>VZTA01018450.1:0-283123 GCA_013398855.1 Mohoua ochrocephala | reverse complement strand
CAGGGAGAGGCGGGCTGGGGATCCCGGGGTTTTCCCCTGGGGCACCCCAGCAGATGGTGAAAAACCCCCTCTCTTAGTGAGGCAGGGTGTTAAATGGGGTCCCAGTGCAACGGCGGCTCCGGCAAGCAGAGCTCCACTCGTGGTCGAAGGAAGGCAGGAGAAGGCAGAACCCCGCAGTGGTGACAAATTCTCCCCACGGCGACCGCAGCCCCTCTCCCCTCCAAACGCCGAGAAAGCATGAGAGCCAGGGGCTGCACCCACCCCCTTTTTCCCAGTTCAAATCTCACGGCATCTCTGCCCTACACAAGAAAACCCCAGGAAAAAGAGAGTAGCCAACTGGACCCCTCCCCCTGTTGCCCGGGTCTTTTGTCTCTCTCAAGTATCCAGTCGTTAGTGTCTCCTGGCAACACATATGGGGAAAATTCCTTAAGAGAAAAAGGAAAACAAAAGGGGAACTCCTAAAACCCTAGCAAATATATACACAGCAAACATTACTGTCTTGCAAGGATGTGTTGGGTGTCACTCAGCAAAACACCTCCCAGCAAACTCCATCTGTTTCTTTTCCTCCTTCCCTGTCCTCCCTGAGACAGACTAATTGCAAAGCTCTGGGTTGTGTTTGATATTCTGCCTCTAAAATCTGAGTGCCGCGGTCTGGCTCTCATTATAGTAATGCTGCAGGAAAGAAAAAGAAATGTATTCATGTAGGTTTTGATTGCAAAGGTACTAATTTAATCTGAAACTCAGGTATAGCCATGCTTCTTTAGAAATTTATGAGTTGGAATTTTCTGTTTTGATGTTACAAAAACCACTTGAAAGGAATAGGAAAAATACTGTGTGTATAAGGTCAAGTGCATTGTTCCGTGGTTGTGTTTTCAAAGCAAAGTCCTGGGATGTATGAAGGTGGAGAGAGCAGGGCAGGACCTGGAAATGCTGTAAAATGGACAGAATCAGAGGAAAGGAGTGAAGGGACTCTGAGCAATTTCTTTAAAAACGTGGGCCACGCATGTTGGATCAGCTGGATTGTAAAGACAACCTCCTGGCTGCCATTCAGGGTGGCAAACAAAGCTGTTCCCCTAGACCTGCTTCTTTGAAAAGGGGCCACAGCCCACGGGGAAGGACCAAGGGAGACCACTGGGCTCTCCTGGCCAGACGTTCCGTATGTGAGAGCTCACAAGGATGCTGCAAAGCTGGGGCATCCCTGCAGGCAGCCATTTGAGGGAGACACCAAAGAGGAGCGTGGATATTTATTCATCTGCGGCTGATTTAAAGCATAAATATGCAATGTCTACTTAGGCAGGAGGTGACTTGGAGGCCACTCTGGGGTTCCAGAGTCTCTCAGTCCACGCGTGGTGCTTGGTGCTGTCATCAGCGAGTGCTCTGTGGGTGTCACCAAACCCATCAGTGTCTTAAGGGGTGACCTTGTAGCTCTGGTCTTGAGGGGGAATCCTTGAGCTCAGCAAAGGAGAAGAAGATGCCAATGGCTGCTGTTGTGACAGGACTCGGATATCAGCAGGAGAGAAGTTAAAAATGAGCTAATGAGCAATGTTAACACAAACAAAACTGCTGCCTCCAAGCCAAGCTTTGCCAGCTTCAGTTTTCCTCTCTTTCAGATCAGTATACTGATTAAACTCTGACCGAAGCAGAAAATGACATCTTTTTATTTTTAAAGAGCATAAACAATAGCATTTTATAAGTGCAGCCATTTCCCTTTGTCCAGAAGGAAGGAATATTTTGGCTCCCTCCACAAGCTGCAGTTGCCAAGTGGTGTTCAGCTGCTGTCCCAGCTTCCTGATCCCCACAGCACTTATGCCCCCAAAAATATAATCCTTCTGCTATTGTCTGCTGTGCCTCTTTCTGAATGCATTTCCAAAACAGTTGGAGATGGGGACATTTGTTGGCTTTAAAACTTGCTGGATGACAGCTCAGCCTGACTTCCAGCACAAATGATCAGGGGAAGAACTGATTCTGCCAGGGAGTATGAGGTCCCACATCCTCACAAGAAGAATTCTGCTGAGCCCTGTGTAAGGCTGTCATTCATTTTCTCCTGATATTAATTTACTCTGCTTGCTTAGCACTGTTAAGACTCCGCACAAACTTGGTTTTCTTTTGTCCCCCATTGCTCTTACTCTGTCCCGAATACAAGAGGGCTCTTGGGAAGAACACCTCGTTGGGCTGTTGTGTTGAATAGACTCTATATCCAGGTAATAATGGTGGGAACTCAATTATATGGGATCGGTGGGCAAGTAAGAGTGATTTTTCAGCACAATTCATTGCTTTATAGCACTGCACACAATCTGAAATGCCTATTTCTGAAATCGAGTCTCCCATTCAAAACCCTGGTGTTTGGTGGTGTTGATTTGTGTGCATTGGAAAGGAAAAATACTGGTAAAAATCAGTTTTCTGCTTTTCCCTTTACTGAAAACCCAGACTGTTTTCCTTCTATTAACTCTCCTGAAAGTCTATAGCTGCCTATTACCTTGGACTGCAACGGCTTCAATGGGGTTTTATCAACCTTTGGCCCTGTCACTATAAAACCCTTCCATGTTTTTGCCAAACCTCCCTCCGAAAGATTACTTTTGCTTGGAGGATGCCAATAAAGGAAATTGCTTTCGCGAAGAAAGAGGCAGGAAGACAACCCTAGACCCCTTCATTTGGATTTCCTCCAATTTCAAATTTATTGGGCTGAAGAGCAATCCCAAATATGTTATAAAACGCACCATGGTCCAAGCGGTGAGGTCGCTCTGGGCAGCGTTTCAGTGCCTCCTGCCCCTTCAGCTTTTGAGCAAAACGTTTCAAAGGAAAAAAATCAAACCCCACCCAGGCAGCCGAGGTACAAAGCACTTGGCACAGGACTGTGGTGGCCACAGGGAGGGGACGAGCCCTCCTGCCACATGGCACAGCCGCCATTCGTCAGCTGCCCGCGGGATGAGAAATCCCAGATGGTGAACAGCAGACCTGGATCCTGTCCCTGTGTGCAGGTGGCCTCGTGCCACTTTCTGCCGTCACAGGAATTCGTTCTTTCTTTAGCTCAGGGGCTTTCTGCCATTTTTCCTCTACCCCAAATCCCTCTGTACAATCTGAGGAGCAGCACATGCTGCTGGACCAGCTGGAGGCTGCTGCACCGTGGCATAAACCTGGAACGACGAGGCAGAGAAGGCGCTGTATTTATGCACAGACTGGAGTCTGCTTCAAACCGAGAAACGAACAAACCTGGGGAGTCAGTGGGAGTTCTGCTCCTGTCCCAGCCAAGCCCCAAGCGAGGCTGTGCAAATGAATGAACCTTCCCTCGCTCCTGCCCAGATTTCCTCGACGGAGCCTGGAGAGCTCCATGTGGTGCCGGGAGCTCCAGGGGAGGCGAGAACTGCCGCAGGAGCTGCACATGGCTGTGCCTCCTGCCGCTGCCAGCTCTGCTCAGATCCTGCAGCCCTTGGGCGAGCTTTGTGTCGGGCAGGCAGGTGATCCTGTGTGAGAGCAGCTCCTGGCTCTCTAACGAATGTAGGGAAATTTCTGTGTGTTGTCACCACATCCCTCACCTGAAGTCAGCCGCAAGGACACTCAGGGCACCTTTTGCTGCCCAACTTCCAGCTGGAGCAGCCTCTCATGCTGGCCAAGCCCTGGCCTGATAAACCATCCAGACTGTCCTCGGTGGTGTCATGGGACAGGTGAGCAAGGAATCAATGCTGGACACACACACAGACACCTCCTTCCGACCTCCTGCACTGAGAAGTGGCCTTAAAATGGCTTTTATCTGCATGGGAAGGGGCAGGAACGCTGGGGTGGGGAGGCAGCTGTGATAAATCCTTGGGAAGAGAAGGAAAGGGGAAGGGGAAGGGGAAGGGGAAGGAAGGGAAAGGGAAAGGGAAAGGGAAAGGGAAAGGGAAAGGGAAAGGGGAGAGAAAGGGAAAGGGGAAAGGAAGGGAAAGGGAAAGGGAAAGGGAAAGGGAAAGGGAAAGGGAAAGGGAAAGGGAAAGGGAAAGGGAAAGGGAAAGGGAAAGGGAAAGGGAAAGGGAAAGGGAAAGGGAAAGGGAAAGGGAAAGGGAAAGGGAAAGGGAAAGGGAAAGGGAAAGGGAAAGGGAAAGGGAAAGGGAAAGGGAAAGGGAAAGGGAAAGGGAAAGGGAAAGGGAAAGGGAAAGGGAAAGGGAAAGGGAAAGGGAAAGGGAAAGGGAAAGGGAAAGGGAAAGGGAAAGGGAAAGGGAAAGGGAAAGGGAAAGGGAAAGGGAAAGGGAAAGGGAAAGGGAAAGGGAAAGGGAAAGGGAAAGGGAAAGGGAAAGGGAAAGGGAAAGGGAAAGGGAAAGGGAAAGGGAAAGGGAAAGGGAAAGGGAAAGGGAAAGGGAAAGGGAAAGGGAAAGGGAAAGGGAAAGGGAAAGGGAAAGGGAAAGGGAAAGGGAAAGGGAAAGGGAAAGGGAAAGGGAAAGGGAAAGGGAAAGGGAAAGGGAAAGGGAAAGGGAAAGGGAAAGGGAAAGGGAAAGGGAAAGGGAAAGGGAAAGGGAGGGAAGGATCCCTGTGAGTTCCCTGAGGTGCCCAGAGAGGTGGTGTGGAGTTGCCTGGCTCTGCCTTCAGGGAGATCTTCCAGAGCTGAGCCCTCCACTGGTACATCCATCACATCCTGTGTTTTTCTGGTCTGGTTGGTCTCCTCTGAGGTCAATTCAATCAAATCACTACTGTTCAAGATTTGAGAGTGCAACAGAAAAAAACAGGGACCCCGTTCTCTTTTGATAACACATTCTTCAGGTTTGCCTTGTAGTTATCAAGGTGCTTTTCTTTTCTGTATGCATCAAAGCAGGAATAATTTCACTTTTCTGAGTAATGATTTTGTCTTTCACTTTTTTAAAGTTACATTTATATTCAAGGCATTGATTTCATTCCTTTTTAAATTTTTTAAACTTCTTTCTCCTCGCCCTTATTTTGCAGTGATTCCAAATGAATTATAGCGGCTCTGTAATTATTTTGAGGAGACACTACACTTAACATGTAGTGCCCAAAAAAAGGTAAAAACCTTAGGCTAAACTCTTCTAAGGATAACTTTCCTTGCACCCTCAGAAGGTTTTTTGAAATCCTGCTTTGGTAGTAGTTTCACTGGATGCATGAACTAAAATAATTGATTGCTCCCTTGTTCCTTGGAGTCATTGCTAACCTTTCCACATGGCAACACTCACAGGAGCCCCTCGGAGCTGGCGTCCTCCCTTGCTGCTCCGGGTGGGAGTGGGTGCCCAGGGAGTGCATGGACAAGGGAGAATGACTGGAGATCAGACGGATTTAATTCTCCCAGATTTCTGGGTGGAAGGTTGAGGCAGCGGAGTAGCTGAGTGAGTCCCTTGGAAGCGCGGGCATCAGGCAGCAGAAGGGCTGGGAAGAGGAGCAGCCAGAGGTGTTCCCGTCAGGGCGGATTTGCTGGGCAGGTGTTGAGCTGCTGTGACTCCTCGGAGCAGCACATTTGCATTCAGAGCACGCAGCCAATTGTGTCAGTCCCTGCAGCCACTGGAATAATTTATTTACATAAGTTCGGTTTCCAGGACCGTGTAGCAAAGTGAACGTAGCCAGATCAGATTATGTAACTCAGGACTAGAGCTCTGCCTACAAGGCACCCTATGGTTATTGCCACAGCTCTTCAGTGTCACCAGAAGAGCAGACCCTTCCTCTGGGACCCCAAATTAGGTGGTCTAGAGGCTGGGCATGGTCAAATGGACCTCCTGGACTTTGAGAGTGCTCCCAACCATGAGCTGTAGGAAAAATAATAACTCCTGTGTGATGGTACAAACTGTACTACAGAATGTCCCCAAGTGCTTTTTCTTTTTTTTTTCCTCCCCTTCATTATTTTGTTCTTCCATCCTTTTATGTTTTATGTGGTGATTCTAAATGTTTCATTGTTAGCTCTGTTCAAACATAATTTTGCACAGAACGACCAGCTGACCACCAAATCCCATCATTTGAGACGTAATGTTCTCTGTAATAACAGCTCCATCGAGGAATCGTGACAGTGACGGCCCTGGCTGTTGTGTCAGGAGAGGCAGCGATGTGACAGGGACTGGGGTTTTATTCTGGTGGAAGAAAAAAGCCATAAAAAACTGTGTGCAGGAATTCACATCCCCTTGAGTAATTTCACAAAATTACCAGTGAGAAAATTAACCCGTTCAGATCTAGAAAAGAGGTGTGTGAAGCATGGCACACATTTGACACCTCAAGGCACCTACCTAGACCTCAGGGAATCCAAAATACGGGTTGCAAATGCTGAAGTATAGGTTTCTTGTCCAGAAAGGGGCCTGATTATGAAATAAACTTCCAGAAGAACGTGGACAAGGCCAAATTCCGTGTGACTGAGGAAACTGCTGCAGCTCCATCCCCTCAGGCAGCACCGGAGGAAAATGGAATTCGCTTTCAGCCTCCCTGGAAATCAACACATGTGGACTCACTTCCCAGGGGATTCTGCGTACACAAAAAGTGACAAAGAACCAGGAGCCCCACGGGGACTCAGACTTTGCTAATCTGCGTTACATTTCTGGTGTTCTGATACCATGGTGATGGGCAACAGCAGAAAGACCTAAAATAGAGTTTAAGTGTTTTCAACAGCTTTCTCTTACTAAGTGCACTTCATACTATCATGAGAAAGTCCTCTTGGGTATTTTTTTTCTCTTTCTCCCACTTCAAAAAAATTGTCTAGTACCTAAAAGGTTATTTTGAAGAATTTTGCTTTTCTATAAATTACTGGATTTTGCAAAAACACTGCATATAAGTGACAATTTCTTGTGTGTCGGTATTTAATGTCTTACTTTTAGACTCAAGAGAGGAGTGACCAGTTTCCTCAAAAAGAACGGGGTGAGGGAGAGAAAGGGAGAGGAAGGAGATTGCAATGCATTTTCTTTCTGAATTTTCCATGAGTTTTGAACACGAAAGGAATGAATATCCCAGAATAATTGGTGTAATGATAATAAAGAAGACAGTGAAAAGCCTTCTCTTCTAAAACCTGTGTTCATTCCGTCTCTCTGCAGCGTTGTACATGGCACCCAGCCCGGTGTGTGCGCAGCTTCTCCAGGGAGTTCCATTTGAGTAGAAATTTGTGAGTTTTGTGGGATTTTGCTGGTTTTCTAACAACTTTTATTTTACTCCTGCCTTCTGGAGCTGATCTTATGCCTGGCTCCAATCATTTTGAAGCCACTAGAGGAGTCTCTGTTAGTCGAGGGGTTCAGTTTATTAATGCTTCTATTTAAGTCCATGACATGATGCCGGGAGCATCTGAGCAGCACTGAGAGGTGATACTGCAGGCGTGGGGCCGGCTCCCAACCTGCTTCACACAGCTCAGCCTCTGTACAAAACACTGGGGTTTTGAGGCCTGAATTTCAAGTCAAAGCCCATCACTTTCTGTTAAAGAGGCATTCTGCGTGTGTAGGATGTGCTGAGCCTCTTGCTGCAGTGAGGCTCCTACCTTTCATTCTTTTTTCATACTTTTCCCTATTTTCCTTTCACCTTTCAATTTTCCTCTCTGTGCTCTGGATAAGTTTCCCTTCCTTTGGTGCTGTTGCAAAGCTCAATGGCCCATTCTAATGCAATATTTAGGTGCCTCCTGGCTGTGGTTTAAAAGTTGCTTTAACATTTTCTGCACTAAAGTGGATTTTTCTTATAGCCCAGCGATTCTCAGTTCGTAGCCCCTCAGGCTCCTGGAGTTCAGACTTCCAGAGTCAAACCAAAGCCCCAGATCTCAGTGGCTCGCATCCCATTTTCAGCATCAGGTGTTTTATCTGACAGTATCTTGTCCTTTTGCACCATTCAGAGTTGGTGGTGGTAGTTCCTTCTTGTTTTGCAAGTGCTAAATGGCACCAGGAGGCAAATGAGTGTTTGTATGGAACACTTGCTGTGTCACCTTTGTGTCTGTAACAGAGGGTGAGGCCGAGTGCGAGGCAGGCATTTAAACCTGTGCTGACAGAATTTGAAAATACTCTGAGAAAGCAGAATTATTTATTTTGCCTCTGTGCAACATCTCACAAATCTCCCTGGTTTTCCGTCTCCTCCTGAGGTCCGGGAAACGGCGGAGGGAGAGCTCTCAAGGCCTACTCGAGATTATTCCATTTCAGATGTCACTGAAGCACTGCATAAATTGCTCCTAAGAAAGCACAGCATCACTTGACCTTTCTGAGGCTCACCGTGGCTGCCGTGCCATCTACTCTTCCTTTCAGTGCCATTTCCAGGGGGGTGAAGCCTTTAGGATAATCTGCTGCTCCAACATTTGGGGCAGTGCCCTACTTGCTTTCAGGTCTGTCAATCTTGGCAGGCGAGGCGAAATCTCTGGGGGAACGTTTGGAGCTCAGGCTTTAACAGGCTAATCTGCACCCCAGTGGAGTCTTTCAGTGCTTTCCAGGGACTTTGCTTCAGGCCTTTGAAGTCTGGGATTTCAGAACGTGGGGGATAGTAGGAATTACAGTTTGAGTTTCTTCCTCGCACACGCCCGTTCACAGAGTCCCATAGTTGTGGTAATAAAGTGCTGGTTATGGATTTATCCATGCAAAGCCGGGCAAAGCTGGGATATATCAATAACCCATTTTGCAGAAAAAGAGGTGAGAAGGATTAAATGATTTCTCCTGATTAATGCATGTGGGGTAAAGCACTGCTGAGAAAGGCAGCTGAGCTGCTGCTGCTGCTGCTACTGCTGCTGAGCTCTGTTCTGCTCAAAGGTGTGACCCTTCCCCATCCTAGTTCTCCTCCTGGTGACCTTCCAGCCCTGCTAAACCCTCGACAAGTCCATTGAGCTTTCTGAGCTGAAGAACACAATTCTTTTTCCTTGGTGAGCTGTAGGTAGCAAAGGTCTGCAGGGTGAGCTGAGGGTTGAGTGGGAGTGGGCAGGTGCCTGGCCAGGGGATGACCAGGAGGTCATAAATACTTTTTCCAGTGGCACCCACAACTTTGAGGATCAAGACCTGGATGTCTTCCCCTATCCCCTGTCCTTCCCAAAGTTCAGATAGAATTTCTTTATGAAAGGCACCTGGCTTGAGTGAAGAAATTGGACATTCATCCCAAATTCTGAGCCCCAGCTCTTTCTCCATCTTAGCCTGTCGGATATGTCGTGTCATGCAAAGGCCTCATTCGGTGGTGTCTTGACTTGTTCCTTCAGTTACTCTTTTTTCCACAGGGTAAATTATATTCACCACTGGTGGAGCAGACCCTTTTCCCCATGTTGTGGCCACCCAAACCCACATGGCTCCTTCAACGTGAGGCACAAGCGCCCATAACAGGTTTAGATTGGACATTAGGATGAAATTCTTCCCCGTGAGGGTGGTGAGGCCCTGGCACAGGTTGCCCAGGGAAGCTGTGGCTGTGGCAAGTGTGTTCCTGCAGCCGTGACCTGCCCGTCTCGTGCCAGCCAGTTGAGCACAGGGACACCAACAGCACACCCAGCTCCCTCCCCTGTGCTCCCCAGGGGGCAGGCAGCCCATCTTTCTGGCAGTGTATTTCATGAGGGGGCATATTTGTAATCGATTAATTCCACACTGGAAGCACACCCATCACTCCTGCACCATATGGCAGCTAATCTCTCCTTAAGCAGTTAATTAGGCACCATTTGTATGCACGTCGGCCTTTGCACGCCAAAGCAGCTGCGATTCCTGCAGGAAGCTGTTTATTCTGGGCTGTCTCTCTCCTTTGTGTGGAAAAATGAGATGTTCCCTACTCATGTCTTTGTGTATGTTCTTTTGAAAGAACAGGTGTCCTGAGGTGCTGCACTGGGCTGAGACAGTGACCCGGTCTTTAGGGCACTGGGTGCAAGTTGAGATGAGCAAGGGGTCACTTTTCGGCTCTGTTCGTGATTCATAGAATCACGGAAGGGTTTGGGTTGGAGAGGACCTTAAAGATCCTCTTGTTCCCCTGCCATGGGGACAGACATCTTCCAGCAGATCAGGTTGCTCCAAGCCCATCCAAAACTTCCAGGGATGGAGCAGCCACAGCTTCTCTGGACAACCTCTGGCAGGGCCTCCCCGCCCTCACAGGGGAGAATTTCCTCCTAACATCCAATCCAACCTTGCCCTCTGTCAGTTTAAATCCATTCCCCCTGCCCTGACACTACACGCCCTTGCAAAAAGCCTCTCCTGTAGGCTCCCTTCAGGGATTGAGGGGCTGCAATTAGGTCAAAGCCTTCTCCCTTCCAGGCTGAACCACCCCAATTATCTCAGCCCACTCCTGCTGATTACAGGGGGTAACGGTTAATTTGGCAGGAATTGCCTTCCCTGTGCTGTAAGGAGAGAACAAGTGTGAGGTGCCTTGACAGATCTGATCAGGAGAATGTATTCAGAAGGCACTTGCATCTTTTAAGGAAATTTACTAGCCAGCATTATTTATTTCTAAATTTAAAAGTATTATAATCTACTGCATTTAAAACTTGAAGGATGTTAGTGCTTGATCTTGAAAAGAAAACAATTTTAAAAATCCCCCAAACCACACAGATTTGTGGAGGATTTGGACTTGATGGTCCTTGTGGTTCCCTTCCAACTCTGGTTATTCTATGATTTTAAGTTCTGCAACCCCAAAATTGGAGCTCTTTTCTGTTAGGCACTCTCCAAACCACCCCACAAGCACAGTTGTCTCTTCAGCGTGCTCATAATAAATATCGAAGGCAAGGAAAGTTTGGGATTAGAAATGGGTTTGCTTTTCCATTATGAATGGGGAGGTGCAGCAAGGATAAATTGAGATCTAGGGGTAAACATGGGGTCTGGATTCTTGAATGTCAGATCCAGTGCTGCAGGGAAGGATATCTTTGTTCCCTGGCTGAATTTCTTGTTTGCTATCATGTGTCTGACATCTGGATGGCATTCTGAGAACTTCAGAGGGAAAATGTGTAATGGACAATCAATACACTGTTTGTTGGGGAAATTTTCTCCTACCGCGATGATAAAATCAGGATCTGAAAAGGCATGGGAAGACATCTCAGAGCTGTTCATCAATTATCACTACTATTTATTTCCTGAAATTGGAACGGAGAGCTCGGTGCCTGAGTTGGTTTGAAGACACAGAAGGTGCACGTTGTTCCACTGCCTCCAACTTTGGCAGACCCCTTGCAAGCCCGTGACAAATTACTAATCAGTCTGCAATTTTTCACTGCTGTCTTGTCTCTGTTTTGCTGTGCTCTGGTGTGATTACTCCATATTCCCTCTCCCAGCACCCTGTAAATGATCTATCAGCCCTATTGAATGCGGAGCTCCCTCCTGCATCTGATGAGCTGAGCCCAGCCTGGGCTCCCCGCACGTGGCTGAGCCTGGCACGTGCAAGGGCTGAGCCTTCCCTGCTCCCTCCATGTGGGAGGCAGATTGCTCAAGTCAGGATCGTAACTAAAAGGCTCAGAATTCCCCCCAGGAAGCTGAATTTCTCCCCTTTGTAATAACAGTGTGTAGTGTTTCGAGTGGCTTCAGACTTTTCCCTGGTTTTTACTGTCTTCTATTAAGTTAAATGTCCTTTTTCTTTCAGAGCAAGTATAAATGTACTAACTCCGAGTAATACAGAGCAAAACAATGTTGTAACATAATTGGTTTGCTTAATCTGCCCTCTGAATGACTCCTTCCCCACCACCAGTCTCGTTAATCCCGTGTAATTTTTGTCTCTTTCCCACTGTGATTGGTTTTTTGTTGTATAGAGCTGATAAATGCCATTCTTTCAATGTAATATATCACAGATTTCTCTGTGAATTCTTCAGAATCCTTCTGAGGAAAGTCTGAGACCCAAGGTGCAGCAAGAGCAGGGGCAGCTCTGAGAGGGCTTTTCATGATCCTCACTCCATCACTGCTCATGATCCTCACCTTGATCCGGGCCCAGCTGCTGTGGGTACCCCAAGCATGTGAGAGGAGGGCACTGCCACCTTTGTCAATGTCTCTCCAGGCTGAACACCTCAGGGAGTTCAGGTGCAGGGAAAGACAAATTGATGGGAAATCCAGCGAGGCCAATTACTGTGAAGTTTCTAGAAGAGTGAGTTACAAATAACGAGAAAAAGCAGCAAGCTACAAGCCAACATTTCAAGGCACCTTCATGTACCGGGGACAGATAAATGAGAGAGAAACTTGCTTTTTAAAATTTCTTTTCTGCAGCCATCACTGCAGTGTGTCCAGGCTGCTGTGGGAGCAGCTGACTTAGTGCATCACTTAGCACGTGGGACAGGTTTGCTGCCCTTTGGGGACACAGGTACAGCCCCAAAGCTGCCCCCTTTAGCGGGCTCTCTGCTCCCCATCGCGTTTATGCCATTCCTGAGCATAGGGGTCCTCTGTGGGGTGAGTGGATGATGCTAAACAGCCAACAGCTGTTAGCTGACTTCCCCCTGGAGTCTGAGGGGATGGGACCGCTGTGAAAGGTGGCACAAAGGTTTCTATCCCAGGAGCAGAAGATCCTCGAGGCCGCAGAGAGCAGCACGAAATCGAGAAACCCTCAGTCGTGGTAGGAGACACTGCACAAAGGGGGCTGAGCGATTAAACAAGTCCTGTTGGCCACACTCCTGCGGGGATGAAGATGTGCTAGAAGGAGGTTTGAAGTCGCCCAGCCCCCAAGTGAAGGAAACAGTCAGATGGGATTATCATGGTGATGGCTATTTGTATGCCAGAGTGGCATAAGGATGAAGCTAAAAGGCCAGGAGCTCAAGAGAGGAGTGGACTCTGTGTCAGCTGGGAAAAAAAAAGGGATGAGGAAGAAAGAAGGGAGAAGGTGGCAGGGGCGAGGGAGTTGAGAGGCTGCTACAGCTTGAAAGAGCCATTAGAAGTGCTATTATATTAAATGAGGAAGGGCATCAAGGGGGAATATTTTGCTTTTTCAGAAGTTTTGAAGAACTGTACTAATAAAGTGAGGTGAGCAGGCAAGGTCAAGGAGGCCAGAAATGAGCAATGAGGCAGCTCTGCTGTTCTGACAGATACATGGCTCTGCACCTGCCATGGCCCAGATGTGGGACAAAGGCGTGAAGCAAGAGGCAGAAGATAAATAGTGGTGCAGGAAGGCTTTAAATTACAAGGGATCAATTCCTCTGGCATAAATAAAGTTTCTTTAACCTCCGTTCCCCCATGAGTCAGCATTTCGGGCTGGAAATGATTTACAGAAAAACCCAAGAGATGTTTGAGACGTGACTGCGAGTGGAGAATGTAAATTTAAGGAAAACAGTGCTTAGTGAGGGGGGATGAAAGAAGAGGCTGCTAACGGTTCTGTAGTTTAACAGGTTGTTAGGCTGTGAGCAGGGCAACAATCAGAGGGCACTGCTCCCCAAATTACAGCTCCACACTTCCTGACTTCAAGGAGAATCTCTCTTCATCCTGCCTCTATTAAAGCTAAGATCTTGTTTTCAACCAGGCTCTCAAGGGACTGAACTTTTCCAGGCTCTCACGGACGCACCTCCTTTGCAGAAGTGTGGAATGCTGACACTTGCCTATTAACTCATGAACCTGGCATGAGCAGGGACTGACCTCTACTCTGCTACCACTTCAGTTATCCAATTTTAGCTCATTTGCACACATAATTTTCCGCCAAGGTGACATTATCGAGCACTCCTGATGATGAGGACGTTATTTAGGCCAAGGGAAAAAAAGCATAAACACAGGCTGGAAATCTGAGCTGAAGATAAGGTTGTTTGACAACGAAACACAGCATAGGGATGGTTGTAGGGCAGAGCTGCTTTGGTCTCTGGTTGAGATGCCTGTAGGTCATAAATCCATGTAGGTCAAACTGCCTGGGTGATACCTATGGCCTGGTTTTAAAAACACTGCTAGAGATTTGTTAAGGATTCATTTTTGCCACGCGGGTTTTGAGTTGTTGCGGGTGAGGGGGTTTTGTTCGGTTTTGTTGTTTTGTTGTTGTATTTTTCCCTGCTTGTTTTGATTCTCAAAAACGGGGAAAGGACCAGTGCAGCTCCCCCAAGCCCCTGACTGCCCCAGGCCCAGTTCAGACTGAGCCAGTTGTTACCGCAAAGTAAAACATGTAATTTTACATCCGTTTGTTTTAAAGGTCACATTTTCCTGCTTATAGTGTCTCAACTATATGTATATATTTATATTTTACTAGCCTTTAGAAGCCCTAAACACCTTTCAGCCTCGATGGTCCCAAAGGACAGGAAACTGTGGAGGAATTTAAGCTCATTGCTCACATTACTCTCGTAGTCAGGAATGGTGGGAGGTCAAGAGAAGCAAACAGGACATGGAGCAGCTCCCAGGAACAGCTGGAGCTGAACTTCTCAGTGCGTTCTCAAGGTCAGAAATCCCAGCTGCTAACCACAACTCACATTCTCAGCCTTGGTAAGTCCCAGGATCTGCTGGCAGGAGGTCTCCTGGAAGAAGGAAAAAGTAGAGGAGATGGGCCAGAAGGGCTGGGATTGCGCTGCCATTTTTTGTCATTTTGAACTGTTAAAATAAATGGGGGAAAGTGCCCGTTATTAAATGCTGAAATAAGTCTCAATAATTTTCTGTGTTTCTCTTGATTTTCCAGCATTAGCTGTGAGTACTTTTAATGACTCTTTTTATGAAAACCTCTTCTGGTGTGGTGGAAGTTATTAAGCCTGTTACAAAGGGATTTTATGGTTTTAATTACAAACAGGTAATAGAGTCTGTGTAAAAATTACCTTTTGACTTTGCAATAAAACCCATTTCCCCCAAGGTAAGAACTCCATAAAGAGAGAATTACATGGCAAGGGAGTGGAGAAGTCAGCTCTGAAATCACAAGGTGCCTCCACAAGAGCAGCTTTCAGAAGCCCTGGGGATGCACCGAGCTCAGTCTGTGTCTGTCTGTCTGCTGGAGGCCAGGAGGACTGCAGAGGGAAATGCAAAGCTCAGGCTGCCCAGGCTGTCCCCTGTGCTGCCTTGGAGCAGCCTCAGGACTCCATTAACCTCCTTAATCGTCACATCTGGCCCACCCGAACCCCACAGCTGCAGACTGGTGCACAGTGCAGGGTAGAGCAGCTCTGCTTCTTCCTTTTCAGCTGTGCAGGGATGCTGTGGTTCACTTCTCTCTTTCTGGATAATATTCCTCAACTTATCCACCCTGGCTTTCTTGCTGTGATTTGCCGACTCTGCAGCAGGAGTTGCTCGTGTCTCCACCCCAGAGAAAGCCCCTGTACTGGGAGAGCTTTCTCTTTCAGGGTTCCCCACCACAAAGAAACAAGACTTTTCTGCTGGCCCTGCTCTGGGGAAGTTGGTCAAACTCTGAGCTGTCGGTGCAGCCAAGGCCAACAGCCACCACTGCCCTTTTCTCTGTCTCGAAGGGAGAGCAGCGTTTTGCCTCCTGATGTCGAACATACATTTTCCTGATTATTAGAGAAGGCATTTTCTTGGCACACGGTCCCAGCGCTGGCGTTCAGCACTGAGCTCAGCCCTGCTGGTCCTGCAGACTCCTTGTGCCCTTGAGTAAGTCACTTAATTTTCCTTTTGCTCATTGTTTCTCCCCTCTCCCCTCCTTCCCTTCCTCACCTGTGCTCACGGAGGACAAGCCTTTGATGAATGGGTTGTCTTTTGGCATAAGGTCAAGTGATCTGAAGGGACTGAGCTGCTGTGACTTAATGAGTTAATTACGTCACTTGCCTCTCAGCAAGGCCTGACGGAGGTGAGCTCTGAGCCGGCTCCTGCCAGGAAGCACAGGAGTGGTTTAAAAACAGACTTTGGGGTGTTTACAAGAGGCTCTACTCTGGACCAGCTATCTGTGCCACCTACTAGAAGTGATTAGTTATTTGACTAAGTTAATACCCAGCTGGTCAATATAAATTTTAATTCCTTCTTTCAACTAGAAGACTGAGGAAGAAAAGAGGTGAAGAGGAAAAAGCACAGCAGTGGAGACTGCAATTTGGTGTCTTTTAGCTCTCCCTGTATATCGTTTATAAGGATCCATAGACTGTTATGGCTCATCTGTATCCCTCTAATCATTAATGAGGTGCCTTCCATGCCCTAAAGTTAAAGTCATAAAAGTAAAGTGTGTTTTCTACTGCAGGTCCATTTCAGTTCTTTATACAAATGTTCTATTGCCCTTTATAATGTATTTGCTATAAATCTTGACAGTATTATTTGTTTTGTTTTTCTATCTAAATGTGGCGTTGAGTGGAAATGGCCTCATTATCTCCCTATTTCTAAAGAGAATTCGCTGTCTTTAAAAGGTGCTGTATTAAGAGCCCTAGAGATAGAAATCCCTGTTCGGAGGGAGGAGGCACCACACAGGCAGGCAAACTCAGCCTGTCCTTCCTTGCTGAGCTTCATGTGATGAATGAGCTGTACTTCACTCATCTGTCCTGGGCCTGCGGGCTCAGCAGGCAGTGCCTGCTCACCCCCACCTCATCCTTTCCCTTGTTAAAAGCAGTGCCATCTGAAAGACTTTACCAAACCCAGGGAAATAAAAATTCATTTTGTACAAACTAGGTTCCCTCTTTTTTAACTTGGAGACAGTTAGCATGGAACAAGCTGAGCCTTGTTCTTTTATTTGTAATGATCACACTGATCACAATTGCACCTGACAAGTGAGGGAGTTAATACTGCAGCAGGCTCCTGGATTCTTTGAGGTCTCGCTCTGACAGCGTTTCTGAGGCTCTCTTGGATGTTTCCTTGCTTCCCTTTCCTGCTCTTCGTTTTTAAGCACTCCAGCAAGCTGCAATCCCAGCAGTCAACATCCATAACCCTGCTGCAGCACCCGGGAAATTCTCCAGGTCACATTCCCCGGGTCTGGCGGGAGCCTGCAGGGCTGTGGCGTAGGCAGGGCTTTGCTCAGATTCACTTTCACCACAGTTGGAAATGAAGAGTTTATCTGTCCCAGCGCTGATGTCCAGGTAGATCCCCAAGTGAGATTTTCCTTTCAGACTGGAGGCTGAGTGCTCAGCTTTTGCCCCTAATCTCGCTTTTACCTTTCAATTCACCTGATATCCAAGGCAAAACACATCTTTCACAGGAATGGATGTTTACAACTAACAGGCGTAATTTTTAAAACGCAGTGATTGCCAGAGCCTGCTGAATGAAGAGCCAGATAGGGAAGTTTTTCACAGCTTTGGAGCTAATGAGTTGTAGGCATTGGCAAATACTACCTTTTTAAATTAGAGCTGCCATAGTTCAAAGGAGACAGATGGTTTTATTTATGAAGAGGGATTTAAGGACCACACGCAGATGACTCTACCGAAAGACAATGTGTTGTTGGAGACCATATCTCATAAAAGGTGATATTTAAAACAGTTCAAATTTCCAATTCCCCTTTTCCTCCTTGCCAGCCAAATCTGATGCAGAAGCTTTTTGAAATCCAGGAACATTTGTGCTCTGATAAAAACAAACACAAAACAAAAAGAAACTTCGGGAGGTCACCTTCAAAGTTGAAAATATTGTAGAGTTCACCTTGAGCCTGATTCAAACCCCTTTAAACTCATTTCTGTTAATGACGGTGTGATTCTCTTCCATTCAACACCCATCATCTCAAACTGTGGAGACTTGACTGACCAAGTCAAGATACTTTGTCTTGTTTCCAGGTTCTCCTTACACAACATTCAAGGCATCTGGAGCACAGAATGCCTGCTAGAAAGGCTACAACAGCCATTTGCCTGTGTTGTACTTAAGCCTTAAGGCTTAAAATAAAACTTGATTATAGTTTAGGCCGGAGTTAGGGAGATTTCGGCTGCTGTTTTTCAGCAGAACTCAAAGCAGCAATGGGTAATGTTTTGGAGAGCAGAGAAGGAATAAAATCATTCTTGTTCAGAAAATGGCTCTCATCTCACAGGAGAGGTCAGAAGTGGGGTACACATGGAGAAGCTTTTAATTCATTCACAAAGCATCCAGATCTGCATCAGCCTGCACAGATTCAAGGGGGAAAGAGCCCCACTGGAGACACTGCTGGGAAAGCTGCTCCTGCGTAGAGGGACAAGGAATGTGCTGAAACAGTGATGGGCAGGACTATAAACCCCGTGCTTTGTTTAAAATGAGGACCAAATCATAACCCAGACTGGTACATAGCTGTACTCTGAGGGGACCAGCTCCTCGTAGGGGAAGATATTTGTCTCCTACTGCTGTTATGTTCCTTGCCAGCTTTAAGAAAACTCCAAGAATCTCTCTGCTGTCAGCACAGCATATGTCTCCTCTGCTCTGCTGCTATCTGAACAGAATGCAGGATGGAAGCAATTTCCAGAAAGCACAGCAAATATTAACACATGCAGGAGTGCAGGGCATGGAGAAAAAAAACATCCCAGCAGTTATTTGACTCGCCTGAATATAGTGTGGCAGCTCAGAGATTCATCACGTTCATGCTGCTCCCAACAAGGTGGCAAATTCAGAACCTTCGGTTACACCGAGCGAGGCGTCCGTCTGTCCCGCAGCCTTCGTACGTCAGTGTTCCTCCTACATTTGTCTGGGTTAGTGCACACATCTCCTGCAGAGCTGGGCAGCCTGCACTGCTGTGCCCCTCCATCAGTCTCTGGTGCTCCCATGGCCATGTGTGGCTGTCTGAATGACGGAGATCATCTGTGTAAATCATCTTTTGTTTTCTAGAGTGTGGGACCAGCATTGATGCAGTGGTGAGGGCCCTGCAAAGGACACAAGGGTAGGCAGGAGGTTTTGAAATCTTCATCTCTGGAGACCATCCCATCCCAATAAGTCAATGAGCAACCTGCTCTGATTTGACCTGCTTTGAGCTGGGGCCAGCAAGGCTCCCTTCCAGCCCAGCTTGGTGTAAAAAACAGTGTGTGGCAGTGGCTGAATTTTTGTCACCCCACTGTCCTGAACAAAATGCACCCGCACAAGAAAAGCTGCTGAGTTCTGCTGGCAACCTGTTCCAGACAAGGAAGGATTATTTTCTCATCCTAACCCAACAGACTCCTGCCAGCCAAGCACAGAACAACCACAAAACATCAGTCTGCAGTGCTGCTTGTCCCATGGCACCTGGCAGATGTGGAAGGCATCTGTAGAGGGGAGATTGGAGCTTCTGTGCCAAGTGAACCCTCAGTCCCCAAGTGGCAAAGGAGCCATCAGCATCCTGATGGTGCCATCTGTGCACCCAGGGGGAGGTGACGGCCCCCGCTGCACACAGAGCCCTGAGCACCCATCTCATGGCCACTGCCTGCAGCTGTAAATTCCTCAAACCGTGGTTCCAGCTGGAGTCACCATCCCCAGGCAGTGTCTGAGGCCAGGAAAGGTCTGGTTCCTGTTTCGAAAGCTCATTCTCTTCAGCTTGTGGCTGTTCCCCCAACACTGGCCTGGTCCATCCCTGGAAGTGCTCAAAGCACGTGTGGATGTGCCACTGGGGGACAGGGGGTCGTGGTGGGCCTGGCAAGGGTGGGTCAATGGATGCACTCAAGGATCTTGGACGCCTTTTCCAACCTAAAAGAGTCTGTGATTCTGCGGTTTGTGGCTTGGAGCTGGAAGACCATTCTCAAACTTGCGCTGTCCATCTAATTACCATGAGGGAAGGGTTGCAGCCACCACAGACAGACACACCCACAGTGCCTGCTGCTAATTCAAGGTCATTTAGGAGATCCTGGGCTGGATTAATGTTATTCTGGAAGAAAACACAATTAATAGGAAGATCTCCCCACTGGAAAAACAAGACTTGACACCACAGGGATGGGCAACGAGCAGCTGTGAAGGGAAAGGTCTGTTGGGTTTGTCATTCTGAAATCTTTAAATAAAGCATAATTTAGTCAAGGAATAGGAACTCTTATTGCTTTAAGACCAACGTGACTACTGGCATTAAATGTAGCTGGGCATAAAGGCAGTAACAAGAAATTGCAGGAGAGTAGCATAGGAAGGTTTAATTTTCAGCAAAGCATAAGGAGAGGGAGTGTGTGTGTCCATTTATTTTAGGATTATGAAATTGCAGTTGGTTTGGGTTTCTTTTCTCTTAACAAGATTCCAGCAGAAGAAGATAAATGAAGATAAGTGGCTGACTCAGGCATTCTGAAATTAGCACTGAAGCTCTCTGTTATAGGCTGTCATTACTCTGTGGACTTGCGAAGGGAGAAAAAAATTGAAGTATTAAGTGAAGATGCCATTTAAATACAATGTTCAGTTGTAAGGGCTAAAAAGCAGCTTGTTTTTATTGGCCCTTACACATTTTTTTTTATTTTGCTACTCGATTCTTGTTGTACAGGGCACAGCTCTCCAGAGGGAGGGAGAAGGGACGCACAACGTGCTGACCTCTGTCTGTACTTAGAGTTTGTGTATGCACTACTGTGCCACGTGGATTTATTATAAACTATTAAATAATATCTTAGATTTATATAACACCTTTCTATTCCCAGAGATTCCAAAGCACTTTGTAAGCAGCAGGACTTAATTGTCTTCTCACTTTGCTGTTATGCACTCTTGACTTCAGGGGGATTGCTCTTGATTTACACTAAAAATATACAAGAATTGGGTATCTTCCCTCTGGACCAGAGCTAAGTGAAGCCACAGCAATCTAAGAAGCATGAAAAGCCATTTAAGACAGAGAATAAAAAGTAGAGATTTTGACTTAACAGAACAGAAAGTGCTATAGAAAAGCAAAAGATTCTGAGCCACACCTGGAATTTGGTTGGGAGGCGAGGCTCACAATGACTTTGTCCAAAGCATCTTTTATTATCACTGGCCATCCTTGACTTAATATCTCATGGAGAGAGGACACTTTTGGGACAGCCCTGGAATATCAGTTTGCTGCCTATGGCTGCTCAGAGTCCTCTCCTGTTCACGGGGTTTCGCTGCAATTGTCCCTCCCTGCATGGGCAGTGCCTGTGTGGGCCTGGGAATTTATCAAATTCCTTTCTGTCAAAAGGCAATTCCCTGGGAAACAGTATTTGAAACCAATATTGCATTTTTTTCATTAATCTATGAAGTGTGGATGTTCTCATATGTGTAGCAGAGAGATCAATGTCCTATAAAGAGGACAGGACAAATTGCAGCTCTGAGAGCAGTGACCTTGGCTGGCAAAGTTATCAAAACATTTTAAAAGAGCAGATTTCCATTTTTGCAAGAGCTGCTGCTTTAAAAACCTTTGCCTAACAATTCAATCCACAAAGAATTATTCATTAGAAGAGAAATCAGAATACCACTGTGTTTAAAAATGTTTTACCATTTTGAACTTTCCCTCAAAGTGACTATTTTGTCCCACTATGTATTTGAAGTGGTGTAGTGCAAATAGAATTCAACCAAAACCAGGACATGGGGGGAAATCTAATTGCTCTTTCATATTGTCTGAATTTTCAGGCTCCCTAAAAATGGAATATTTTTATTTTTATTACAAACACTTTTTATTTCCAAGGATTCCAGCTGGTCTTCTCATTATCTCAGTTCTGCCACGTGGTGCTTTGGTTTCCTAAAGATGGAAATGTGGACAGTGTGGCAAAGATGGCTGGTGGATGACAAAAATCCTTGCTAATCGACAGAGCTGCTCAGGAAAACAGAGGTAACAATGCTCCTGTGGGAGGATCCCGCATTCCTCCTCCTGTGCAGTTTTTGTTCTGAGCAGTATTTCCCCATGAGAGTTGTATTCAGCCAGAAGCTCAGGTTAGCACATGGCCAAGGTT
This sequence comes from Mohoua ochrocephala, assembly GCA_013398855.1. NCBI lineage: Eukaryota > Metazoa > Chordata > Aves > Passeriformes > Acanthizidae > Mohoua > Mohoua ochrocephala. The sequence continues at coordinate 261,678 of VZTA01018450.1, read as the reverse complement.
GGGGAAAGCCATGGTTTTGCTGTCACTAAGGAAGGACATTGATGCTTTCGGGGCCACCAGGGCTGGTTTTCAGTCACTATAACCCACAGCTCTTGAGCTGGGCGGTGATAAACTGACCTGGGCTCCCCTTGTGCGTCCCCATGGACAGAGCAGTGACTTCAGTCAGAAGCATCAGTGCCTTTGGCAGTGCTGGTGCCCTTCCACACACCAGAAGATGGCCCCAGGCTGGGCCCCTGCTGCCCAGGTGGGGGGCAGTCACTCAGGTTAGGGTGGGGTACCCTAAACTGAAGTTCAAATTGCAGACACAAAGTGTGGAATAGGCCACAGGTGCCTGTGATGGTGGCAGGAGGGGGAATTGTGAGCACCTGACACGTCTCCTTAAACTGCAGTGAACCAAGCCTGGGCTCTACCCCATGGGAAGGCCACTGGCTCCATCCGGGCAAGTATAGGGGAGGATGGTGGGGGTTGCCTTTGCACCTGCACAGCTTCCCTGTCTCTGCCCAAGCTCACTTTTGCTGTAAGGCCCCCAGGTTTTGAAGCAATTTTGTCCAGGCAGCCACAAGTCCAGCAAAGAAACAGAAAAGGTTTGAGAGTGGAGGTTGTACTTTCCCTGAGGAAATGAGGAACGATCTGCAAAGTTTACAGCACAACATGTGAGAGCCGCTGGGTGAGGGCAAAGTGCTTTGGCTATTTTAAAAATATACCTGTTTTTTCTAAAGAATGAAGTGGTGCTTTGGAGAGAAATAAAACCAGGATGAGGAAGCAGCAATAAACCAGGGCTGTTGTGCAAGTTGCCTTCCCAAAGGAGCACTTACAAACCCTACTGATGTGTGACACACTCCTTATGGCTTGGTGCTACCAGCTATTGGAATAAAAATGGCCTTGGAAGGGCTGGATGGGAGCTCCTGGCTGAGGTCTGACTGCACACAGCATTCCTGGGAGAGGATTTGCCTTGGATCTGGCAGGGTCTCTGTCTAAGTCTCTGTCTAAGTCTCTGTCTTCTCGATTGCTATTTATTGATCCCGGGGAGAAGACTCCATTCGGGGTGTGCAGGGTCATTTCTCACTGCCAGCTCGTTAATGGCACAGGGCAAACAGCAAATATGAGCAGAAGAAAGAGGTTTTAATGAGCAGCTCACACCTGAGATGTGATGGTTATTCACAAATGAGTGGCTGAGTAACTCCTGAACCTCTGCAGGGTTTTGTGTCAGAGGTGTTTGCAGTGTTCAGGGGTGGGTTCTTGCAAGGGGGTGCAGTAGCACCCTTGGAAACAGATTCAGCTTAGAGGCAGTGGTAAATACAATACTTGCTCTCAGGAAGCATTTGCAATGAAATTCTGCCAAAATTCTTTCAAGGCACAATGAAGACTTTGATCTCTTGCCGTGCTGAATGCCAGCATTAAAAAAAATTGGTCAGATGTAGATATATGGAACTGTTGCTTTTCCTGAATGTACCTGCCTTCAGTGGGTATTAAACCAAGCTGGTTTGCTTCAGGCAACTCGGCCTGCCATGTATTTCACAGAGCTGGGGAGTGTAAATTTGGTACATTCTTGCTCAGAGCTCTTATTTTTCCTTTTTTTCTTTTTTTTTTTTTTTTGGTTGCAGGAATAACCCATAATGGAAAGAACACTCAGTGTCCAGAGCCTGCATGAGCAATGCATTCAAACCCCAGGGGAGCCCCTGGTGTGGCACCTGCTTCAGGCCAGTTCTCTGGTGCTCACAGAGCGTGGGCATGTCCAGGTAGGTCTGGTTGTCCCTCTCCATGAGCTGATGAAGGAGCCTGGGAGACTCAACGAACTGTTTGAGTGGCAAATGCTATGTGAGGTGACTCTGTGCCCTGGGGAGCTCTTGATGGCCTTCCCAGGCTTTTGGCCAGGCCCTCAGAAAATAAGGACAACATCCTGAATGATGTGTTCACAGCTGCTTTTTGTTGACAGTAGCAATCTGCATTGCTGTTGCTAAAAAAACATTGCCCTGTTATCCCTGCAACTGTGGGTTGAGATCCTGGTGTTTCTTTGGCAAATGGGATGTTATGGACCATTGCCTCCAGAGCTGAACTTATCAGCTCAGCCTGTCTCTAGGTGCTAGTTAACGTCGTAGGAGAAGGTCCAGAAATACCCACAAGTGATGCTCTAAGAAGAAGGAAAGTTGTTTTTTCTTTTTCTAATTTAGAGACACGTTGGTGTTCTGCAATTACACCGACACCCAGAGCTGTGGGGGTGCTTCCAATTCACTTCTTACATGGTCTTTGTCCCTATTTCCTTTGAACAGCCCATTAACTTAGTTCTCCTTGGGACCCCTCTGCAAAGGGAAACTGAGGCTCAGTGAGCCTGAGGAACTTCTCTCAAATTATGAGAGGGTTTGGAGGGAGATGAGAATCAGTCTCAAGTCCCAGTGTAGTTCCCCAAGCACTCAGGCTCCCTCCTGCAGCATTTTGGGACAAGGCTGTACAGCCCTGCAAGGTTCCTGATAAACTGGTGACGCTTCACAATACTTCTCCTTCTGCTTGCCGAGTGCACCCCTTGGAAGTGCTTTGGCTGGAATTCAGAGTGAAGGTTTTCAGAAGTGACTACCACTTTTTGATCCGTGGAGTTCACAAAACAAATCCAAGAAGTAGCAAACCTAAATCTTTCTCCTCTCCTTGAGGACAAAACATTCCATTTCCCTCAAGCTTCTGTCCATTATCAGTGTTAAAATCATTATCAAGGAACCAGCTGGGGAGTTCACAAGTTTTTTACTCCCTCTCTCTGGTGCCCAGGTTGGAGAGGGCATGGATGGAACATCTCCTCTTTATTGCTGCAGTCTATGGGGATTTAAAACAAATTTTTTTGATCAAGTAATTTTGTAGTATAGGAATGATAATGCTCCTACTGAAGTAATATTATGAGCATAATTAAACGAACTCCCAGAAGAGAGTCAGCAGTCTTGGGGAAAAAAATCAACCTCATGCAAACAATAATATGAAAGGTCACGACAGAGGCTTCCGAGTGCTTTCATTTGTGTTGTCTCCGTAGTATTTCTGTAGGATTTATAAAAAACAGATTCTGTCAGTGATCCTTCTCCACCTGAATGCCTCAAAACTATGCTTTAATAGTTAAGCATTCGACAGAAAATGGAATAAAACCATAGTTTTGTCTCATTCAGCCGTGGGTAGGAGCATCACATCTGCACTGTCCTAAGGACTCGTAGAATCATTCGGGTTAAAAAAGACCTGTAAGATCCTGGAGTCCAACCTTTAACCTGACAACTAAACCTTGCCCCTAAGAGCCACAGATCTGTGTTTTCTGAACGCTTCCAGGGATGGTGATTCCACCTCTTCCCTGGGCAGTCTGTGTAAGGGTTTCTCTGCGCCCTCTTGCTCTGGGGAAGACGACGTGTGTGCTGTGTCTCATCCGACTGCAGCACCTGGGCTTTGCTCCCTGAGTCCAGAGAGGACGTGACCTTCAGCCCTTCCCTCTCTGCCTGCCATCAGCTTTTCATGCTCTCTTACTGCTGTATCCCAAAAGCTCACAAATAACACTTGTGTGGCTCTGTGCTCTCCTGAAGGAGCAGTGGGGAAAAGGCCAGACCAAGAACCTTGGGGTATTTTCATGCACTGAACTTGAAAGCAAAAGTGACTCTGGAGTAGGATTTATTATTTTGGTTTGTATAGTTTCGTATAAACATCAGATTTCAGTCAATCAGCAGGATAAGGCATGAAAGCTGATTTGGGGTTTTTTTTCCTTCAAGAAAACCCGTGTGACTTCAACTTTGTGACCAGCAGTTCCCAAGCAGAAATGAAGTTGGCTCCATCTGCATTCGGCTACATGAAACTGATACAACATAATGGCTCTGCCAATTTATTCATACAGCTGATATTTGCTAATGTGCTTTGATTTATTGGCTTTCTCGCCTCACAGTAAAGCTGTATTTTTATATACTTTATTTCCTCCACAATCCCCAGCATGCACAGTTCCTGCTGGGCCTTCACAAATTAATCTCCGAGATTTTTTCCCTTGCATCTTGAGCGAGCAGAGAGCACCATCCATCTTGGTTTGAAATTGGTTGTGCTCCAACTTTCTGCTTTTCCTTTTTCTCTTTTAGGCTCCTGGTGGCGTAGCACTTTCTGGTGCTGGTTCGTGTGTGTTCACAGCAGACGTGGCTCACATCAGCGTGCAAAGGGAGGCTGTTAAACCCATTCGTGTGTCTAGGACTTCAAGGTGCACTTTCAGAGGATGCTCAACAAGAGTTACAGTTTGACTGGGGTGCTGAGGTTGGGTTTAAATGCAGATGGAATTGTCTCTTTTTGCTTGTGCAAAATCAGGGGAATGATCATATCTAGAAAATTTGCCTTGCTGCTGTGTTGCTGCTGCTCTTGTTCTTTTCAAGCGCTTTGGTTTTGGCACACGAATACAAACACCTAAAACAGGCAATGGGCATCGTGAGCTCTGTTCTGAATGTCCTGGGAATGAAGGAAGGGTGTATAGGGACAGTAACAAAAGCTTTCGTTTTGTCGACCGTGTTTGAGAGCTGGATTCATAAAACAGTTTAAAGGAAGGATTTGGATGCTGGATAATTTTTTCCCCAACCCTTTTAGATGTGCTAACTGAAAGAGGGATAATCAAATTTAAGTGAGTCTGCTTAATTCACTGGAAACCACATGATCCACCACTGTGACAGCATTTTACAAGGCTTGGGCCATTATCCCAAACAATTTGGGACTCCCCGTGTACACAACTGTGTAGAGCGGAGAAACCCAGCTGGATTATTTCCCAAAACTGCTGGAATTTTTATGATTGCTGTATTTTAAACTACTTACTAACACACTGTTGATCTGCTCTCAAGTACACCTGTGCTTTAGGATTGAGGTAAGTGTGTTGGAATGCAAATGTGGATAATACAATGCAAATTGCTTTAATGAAAGGGAAGCTGCCTCTTTGAGAGCATTAGCATTACCAAAAGAATCCATGGTAGTGCAGCTTCCCAGAATCTGGGAGTTGGCTTTCAGAACTTTCAGACCCAGACAGTCGCCAAGGAAGGTTCACTCAGTGCATAAACAAGAGGTAAGAACAGTGAAAAATGAAGAGAAATGGGAATAGAGAAGAGATGAAAGGGAAGAGGAAGAGAGAGCAAAGCGAGAGGGAAAGAGGATGCTACAAGAATCAGCAGAAGATTAAACTTGTGTTTGGTCACAAAAGAGCTGCACTGGTGCAGCCTAGACACAGCAGTGTATATACACTTTAAGGAAAATGAGCGTGTGAGGGAATGGGTTTAAGCCGACAAAGGTTTGGAATGAAAATCCTGAGGCCCTTCCTGCTCCAAATCTGAACCTGAGTGAGATGAACAGGACACTCCCCAGTGCTCCCCTGCAGAGGGGTCTGCACAGTGAGCTGTGGCTGCACTGGGAACCTGACCCTCTTTTTAACCTTTAATGCCAAGTCTGAAATGTAAATGGGAAGAAAAATAATCAAGACCCCCTCCATCCTCCCCTCCCAGAAATCCAGAATGAATCCCAAGTGCACTGGGATTTTCCTAGGAATGGCAGGAGAGCCCTGGTGTCCTCCCTGGTAGTCAGCAATATTCTTGTCTCACAGTATCACTCTGTAAAGGAGAAGCAGTGAGAGAGGAGCCCTGTTTGCCCTAAGGCCTTGCTGGGGCTCTTTTCCTGTTCCCATGAAGCTCTAAAGCTCGTTCATCATCCCACTGACTTTGGTGAAAACGATGCAAAATTTCACTTTTACTTTGTGGTTTCAAATCCAGTGATCAAATTAAAAAAAAAAAAAAAAAGTGTGAGGAAGAAGCGTGCCAGAGAGAAAGAAGGGAGGCACACTGATTCCTGCTCCAGATGTTTTCCTCACCCTGCCATTTGGTTTCTCTCTTCCTAAACACCACGAGTTAATCTCGTACAGTGAAGTAACAAAAGCGAGTGACAGCTGCTGCCAACACCTCTCTGCACAGCCCTGGAGGGAGAAGTCTGCTCACGGGTCCGGAGGGTATCAGTGGTGACATCCTCATGTACCGATACTCGGGTTACATCTCTGTGAGGGAGATGGCTGTCTCTGCCAGCTGGGACAGGGAGGCAAAGGCAGTCGCAAGCTGGTGGGGGTGACATTCTCCTCCACAGCTCAATGGAGCTGCTCTGCAGCAGCAAAAAAGGTTGGATTGCAGCACATGCTGCTGGATCCCTAGCACTCAAGGAAGTGGGAATGGCATCGTGAAGTTTCTTCTGTAATAAACTGTCTGTGGGGCCAGGCTGGTACAGAAAACATCGGTAGGAGGCTGGTGACAATGACACTGTCACTTGGACCTGGGTGATTTCCATGGGGCACTGCAGGCTGAGCAGAGAACTCCACAGGGGCCCAGTGGTTAAAGTCCAATGTTGGGATCAGCAGACTTTTGTGTTGTCTCTCAGCTTCCATGGCAATCTATTTTAAGGACATTTTTGGTTTTGTATGTCTGTAAAAGCCATCTGCACGAGAGCAATGGAAATGTGTGTTCCTGTCTGGTGTCTTACTCATCTTCCTAGGACAGCTGGTAGAAGGAAGAGGCAGAGCTGGGAGTGGGAAGCACTTGCTCCTTGTGGATAAGAGGGCAGTGGGGTTGCTCCTCAACCCTGGCCTTGCTCTGTCCACAGGCAGCAGGACAAGGCAGGAGAGTCTGTTCTCATAGCAGCTTACAGAGATATCCCTGAGCCAAAGAGCAGGAAGCAAAAGGATCATGATGGATACATGGACAGGCCTTGGACACTTCCAGGGATGGGGCAGCCACAGCTTCTCTGGCCAGCCTCTCCCAGGGCCTCACCTCCTGCTCAGTAAAGAATTATTTTCCTAATAGCTCATCCAAACCTACTCTCAGTTTGAAGACTTTCCCCCTTGTCTTGTGACTAGGTGCTCTTGTAAGAAGTCCCTCTCCATCATTCCAGTCGTGCTTTAGGAGTTGGCAGTGCAGCAGTGGGGCTCTGGGCAGGTGCTCTGGCCTCCACTCAGTGCCTCCCTCTGCTCTGCATCTCATGTACCAGGAGCTGCAAGGGAGCACCAAGCACTGCCCTCCAGGTGTCAGTGCCAGGAGAAGGTGCTGTGGCTGCTCCAAGACTCTGAGCCCACCACCAGACCTCTCAGACAGCTCAGGGAGCATTTCCACTCCCTTTCATTCTTTTTTTTTTTTTCCCCCTAAAGGTGATGATGTAGAAGTCGGTGACAAAAGCGAGCGTGAAGTTGGATATTCTGCTCCCAGGATATGCTGTCCCTTCCAGCACTGGATTACCTACAAACTGATGGATGAAGAGAGACTGCACACAGCTTTTTCCAAGGAGTTTGCCTTCCAATGCTGATTCCAGGACAGCAAAACCACACAGATCCTTGCCATTTCCTTTCAGGCCCTTTGCTGCCTGGGGGACACAGCTGGAATACCTGGGAGTCTGGGCCGTGGTGCTGTGGGCAGAGCAGCACAGCAGGGTAGGGAAGGAGTGTGAATTCCAGCTCTCCCTGCTCGGGCTGACAGCGTGAGGCACCCTCAGTGCCTGTGCTGTGGAAGCTGCAGCTCTGCTGTCTTATGTGAATCGTTTCCTGCGGGGTCAGAAGTCCTGGAGTGAGATAATCTAGGCTGATACCAGTTTTCTGCTCTGGTGGTTTTCCTTGTAAACCCATTACCCAGGATTGAGATGGATGCTTTCCCATATTAGCTTTACATGGAGGCAGATTCCCCATCCACGTTGAGATTTCTGGGTCTGACCCTCCCTGGCTTCCAGATGTCCCAGAGACATTAGGAGCAACGTGGGGAGTGCAGGAGGAGGGATGGAACTCTGTTGTGTTTCTTTTTTTCTCGCTGTTGTCAATTAAACAGGATTTATGTGTTATTTCTCTGTTCTGTAATTACCCCCTGGGATTTATTTCAGATAGCTGGAGAAAACAATATACCTCCAGAACTTTCTGGCTGCTGGGAAGAGTTATTGCTGCTCCTCCTGACTGTGTAGCAAAATCCAACTCCTTTCATTACTGGCTTTTCCTCAGTGAAGCACCAGAGAATATCCATTGTAATTTTGTTCCCTTTCAGGAGGGGATGTAAGAGATGGCCCTGGACATGCCAGGTACGGTGATTCTATAGGAGAAATGTAATCACAGGCCACAGAGAGAATTAATTAACCCCTGTGTGTTAGGCTGTGAGAGCTCCCCTGTGCTTGCCTGCAGAGTCAGACTTCACAGCAGAGAAGTTGTCATTAGTGATGATTGAAGGCCAATCTGTTGTTTCTGATTAAACACTCACTAATGATGGTCTGATGTTACAGGCTTTTTTTTGTGTTCGTTTCAAAAGCAAAAAAAGAGATATTTTCTTCTTCTACTTACGTTTTGAAACCTGTGATTGACTGGCACTTTAAGAGGATATGCGGTTGCTTGATGTTTTCTGAAAGCTGAGGGATGGGAGAGGGGTTTGTTTGCATGTGAAGGAGGGCTTGACAAAAAAAAAATGAGAGAAATATTGACATAATTTAGGTAACACACATTGTAAACAAGCCGCTAGGTTTTGCTCGCAATAATTTACATCCATTCCTCTGCGGATCACAGGCTGCGTATTTCTCCTCATCCAGCACAGAGCCAGTCATCCTGACTTGCAGGCTTCCTCGCACATATTTCTGCCGAGTTTGCCCTGAACTTTGGGGCTGATGAAATCCCCGCATCAAGTCAAGATCTGCTGAAGTCACCGAGGGTTTAATCCGAGATAACAAATTGGCTTTGTTTTATTCATGTGTATCTCTGCTTCCTGCGGCTCAGGCTGCGTTTGCGGACAGAATCCCTTCCAGCACGGTTGTTTGGATTGCAGGTTAGCTGGAGGTCGTGCAGGTCTGCTGCTGGAGAAGGCAGCCCGGCAAAACATGCCCAGAGGGAATGTGCAGCCTCTCCTTACAAATACAGACAAGTGGTTCTTCCTGCAGCCATCCCACCCGGCAGGAGCAGTCATGGAAAGGCTTCCACCGTCACTGCCGACACAAGCAGGGCCACCCCGACACACCTGCAGCTCCCAGAGCTCCCGTGGGGGCTGCTGGGCACTCTCAGGGGTTAAACGTGTTTGCCCAGGGGGATGTTTAGTCTTTGGACAGGACACATGCATGGGCACTTGGATTCTCCCATCCCTTTGGCTGTGCTGGCTCCGAGGTGGGACTGGCACATGTCCTGTCACTGCTGGTCCTGCTTTAGTCCTGAGGGAGAACAAGACAGATTGTGAGGACCATCCTTGGCAGAGGCAGTAGAACAAATTTCCTTGCTCATGCCTTTAGATCCAGAGTCCTCCTGCTCAGCAGGACACTTCTGCTGGCAAAGGCGGGCTGCAAGGTACTGCCGTGTCTGTAAAACCTGCCTCGATTGCTCCAGCCATAAATTACACTGTAGCTCATCTCTCAAGTTATTTTGCCGTAGCTCAGGTCTGAAAGGCATGATATAAACCCAAATTATTCTTTTTCTCAACGCTGGTTTCTGTAACAATCAGGGTCTAAGCAGGTCCTCCTCAAGGGCTGTGTCCCCAGGCAATTTGTCACGAGTCCCTCAAGGCTGCGCAGGCCTTTCCTTGGCTCCATGATGAATGTCACTATTTCCCTTTTTCTTTCTTGGTTATTCTTCCTCTGCTTTTCATAGAATCAAAGGCTGGTTTGGGTTAGAAGGGACCTTAAAGATCCTCTTGTTCCAACTCTCCCTGCCTTCCACTAGACCAGGTTGCTCAGAGCTCCATCCAACCTGGCCTCGAACACTTCCTTGTGGGGCAGTTCCAGGTTTGCTCTCCTTACAGCTCCATGCTCCTGTCTTCTGTCAGTTTTGGGACAGGCACCGTCATGTCCCAGAGGGCAGATGGAGATGGCTGTGGAGGACAGAGATTTGCCTTCATCAGTGCTTGGGTGTNTGGAGATGGCTGTGGAGGACAGAGCTTTGCCTTCATCAGTGCTTGGGGAGGGTTAAAGCAGTGATGGTGGATGAGGTTTTACATTCATTACAAAATCAGAGGGAGGGAGGCCCATAATTTCTGACTTTGGTGTCTGTTTCTATTTATGAGTAGCTCTAAATTAAAGAGGAATTCGACCCTGTGCTACCTCCAGGAGTTCTGCCCTGTGGTGCTGCAAAGGTTAGTCTTGCTATTAAAATTCCAGGACTCAGAGTTGTTGCTGAAGTTTCCTGCTAATTATCTCAGAAGATGATGCTCACATTTATTTGTCATTCTGGATGGAGCTTCATTCAGAAGTTCTTGTAACAAAAACTGCTGTTTGCTTGTTAAAAATAACTGATTGACTCAAAATGTACCTGGGAGCAGCCAGAGAGAGAACAAACAACTTTTTTTTTTTTATTATTATTTCCACATGAAAATGAAAGGTCCAAATTAGAGCTCTGGCATGTATCTGTTGAAGTCTTCATAAACAGCGCTCATACCACAATTGAAATTACAAATACTGTATCTGTGAGATCCTCCTCCTGTCCTCATGCACTGCTTGCAATGTTAATGCTTGTTCCTGAAAGCGTTTGGGCTGAGGAGCTTCACGCATTTTCACTTCTTGTTATTTCCCTGCAAGTGTCAACGAGGTAATAAGTCCTTCTGGTTTTAACACGTCTCTTCCTCTTTTAAATGCATCTGTAAGTAACCATCAGGCTTTCTGAGGAAAACTGTCATTAGTATTTTCATCTAAAAAAATGAATAATAAACTGGCTGTTTTCGAGTTACCTTTTAAGGCACTGCTTTATGTTTTCTTTCATAATGGTGACTCCTGAGCCAAATTCTGTAGGGTCAGGAGCTCTCTGCAATGAAACTGTGCAGAGTAAATGGTAGCAGGATAACAGTGTCTCACAGTCTATATTGCAAATCAACGGGGAGGCTGACACCCTGAATTGGACTGTTTGCTGAATAACAAATCTGGAATGGATGTCAATTTACTTTCCCCCTCTTGGAAAAAAACTTTTCATTTGAACTGAGGTGAAAGAAACGATCGTTTCCTTCAAATAATCAGCTGTAGAAAGTAGATTCCCAAGCCCACAATATCTGTATTTCAATGCAAATTAGATCTGTAAACAAAAATTGGGCAAAAAAAAGTAAAGAATTCCAGAATTCTGCTGCACTGGTCAGATTTCTCCAGGAGTTGGGGAGAATGACTCCTCGGGCAGGTCCAGAGAGTGCCTGGAAAAGCTGGTGTCTGGAAACAAGAAACCCATCACTCGGCAGCTTCTTTCTGCATTTCTGTCCTCAGGGTCTATCAGCTGTGAAAAATTCTTCCACTGCTTTGACATTTCCCTTACTATACAAACAGAACCTTTCAGGTTTCTGTCTTCACTCCCTCTGTCATTCAAACCCATGGAGGGAAGGGACAACCTCTGCCTCACGCTGGGCAGCTCAGGAAGAGCTGGCAAAAGTCATCAGCTGGGGAGATTTAAGATGGGTATCAGGAGAAAGGTTCTTCCCCCAGAGGGTGCTGGGCACTGCCCAGGCTCCCCAGGGAATGGGCACGGCCCCGAGGCTGCCAGAGCTCCAGGAGCGTTTGGGCAGCACTGCCAGGGATGCCCAGGGTGGGGTTGTTGGGGTGTCTGGGCAGGAACTGGACTGGATGATCCTCATGAGTCCCTTCCAAGACAGGATATTCTGTGATTCTGTGGTCTGCCACCAGCTGCTTTATGTGCTGTGGAAGGGGAATGGATTTTACTGGTTTTGGTTCTTATTTGTGTTGTGTAGGCAGTCTGAACTCTGGGCTTGTAATGTCACAGCTTTGTGAGCTGTGTTGCTGACACTGAATCAGGGTGAAGATTGGGTAGAGGGAAGAGAGCGAAGATGCACCATGGACAAGAATGTACAAAGCAGGGAGGGTGTAAGTGGAAGGCAGCAGATCTGGGGAGTCATTGGGAAGCCACAGAGCAGCCCGAGGAGCTGCAGCAGGAGCTGAAGGGTCAGAAGTGGAAGAGGCTACACCAGGCACGGGCACCCAGCAGCTGTGAGCCCAGCTGTCGCCACTCCTTAGGAGTCACATCCAGACAATGGTTCTGTATTTCCAGCCTTGTGGTAGCACTTCTCAGGGAACTCGGGCACAGGGCTCCTCAGGAAAAACGTCAAATGGCTCACACGGTTCTTTCCCTGTGACTTTGGATTCAGCCAGGATTTTAGGCAAACAATCCTTTCTTGCTTCTAAGTCCTGTAATCTCTTGTCGCTATTTCTCTTTGTACAGAACAACACTGAGGGAAACTGGAGCAAATATTGTGCAAGATTTCCTCTCTCATATGGCAAATTCCTCTGCTTCATATGTTGGTTGGGTGGTTGACGAAGAACACCAGGAGGAAAAAAAGCAATTACATCCAGCACAGGCACTCACAGCTGGCATCACAGCCGTGTGTTCACAGCGATGGTTGCAGCACTGCTGAGAAGCCATAACATTTATGGTTTCCAGTCATGTTAAACCCTTCCCAGTAAAAGCCAGAATCTTCTTATCTTCAGAGTTAAACCCCCAGATCTGTGCTTTAAAGTCACCCCGTGCCCTGAGTCTCTCTCAGGGAGTGGGGCAACTGCACTGTGGATGGCAAGAAAATGTAATTGCACGGGTTCGTGTGAGGCTCACCTGCTTCAATTATCTCTGCTCTGGTGCAATTACCACCTTCTTTTGGATCTTTCCAGGTTCCCTGCTTCTGCCACCCACATTTACCGTGGACAGGCGGATTTCTCAGCCTCGGCTGTGCGCTGCTCCCACTTGACATGTTGTCAAATGACTGCTCCAGAAGTGAAAACGGCACGAAATCTCTGCAGTGGATTAAATGACTGTTAGCAGGTAACTCCAAATTAGACCGTGTAGGAAGGCAAAAGGCAAGGAAATTTAACACTTCACCGGTTGCCGTGATGAAAGGTTGGTGGCATTCAACAAGGGAGTATAAACGCTTACAGAAGTATGGCGATCTTGAAACCCATCGCTCTTCCTGCCCTCCAGATTTGGGGCATTTCTCCAAGGTTGTTGGTTGTTTAGGTTGGATCTCAGGGAAAGGTTCTTCCCCCAGAGGGTGCTGGGCACTGCCCAGGCTCCCCAGGGAATGGGCACGGCCCCGAGGCTGCCAGAGCTCCCGGAGCGTTTGGACAGCGCTGCCAGGGATGCCCAGGGTGGGGTTGTTGGGGTGTCTGTGCAGGGCCAGGGGCTGGACTGGATGATCCCTGTGAGTCCCTTCCCACTCAGGATATTCTATGATTGCTTTCCCATCTTCTCTCCCCTCTGTTTTCCCTTCCCCTCTCTCCCACCTCACCCCAGTGACATGAAGAAGCCAATGCTGTCAGTTAAGAAATGAGATATAAGCAAACATAAAGTAGTTTTTAAAGAGTAGAGATGATACTTTGATTTCCTTGTAAATAATTTTGGATGCACTTCTGGTAGGTTTGCAGCAGATGAGATCTCTGCTGAGTTGTAGAAGACCTGCACTTTTAGTGCCACTTCCATCAGAAAATGCCCATAGCCGTGGGACTGCCAGGTATTTCCCAGGGCTGTGTATGGGATCACATTGCACTTGATAAAGCCAGACTTCAGATCCCCAGCTTTGCTTTCTGCCATCATAGAACCACAGAATGGTTTGGGTGGGGAGGGACCTTAAAGATCATCTGTTTCCTGCCGTGGCCAGGGACACCTCCCACTGTCCCAGCTTGCTCCAAGCCTCGTCCAACCTGGCCTTGGACACTTCCAGGGATCCAGGGGCAGCCACAGCTGCTCTGGGCACCCTGTGCCAGGGCCTCCCCACCCTCACAGGGAAGGATTTCTTCCCAATGTCCCACCTGACCCTGCCCTCAGGCAGTTTGAAGCCACTGCCCTTTGTCCTGGCACTACACCCCACAAGAAGGTTGGGCAGCCCCTGGTTGCTGCACAAAGCCCAGGGAAGGGTGGCTGCCAAGGTCCAGGTTTTCTGCTTTATCTTTGCCTGTAGGAGCATATGGATATCTGAACCTTGCACCATTAAATTAGTCCAACCCTTTGGCCTGGGAAGGAGGGATATGCTCACACAGACAAGTGAATTATTAATACAATTTGCAGGAGGTAACCTCACTGAATCACTCACACGGCTGCTTCTTTCTCTGTATGGAGGGCTGCAACAGCAGCAAGGTTAATACAGAGCATCCATCATTTCCATTAATAGATGGCAGAGGTGTTTGGATCCCTTATGTGGTCTGCCTTTAATTATTTTTTAAGGTGGCCTCTGCATATTTCTTTGCAGTGAAAGCTGAGGTGGCGGATGGAGGTCAGGTCTGTGGACTGGCTGATTAAACCTGCTCATCACACCTTCTGTACAGGGATCTTTCCAATGCAAATAATACCTTGCAGCAGGAGAAACAGATAGGAAAATGATGCTGGTCCAGCCTGTAATTGTGAGGAGGCAGATTTCAAATGGATTTTTTTTTTCCTCCTTCCGAAATGAATCAGGAACACTGAGCTGCCTTTTGTGACTCCGAATCCCACGTGCCCCAAAGATGGACAGAGCAGCACTACTTTAGATATCCTTTGTTCCTGCCCCGTTAGTAGTCAGGATTGCCCTCAATTCTTCAGTTTATTAATACAGTTTATAGGGCATGTTATATTTTTAAAAGGGTGTCTGTTACCTGAGAATGAAATTACATTCAAAGATCTATGTTGCTTTTTTCTGTCCTCTGGGCACCCCGTTCACTTCCTGAGGTTTACACCACTTGCACATGGAACACAAAGTATCTGGGATTTACTAGGTTGTCTTATTTTACCTCACGCCTTTTCCAGCAATAGTAACAGGCAATAGTCCATCCAGAACATTTCTTTCTTATGTATCACTCTGACCAAGAAGGAAATTGTTCATGGGAGGCCTGTGTGTGCACAGGTACTTGGGAAAAGCAAAAGAACAGCAGTAGAAGTAGCAGTCTGATAAATTCACTCTACATATGTAAACCATATGAACAGTACGTACAGAATAACATCAGGAACAGGACCCCTGGCCCAGACAAAAGGAGACAAGAGGGGAAAAGCACTGGAGATCAAACTCAGATTTCTGTGGTAGGTCTGGCCCCTCTTGTCACTGATTTACAGTCTCCTTGTATTTGCCTTCTCCATGGCCAGTGAGGTACAGCTGGATCCACTGTATTACAGATGATCATGCTGAGGGTGAGAAGCAGTGGAGTGGCCTCAGATTTATTCTTGACTCCCTTTTTCTGGCACCCAGAGGGGCCGAGAGTGTTTGCACTTGTCCTCAGTGCCCAGTTCAGAGTGTGCCACAGAGCCATGGGCCATGTGTGCAGCTCCACTCCGGAGCGTAAGGGCTCTTCCACCACCCTCTGGAAAGCCAGGAGAAGGGGGTGTGCATGGAGACATCCTGGACAGTCCTTCTCCAAACTCAGCAAACCCTGTCTGGTGTCAGTGGCACCAGCACATCACTGCTGAGCCCAGCCCTGGGGTGCTGAAGGCATCTCCTGATCCAGACGAGTGAGGGATGTCTGTCTTTACTCCTTCTATCTCTGTCTCCCTACAGATCTATAAAAGGTGGCTCATGGGAGAGATGTCTGGCTGACAGAAATTTGGTGAGCAGCATAGAATGCTCTCATCACGTGATGGACTCAAAATTGTGTTACAGAGCATTGGGAGCTGCTTTGGCTTTCCTGGCTGGGCCTGTGGTCGTTCCCTGGTGTGTTTTACCTGCTGCAGCCCAGGCTGTCACGAAGCCTGAGCCGGCTCCTCACAGAGGACGTGTCCAATCCACCGCTCTGATCATCCCAGCTACTCCCACACCACTGAATAATATCCAACCTCAAGTGAGCACAGGCTGCTGAGAGATCATTAAAATTCCTCCTAAGTCCTGATCATTAAACAAACCACACGAGAAGCAGACTCCATACCTGGGAGAACTGGCACGTTAATGGAGATGCACCCAGCATAATTGCTGCCATCCATCACCCCCGTCCCGCTGCTATTGACAAAGTGCAGCTAAATATTTAAATAAGCCATTTTTCTTCAGAAGCCAAAGGATTAGATGCAGCCAAATTTCTCAGTGTAGTCAGCAAACGATACAAATCCAAGGATTAAACAGGATTTGCTGGAGTGAATGAGAGCTGCTCCTGCACTATGCTTTATGAAAAAATATTCTTTGCTGCCAAGACTGTTGCTTGGGGCGAGAAGGGGAGGACAGACAATTCTCCTTCCTACTGGAAGCAAGAAAAATAGAATTAGTTTCTCTTTACTCGACACTGTTGATTTACTTTGAGCGTGTAGTTGAAGGAAAATGTGGCTTTCCCAAGCTCCATTAGACACCTACACTTCTTCTAAAAAGCAAAACACACGAAATGAAGATGTAGGTGTTGCAAGGCTTTGTGCTTCTGTTTTGCTTCAGGGTCAGCTCCTCGGAAGGCTTGCCAGGTTGCTTTCAGTAAAATAGAGGAGAAATGCTTGCTGAAGTAATTTTTACTTGCCTACCTGTCGGTGTGCTGCAGTTTTCCCACATCTGGGGAGAGGTGTATTGAATTCACTGAGTGAGATTGGAGGTCCTCATTGAAGCGTTACAGGTACTTGTAGAGCGAGGGAAGAAGGATTTACAAACACAAAAAGATACATTTGCCGGGGCTGGTTGGGAAATTTTTGGAAAAAAATCCATTTCATTTGGAATGTCTCAGTTTGTGAAAAGTAAATGAAGTTATTCACAGGAAAAATTGGTATTGTTTGGTTTTTTTAATAACCCAAGTGTAAATTTTTAAGCTTTGGTTATTGCTTTTTTCCAACATAAAACAACTTGGTTTTATTCATTTGTCCTTAAACTTAATAATGATATAGTTAAAAAAAGCAGAAACAAACCAGAAGAACAGAGTGAGCTGAGCTGATTCAAATTCCATCAAGCAGAAATATTTGAAAAGACCCAAAACACGAAAGGCAAAAATCTTAGGTTTTCCACACTGACGTGAGTTGGAAGCTTTATCTTGATTTTAATGTTGATATTTCCCATCATTCTTCATGGGATGGAGAACATCAGTTTTTGGCCTTTCTTCGTGGTCAGCTCAGTGTGGCAGCTCACAGGAGCGATGTGTGGAAATGTGAAATCCTTTTCTGTCTTGCTTTTTCTGATGGCTGCGTTGTTGGTAGGGGGAGGAAGGAGAGCTTTGTCAAAGTGATGGCAGAAAAGTTTGCACATCTTGGCATTTTTGAAGAAGTGCCCCAGATTTGTTGGTCTCACGTATTTGGAAACCATGGGAAAGTTCTGTCCATTTCCTTTAGGCGAGGTGTGAATCCCAAGGAGAATTGTCATAAACGAGTTGTCCAGAGCTATTCAGTTTGTTTGGGACTTGTGAAGACTTTTCCTCCCACCAGGTTATTTCTCTTTACATATTCACAACAATTTCCTGCAGAATCTGAACTCGGATAACATCCGAGCAGAACTCTGTTCGAGAGAAAAATATGACTTCTCTCCCTGGTACATCTGTGCAAGGACTGCAAGTGCTCGCCTTGTCAGATCAAATGTTACGTATTTTCCCCCTTGAATCAATCAATGTCAGGAATCTGAGCCTCCTGCCCATCTTTAGGGAGGGACAGCAGCAATTATAAATCATGGACAAAAAAATTAAAAGAGTGAGATAATTATTTCTCAGCTCAGGCTTGCAAGGGACTACAGAGCCAATATTTTCCCCAGAATTATGAGAGAGGGTTTGGTGGCAATTAAGCAGATTATTCTTCATGGCTTTATTGAAATTCTACTACGATGTCTAAAAATCCACAAGCCTGTTGCTTTGCAAGTGAAGTCAGTGAATTGATAGTGATACATA
Source organism: Mohoua ochrocephala (assembly GCA_013398855.1). NCBI lineage: Eukaryota > Metazoa > Chordata > Aves > Passeriformes > Acanthizidae > Mohoua > Mohoua ochrocephala. The sequence goes on along the minus strand of VZTA01018450.1, from coordinate 243,951 downwards.
AATGTCAGCTTTATTGAACATGTCTTCACTGTCTGGCTATCCAAACAGTATTAATTAACTCCCTACGTCCTGTTCCAGCATGCATTTGAACTCGTTTTAAAACTTGCATTAGAGCAGTTGCTGCGGAAATGCGGACTAGAAATACGGTGCACATTTTTAGCAGAGAGTAATTAACCACTGAAATAAATTACCCAGCAGCAAGGTGCATTCTCCATCATTTGAAGTCCTTAGCTCCAGGAGAAATGTCTCTGTGAAAGATGTGTGGTAACAAAAGGAGCTCTAAGCTTCGGGCTGTGAGAACAGGTTTGTGTATTTACGATTCTGTTGAGCAGGGTTTGTAGGAGACTTATCCCTGCTCTGCACCTCAGCTGCAGGAATTCCCGGTGGGACACAGCTCTCCTGCTGGCTGGGAGCAGGACCCAACCTCTTACCTGTTCTCTGCGAGATTCTCAGGAAGAAATCCTGCCCTGAGAGGGTGGGGAGGCCCTGGCACAGGGTGCCCAGAGAAGCTGTGGCTGCCCCTGGATCCCTGGAGTGTCCAAGGCCAGGCTGGACGGGGCTTGGAGCACCCTGGGCCAGTGGAAGGTGTCCCTGCCCATGGCAGGGGGTGGAATTAAATGACCTTTAATGTTCCTTCCAACCCAAACCCTTCCGTGGTTCTGTGTTGCCCCCAGTGAAACCAGCTCACCAAAGCATGAGCTTGCTTTGCTCACTGTGTTTCTCCTCCGAGCTGAGCAGAACATGAAAATCTGTTGAATGTTACCAGAATGGAAAATGCTTGAGAAATACCTTAGGCAGGTTTTTTTTTTTAATGCTTATTTTGACTGAAGGAAATCTGGCAAACCTTGATGGGGGTTAGCCTGGAAAAGTTATGAATTGGCAAAAATAAAAAGTACTTTGGATTTCTTCTCCAGGAAGCAACAGGATTTCACATGAAAATGAGGAAAGGAATCAGAAACCCTCTTTCCATGTGGTACCTCTTTGCTGACGCCCTGTTTCTGTGCAACTGGGTGAAAAGACCGTGTCCACACGGTGAAAGGAAGGGAACAGGTAAAACCCAGCAGCCAGATTATCAGCAAAGGGACGTGTGTTGTGCCACTTTCAGTGCTGAGCCTCACCTGGGGACAGCAGGGACATCCCAAAGCCACGTGTGTGGAGCAGCAGCCCGGAGGCAGCTCCTGTGATCCCCACGGCGGGGCCGTGTCACATAAACCCGGCTCAGCCTCCCTGAGAGCCGGCAGATAATGTGATTAAATAATAAATATTTTGTCACAGTAATGAATCCTGGCATCCATCTTTCTGATATGATTAAATCAATCCGGAGACAAATCCTTCATTTCTGACACCAGGTCGCTGCACAAGTATGCAAGCTGGGTTCCGTTCTTTGTTTGTTTTTGTTTAAATATTGAGTTGAGCAAGGGGCTGCCAGCTATAACGAGGTCACTCTGGATTAATCCCCAACTTGTCAATGGCAGCCACTACAGAGCTTTTTTATTTTGCTCAGCTGTGGATGTTCACGAGGCTCTGCCTGGCAAAATGGGGCTGGTTTCTTTCCCTGGGAGGACACTCACCCTGCATGCACAGACACATGGAACTGCACTCTTCCCACTCCCTTGAGATTCCTTATTCCAGTAATGCCACGCAGATCCGTGTGGGAGTAGCTGCACTGGGTTGTGCCATAAGGCACAGAGAGAGCTGCTGAGGGCCCGTGTAATTATTGTCATTAATGAAAAGTCCCTTTCATGGCGGTTCTGCTGCTCACACGTGAAAGAAGGCTCTGCAAATACACCATCAGCCATCCACAATTAACTTGGTTATGGATGGCATTCCATAAATATTTAAAAACACTGAAGGAGAAGTAATAAATGGTTGATTTGTTTTCTTGACTGCAGCTGCTGCGGGCCTGCGCTCCTTGTGTATAATTCTTTATTCCATTTAGTACCAATGGATATATCTCCCCTTACCTCCCCCTCCTTTTAAACTTTTATCATCTCCTGAAACCTGTTTGCAGGTTCTTTCCTGGCCACTGCACTTGGCTGGAGGATCTGGGGTGATAAAGAGAGAGTCTTGGCTGTGCCGTCGGTGGAACGCTCTGCCATTAACTGCTGCTCACACACACACTCACCCCTTCTCCAGACACCTTGTAAAGCCAAAACAATCTGCACTTTCCCGGGGCTTCCTTTCATTCATCATTATCTGCAAATACAATTTGCACTCAGGTGCAATTCCCAGGATCTCGAGTGCCAACAAATGAATTTTATCTTAAACCGGTCTCTTTGTAATTCATAGGGAACAGGTTGCAAGTTTGGTTGCAGGTTTGGAAAGAGATAAAAAAATGTGATCAACAAGAAAGTGTAACTTTTGTGCTGTTAAATCAGCAGGCAGTGCTGCCGCACAGCTTAAAAATAACTGTCCCTGCTCCACGTCCTTATTCACTTCCAGCAATAGTTTTAAACACTTCTAATCATTCAGTTTGCTTTCCTGTGGGCTGGCAGGGGCATCAGCTATTGTAAAAAATAATCCATCCGGTGGAATAGATCTCCTCTGAAAGACAAGATTATTCTTCATTTCTCTTTAAAAAAAACACTCAGAAAAAGGGAAATGTTTGCTAAAATTCCCCTCAGCCTTGCTGTGTGTGTGTTTTTATTGGTTTGTGGTTCACTCTCCCCTTCCTCCAGCCCTCAGGGCACTGAGGGCTCCTCACCTTCGAGTAGAAAAGGACAGATCAACAACAGCCATAAGCTCTCTCACTTTTCTGGTGCTTGACAAGCCTTTCCATGAAGAAATTTTCCCTAATATCCAATCTAAGTTTTTGCTCCAAGTCGAGGCCATTCTTCCTGGTTCTGCAGCTTGTTACTCATGAGAAGGGGCTGACCTCCACCTGGCTGCATCCTCCCGTCAGGTTCCTGTGAGGTCTCTCCCGAGGCTCTTTTTCTCCAGGCTGAGCCCCCTCCAGCTCCCTCAGCCCCTCCTCATCCAACCTGTGCTCCAGACCCTTCCCCAGCTCCATTTCCTTCTCTGGCCATGCTCTGGAGCTTCTGGCAGTGAGGGGCCCCACACCAAACCCGGAGTTTGACGTGTGGCCTCACCAGCGCTGAGTGAAGTGGGACAGTCAAACGCTTGTGGTTAAACACAGTCAGCTGCTGCACCTGGGGAGGAAAAGCACTGATGGAGCCACAGAGGAGGAGATTCTGTCTGGGAGGATCATGGCTCTGGGATGGACTCGGGTGTCGTGGTGGGCAGCAGTCACAAAGGGAGTTCAGCTCTGCAGCACAAGGACAGCCCTGTGTACCTGGAAAGAGTCAAGTGGAGTTAGAGGAGTAACCTCCTCTCTGTCCTGAGGACTGGGAGATGGCTGCTGGAGACTCGCACCCACTTCTGACACTGACTCCTCAGGAGTGACTGGAAGGTCTTACACAGACCTCAGAGGAAGGCTGGGAAAATGATTCAGGGCTTGGGAAACGAGTTACATGACCAGCAGCACCGAGAAATCTATTCATTATCTTATTAAAAGATGGAGAGGAGATTTTTATCATTAGTTTTAAGAGTATCTACACGAAGAGGAGTCTTGAGAGCAAAGGGCCTTTTGGCCCTGCAAAATAGGGCCTAACAAGAGGGCTGGAAAATGAGCGTGGAAAAATTCAGCCTTGAAACACGACGGCATTTCCCAGCAGAAAATCACCGAGCAGAGCTGGCGGTGGGCTGCAAGCAGATTGTGTGTAATGAGATTTGGTATCTTAAAAGAAAAGGATTCCCATCCAATTTCAGTGAGAACCTCTCCTCCTTGTGCTGGCAGCAGCCAAGGTTTCTGGGATGCTCGTGCTGCTGTCAAAGCCTCTGGGCCACTGTCCCACAGCACCATCCCCTTCCTGCTGCCTTCTGGGCGAAGCTCAGTCTGTCCTCCCCAGGGCAAGGAGCAACGTGCTGGAGAACTGGCACAGGCACGAAGGGACCAGAGTATCTGACCTCTGATTTCTTGCCTTTATGTGATGTTTTTTGAACTTCAATTGAGCTGCAATCCTTGGCATTTTAAACAAATTCGAACCTTTCCTTACGCAGTAGCAGCAGCCAGGGAGAAGAAACAGAAAACTCTGCTCGTCTTTGGAGACTATTTTCTCTCCCAACTACATAAATGGAGGCACAAATGGAGGCACCAAGCCTGAATTTAACCATTTCCCTGGAAGGGGTTTCATAAACAGCATTAACAGGTAGAAGATGATAGATGTGACTCCTTATCCACAAAACCTCACTGCAAAGTGGAAGCACCACGTACTGACCTGTAGAAGGGAAACCAGGAAAAGGGGCACAAGACAGGTCTTTATTTAGACTCAGTTCTTTGTTCTTTTTCCCTTTTCCCACCATTTCACTTGCTCAACAGCTTAGATCTAAACAAACTATCAATACACCCCATTGCGTTACACCAGGGACACATTTGACCCGTTTGTTTTTAAGTGTTCCCGCTCTCTTTCTGGTGTCTGCTCCAGTGTGAATTATAAAAAAAAAGCAGCTTCATTAAAGCAAAAGGAATTAGGAAAAGTGCCCGTGTGTAAAAGAACTAGTTGGGAGCTAACAGGATCTTTCAGGGGACTTGACTGTACCAGTGATAATTGAAAAAAACAGACCTCAGTGGTCTAAACTAATTCAGAGGAGCTGTGTTTCTGGTTTTTATTACACAGGCAGTAGTTCAGCACTCTGCAGCTCCCCACTGGCATGAAGAGACACTCACAGCTGTTCTCCTCCTCCGATCCCAGCACTCTGTGGAGCTAATGTGGGGCTCCCAAGGCCTGATGGAGCGCTCCAGGGCTCCGACTGCACCAGCCAGAGGACTTGCCATATGCCTGGGGAATTTCACCTCTCTTCAGGCTCAATTCAGCCCCAGCTCCCAAGGTGAAATCCCATTTAGGTCGGTACATTTCAGCACTAACAATTACAATGATGTGGTGAGCGCTTGCTTTTATTTCTTCTGGGCTGGTGCATGTTGGGTGTAACCAGACATGCTCTGCTTTCACCCCTGCCGTGGTGACCCCATTGCAGGAGGGGAAAAGAAATCGAGATCTAAATGGGGAAAATTTTGTTTCAAATAAAAATAAACGAAAACACCAGAAAAACCGAAGACTTTGTGCCGATGTTCTCTGCTGCCGCTCTCACAGAAGGAGGAGACGAGGAGTATAAAGCAAGATTTTCTAACCCCGAACTACCTCTCAGCACAACAGATTTCATTTAGGAGGTCTTTATTCTTAAAAATACGATGTGTGTATTTACAGCTGTTTCTCTGGTGCACTTTTGGCAGATTGCTTTGGGGAAAACTCGATTTTAAGGTGGGGCCAAGGGCAGTCTCCCACCTTGTGCAGTGTTGGCCTGGCTTGGAGAGCGAATTTCCCCAGACCTCATCCTCCCCTGGCTCCATTTGCTGCTCCCACTGAACCAGGACTGGATTTTGTGTAGAATCAGGGGCTGGACCTTGTGTAGAATATTGGGTCTGTTGGTACCACCTACATCTTCCTAGGTGCAACCTGCCCACTACAAACCTGAACCCTTCGTGGAGGTTTTAGCTCCTTTCGAGTCTGATGCAGCTGCTGTGAGCAAGGAAAGCTTTCTCTGACCTTTTGAAGCCGTGACTTCCATCACTCATCTCTCACTAATTGCTGCTGCAGTTCGTGGCCCCGCGTGGAAGGGAGAGCGGGACGAAACTGCCCTCGCAAAATATAAATTATTTTAATTACAGTCAGCGAGCACTTAATGGGAAACGCAGAGAGAACAAATTTCCAGATGGCTTTTTTTAGCTGCATCTGTACAATTCACATTTTGGCTGTGTGAAAGGTGGGTGTGCTTGTGAGGGGGTTACTGAGTGCCTGCAGGCTCTGGAGCTCACACGGTGCCCTCCTGCTTCAGTCAGGACTGTCCCCTCAGAGAACAGGCAGCCTTGCAGGCTTTGACAGATATCAATAAGGAAATGCTAAAAATGCAATCTAATATTTATGGAATTATGGAACCATAAATGGTTTGTGTTGGAAGGCACCATTAAAAGTCATTTAGTCCATTTAGCTGTTTTGTTTTGTGGTGGTTAGTTTCTCTTTTTTATTCTTTCTTTTTGCATTTGGTAGATGGGTGTCAATATCAAATATTTTTCTGCTGAGGTGCTGCAGCCAAGTAAAAACCTTCCCTAGAGGCTCAAGATGATCTGGCTTCACACCACTGATACCTTCTTTTCGAAATACTGACTCTCCTCTGTAGCAAGGTTCATCAGGAAAGGTGCAGGAACTACCCTAAAGGCCTGGCTTGTGGTTCATTCCCGTTAGACAAAGTTTTAAAGCACGTTTCATTACTGAAAGCCTAAGATTTGCATCAGTCTTTGCCGAATATGGATGGATTTACACTTGGGCTTAAATGCCTTGTGGAGAGAGGCTCAGACACGGAAATACACAGGTGGACTTTCTGTTCATTTGTACTGATATGAAGGAGGCAAAAGTTCCCTAACACAGGTGGTGCAAGTGGGAGAAGAATCAGGTCCTGGGCATTTTAGTAATTAGCTGTGAACATTTCAACTGTTTTACAATACTTACCCCTATTTGTAGGACACCAAATTATCAGCCATAGCTCTGTGGAGGAAATCAACTCCTCAGCTGCCAGCAGAATGCCCCTGTTCGTTATCCCACATCTCCTTCCTGGAAAGAAGCATTTCAATGTTCATGCCATCAGGCTATCAAGGTGGCTGAGCATCCTTCAGAGCCTCCTGACACACAGCAGTGTGGCCATCTCTTTGTGCTGAATTTTCATTAGAATGCCATCTTTCCCCTCTACTTTCTTGGCTTCCCATCTTCTTTAATGAAAAGTGGCAGGAGTTTCACTTCCAAATGGTTACTTTACCAATGATAAAAGAATGAGGAGGCAGCACCCTATTGTACAATGCTCTAGGGAGGGAATTGGGCATCCTATTCCCCGTAGCACCTCAAAAGCAGGAACATAATGAATGTATTATCCACCACAGCCATCATCACACCTCATTTCTGCAGTTGGATGTGGTATTTGTGTTTAAGTTTACCATTCCTTATGTGTCCCATGTCCCAGCACGTGAGAGGTGCTGGGATTTGGCAGGTCCCAGTAGACGCAGCAAGCCCCTGGTTTGGGTGACTCCTCCCAGCTATTAATTAATGTGACAGAAATTAAGGATATGTAGGAATTGGTACCAGCAGGTCCTGAGCAGCACACAGAGCTGGTGTTTGCACCTCCTCTTGCCTCTCTGCCCAGTAATGTTGTCCCATGTATTCAAAGAGGATTTCTCATGGGCAATTACCTCTTCATGCTCTGCTTGCTGTCACTCTCAGGAGCAAGCTGAACTCTGCTTTCTGAAAAATAGGCTTGTGGGAGATTTATATTTTTCCCCCCAGTCATTTCTGATCCCTGCCTCCCTTTTTAAAGGCTTGGAAAGGCTACAGTCCTTTACACTCTAACTTTTTTTAGTTGAGCATTGAGGGTACCTGACTTTGCACATCTCTAGTGAGCGGGCAGACATCCGAAAAGCCGCTCACCATTGCTGTGGGTTCATTGACATTTGGGAAATGGGCTTCTTTTTATCATCTCCAAAATGCCTTCCCCTGCAAACATCATACTTAGAATGATTTATTATCCTTTCTGGAGATCTCTGGGATTTAATGCCTGCTGGGGAATTTTCCAGTCGATTGCAAGGGTGTGAAAAAATTGCACAGGGATAGGTACACCTCTATGTGCAGATGTGTGTGTTTAGAGCCATACACGGCTCACAGCAAGACGAAAAACCTTTTCTTAAGTCTTCAAAGAGGAACTGATTTGAGAATAGATATTTTCACATCCCTGTCAACACCTGGTTCTGACTTTTTAGACCCAGGTGTGACTGAAGCACTCGTAGCCTTTGTGCTGAATCCAGGCTCGTGCACAACTGAATCGAGGCACCCGGTGAGTCTGAACAGGTTTCCCAAGAGGGAGTTCAGCTCCTCTTGACATACAGGAGCTCTGACTCCTCATCAGTGGCATTTTTGCCTAACAAGGGGAAAACTCTGTTGACTCTGAGCTAAGGGCACGGCTGTTGAAAATTCAGATGCTTGTCTATCAATGTTGGAAATATAAAACCAGTGGCTCCCATACATCTGTCCAGATTTCCTCCTTGTTTCCCAGATGGAAATGCAGATGCTGTGCTGTGTTTCCAGAGTCAGCCCACTGAATCCAGAAAAGGCATATTTCTGGCCTCTGCAAACCCAAATACCTCTGAAAATGTTGGTGTGTGCTGTCACAAGACACACATGAGCCCGTTTGTCCAGACTGGCCGAGAGCAGCGGCCCTGCCTGGGCTATGAGTGTCCGAGAAGCTGGACAAGTGTCCAAAAGAGCAGAAAGGAAACCAGCAATACGTGAAAAATGTCATTTAGAAGCAAAGCACTACATATGGCACATGAAGCCAAGAGAGGGCGTTTCGGTGAGCTTCTAGTACAATATTTACCTTTGCCATCGAGGAAAGGGCAGATTTAGCAGTTCTCTGCATGACTCGTGCTGTCGGGGTGACACGAAGAGGCAGAGTGGGATGGTGCAGCTTTTCCCTTTGCACACCTCTCCAGAGCCACAGCAGCACCCTCTGCACCGCCCCTCGCTCCGGTGAACGCCGTCTTTAACCTTAATAGGATTTCCAAAGACTTGACGCTGTCTGGCAGTGTTCTTCTTGAATCCCTTTGGAGGTAATCAGGCTGATGTGCTTATCACATTTGTGCTGTATTTAAAAATAGCGGGATAAAGTCTGGAAAGTGCTGAGCAGCGCGATTCACCCGCCGCTTGTTTACGACGGAAGCAGAAAGGGGAGAGGTGGTGGGCAGCATAGCAAATGGGGATGTCCAGGTGCCTCGCATTTGAATTACAAAATAAGCTGAACTCTGTTATTCACCTCATTGAGGTTCCTTTGCCGTGGTGGAGGTTGAGCGAGGGAGAAAAGTTATCTCAGCTTCATCGCGTCTGAGGATAAACACCCCAGACTGATCCTTCCTCAGCGCCATGAGCAGGCTGTGATCTGTGGGATTTATGCTGCACATGATTAGGTGTGAAACGGAGAGGAAGTTTATTGCAGAGCGCCTGGCACGGGCTTGGGGAGTGATTTGATAAAGACGACATGGCCATTGTCAGCCTGGGTGTTCTTAATTTACAGAAACCCCGAGAGCCGTTACTCAGTTCCACCCGTGCGGTTCTCCCTGCCAAATCCTACTGTATTTATGGGAATAAATAAAAAGGAAGAACTGGTTAAAGACGTGCAAAATGGTCAGGTTTGAATATCTGACAGTTTTTTCCTTGATGAGAGCTCTTACACCCCAAACTAGCTGCTGTAGAGATGCGCAGAATGAATTAATTCTCCAGCTTTCCTTCATTCAGAAAGTCCCTCGGGTGTAATATAAACCACTCTCCCCTGTCACATAATTGGGTGCAAAAGTAGAAGGAAATACACCTAAAATTTCCTAAAACTGTTAGAGCATATCACATGCTAAAATAATCACCCTTGATCCCAGTGAGTGCCTGCTCACACTGGGGTTAAATGTGTTATTCTGTCTTCCGGTTGCATTTGGAGCTGCTCGGGGTTGCAGATCCCTATGTGCTGCCCTGCTCTGGAGGAGACCCAGAGAAGGAAAAGGCTCTGGCTCTCCCTGGTGCACGGTGGTGTCCCTCAGCCTCCCGTGCCCACAGTCTGGGCCTGATGAGCTGGACATGAGGGCACCGCACAGCAGAGGGAGGATGTAGGGACAAATCCCCAACATCCCGACTGCCCTGAGTCTCGCTGCAGCGGCAGCTCGAGTCGGAGGAGCTGCGGAGCCAGGAGCTGTCCTTGGTGAGCAGACTCTGTCCCTGTGAGTTGGGGATGTCTCTGTTAATGACTGTGATTATTCCCTGGCTCACACGTCACCTCCCATTACTCTGTAGCACCGCCTGACACCCCGAACATGTTCCCTGGCTGCTCTGCATGGGCAGCCCTGCTGCAGGAATGGCAATGCAAATGCCTCCCTGATAGTTTTGTCACACCAGATCTGATCACATTTATCCGGTGTCATGCACACTCACATGCACGCGCTCAAAGACTTCTGCCCTGAGGCATCAAAGCCAAACTCTGCTCTCCTCATTGAAGAAACCCAGCAGGAAGTTGTCCAGAGCGCTTGTGTGTGAAGTGACCTGTTTTATTCAGTTTTATGGGCTGGCTGAGCTTTGTGGTTCAAAAGCACGGGTGGCAGTGAAGAAAAAGCACTGTCTAGTGGCGTGCAAGGAATGGATTTGGGACCAGCCTTAACCACAGCCTTGCATAAATCACTTTGTGGCTCCGTACCTTGGTTTGATGGACCTTCCCTACAGGTTTATACACTGTTAATCTGTCTGCCGTGTCCTTTAGGTGGGGTGTGCTCAAATCGTGCCAAGGCAACGGTAAGGAGAGTCACTTCTTAGAGAAATGGCATCAGCAGCCATTTCTCAAACCTGAGCTTCCTGATTCCAGGTCTAATACATGGATTTCCTGAGAGAACATGGCAGGGTTTGGGTGGCATCAGCTCACGGGCTGAGCACTGCTGGACTTGCTGATGTGATTGCCTGTTTCAATTTCCTTCCCTTCTCAACACAGAGATCCCTCAAAGGTTTTTTTTGAAGCACAGAGCTGTTCCAGACCTTGGGAGATGAAAGTCAGGCTGAGCCATGTTCTGAGAAGATGCTATCAGAGTTCGAGCCCAACTGCCAGCATCTCCTCCTGGCATCAAGCCCCATCTATTCTCATTTGCTGTGGTCTCCATATTTCAAAGGGTGACTAATTCCACTTCCTCTGACCCCTTGAGACCTGTAGTTTGCTTCTCAGCTCTTTGAAGACTTCATTTCATATGTGCTGTTGGAGGAATAGGTGAACGTCTGTTGTGCCAGGAGGCTGCTGCCAAGGTCCAGCTTCAGTCAGCCACTGGCCCCCATCTAAAAAGTTGTGAAGTGAAATCAGAAGAAATCAGACATCCTGAAGGTAAGCAGAAAAACCAGTTTGGCTTCCTGTGATATGAGCAACAAACTCCAACTCTTTTTGACGTGCAGAAACAAAAGAAGGTAAAAAGCATTCCCTCCTCAGAAGTGAGGATTTTTCTTCATTCTGATGACACATCTAAGTTTGAATGTTCTCTGCACAGGACCCCGTGCAAGCCCAGCAGCTGGAGCTGATATGAACAAGGTTTTAGCTCAGCTCTCACCATTTGCTGCTGCATTCAACCCAGTGTGGCAGTGATGATGCTGGAGAGAAGCGTTGCCCTCCACGCTGCAGCAAGTGCAAGGCAAAACAGAGCATTGGCAGCTGCTCAGCCTAATGCATCTTTATTTCCAGAGCATTTGGTGTAAAAAATTAAACATTAACAGCTGTTTGTGGGTGAATATTCCTCATTTGGCATAATAGCCCTGAAGGACCAGTAAAACATTTGTATGTCCCACTTGGTGGTGTCACCAGGCCTACACAGACCTGAACAAGGGCAAGGAAAGGAACATTGTAATCAGGGGCTTATTGATTGCCTTAAAAAATAAATAATAGGGTTTATGCAGTAGAAATGCATCCCTCTTGTCAGTCATGAGATGAGTCAGACTGACAATGAGTTTGGGACTCATGGTCCATCAGGAGCCTTGGTGCAGCACCAAGGCAGAAGGCTGCAGAGAAGTTTGCCCTAGGAGCACATCCCAGAATTTCCTGAGCCGTGGGAGAGGGTGGAAGGGATGGTTTGGGGGGTCAAACAGGGTGGCAACACCCAATGCCCTGGAGGAGCGTGAGACTGTGTGGCTGAGAGGCCCCAGGGGAGAAGGGTACACTTTCCCCTTCTTCTGCTCCCCTTTTTGACCTCAGGCGTGGGTGACTCCGAGGTCTGACCTGGGCAGGGAACAGAGTTAAGCTGCATATTCCCACCTCAGCCTACCCCGACAGGCGCTGTCTGCAGCCAAACATTTAAAGTGACTTCACCAGCCCTCAGGTTCCTTGGGGAGAGGAAGCTCATTTGTGGCTCCTGGAGCTGTTTCGTGGCTGCTGGCTGACCCTGAGCAGCACCAGTGTCTTAGTGACATGCTGGTCCCATTTAAACTCTCCCTCGTGGGCTGTGGCACAGGTAACCCTTTCCAGTTCTTCAGTCTCCTGCAGCTCCTGAATGTGTTTAACCCCGTGTGAAGCAAGTCTTGCTTTTCTGTTGTTAGAGGATGCGTTGATAAACATCAATGTGCCTGCTCCTCTCTGTCTTGCTCTGTCTCCTTCCTGCCTATCCATGGGAAACCATGTCCCTGCTTTCCTTCCCTCCCTTCCTTGAGTTCAGAGGACGGTGTCTCTCTCTCAGTACAGAAAGCAGTCCCTGTTTCCTTGATAAAGACACGGATCAGATAAATCCCTCACCCCATTTTTAGTGGTCTGACCCCAAGGAGATCTCAGGGGTGGTTCACTCAGTTGGCCCCCAAATAAAGTGCAGCTCTGTGCCTGGAGGGTGGCTTCCTGCTCTAGAGGCTCAGGGAGGCAATTTGAGGCAGCTCAGTTCTGTGTTTTAGTTCTGTTCCACCTGAATTCCTCCTCATGCCCAGACTATTTTAGCACTGGCAAACTGGTAATTGTGTCAGATCTTAATATATGTGTGTAGAGGTAGACATCCAGATGATGTAAATCATTGCATGTCCTGAAATCAAAATTAGGAGCAGGCCAATGTTGCACAAGTCTGTGTTAGGCCATTTATTTTGATTTAATTACTTTTTGAGGTGAATCGGGCACAATCCTTCCTAGAGCTCAGGAACTGCCCTATTTCCCGTTTTTTCTCCTGCTTTTCCCTCACTGGGTGGGGCTGAGCTTCTGTCAGTGCAGGCAGAGGAAGAGCAGGGCCCAGAGCTGCTCACAACCTCTGTGGCCCAGCAGGGCTGAGGAGGAGCCCAGTAACATTGCAGCAAATGCTGCAAAACACACAATTGCTGCAAAAACCAATATTTGTGCCATTAAAAAAGGCCCCAGAGCTGCTTTAGGAAGACTGGAAAGATAACATGGGGCTGCTCTGCTTTATGGGTTGTCCTTCTTGCTGATCATATTTCCTATTCTGTGCTGTTTCATCTACCAACAGTGTGTGGATTTTTGCTTTTCGTTTCCCCATGGAGCTGTCAGTGTGGAATACACATTTCCACACTAACTGGGATCCTGTGAATGATGCAGAGATCTCCAAGCTGCCTCAGCAGGCCTTTTAAGTGAGCTTTTACTTGTGGAACGGATCAGGCACACGGTGTGGCAGAGCTTACAGGAGCACGGGCTGTGTGGCTCCAAGCTGTACCTGGGCTTACACAGATTATTAGGCAAGGAGGATGAAAAGCCCTGTCCAAGGTTTTCTGGTCTCCTGCCTGGCAGTCAACATTTTGGGGGAGCGCGGGGTCAGATCAGGTCAGACTCTGACAGCAGTGACATGGGGAACTAATGGAAAAACGAAGTTGCAGCAACATCAAAAGATTGCTGCATCAAAGTGTAGTAATTACCAGAACAGGAGAGATTTGAAATATCTGATAGCTCCTTTAGGAGATTACCAGTTATCAGAAAGGAAAAAAAAATCAGAACTGAAAAACTCATGTGCAGAAAATGAGGAAAAGGCACAGAAATGGTAACATGGCATCTCGGCTCCCGTTCTCAAAAGCAGAGCATTGGTGAGACAAAGCCAGCACTGAAACTCTAATAGAGACATTAGCAGTCCTTCCAGACGGGCAGAATCTCAAGGATTTGTACATGTCTGATGGAAGGATTGTTCACTTACTATCTATTTATCTACGAGGAGATGATCCTGGCATCAAATCCAATCTCATGCGAAGCCGTGCGATTGTTTCTGCTGCTGTGAGCAGGTGGAGCCTGTTCCACACTGCGGGATGACCCCGCTCTGTGCTCAGGGGCAGCACAGGGCATGACCCAGCCTTGGTGAGGAATAAATCCTCCAAAGGAAGCTGCAGACACTCAGTGAAACCAGGCAAAACGTTCACTGCCTTTATCACAGGATGTGCAGTTCTCATTCGAGGCAGGTGAGGCACGGATGATAACTTTGGAGTGCAGAAACTTAATCTACATCCAGAATAGTTTTAATTAACACTCTGCAGCTACAAAAGGCAAAAAATCAGCAGATGATTTATCAGTTTGGGGTCGGCCCTTGGATGGTACCAGGCTACAGGGCTTTCTTCTGCTTTCTTTTCACTCCTCGTGTCCGCTCCACCAAGTTGTCCTGTGCAAAGTGAAGGGATATGACAGAAGTGGAGCTGTCGTCTGTCAGATTGTGCAGGGCATAAATCTATTTCCCTCTTAAGTTCAGGAGAAAACACATATGGTGAAAAACACCGTCGTTCCTTCACTGTTGTTTCAGCTGCTGACCCGCAGCACCAAGCCCTAAACCTTAACCTCAGTGACTGAGGGTGACAATGAGCACATAATTGTTAAATATCAGAAAAAAAAGGGGAAAAGTAAAAGGAGGGATGTGGGAATATTAAATGATCTCATCCTCCCAAGCTTTAATAGAAATGAATCGAGGCTGCTAGACAGCTCAGGAAGGCAATTACAGGGAAATAATCTGTGGTGCTTAGTGAAGCGGTGATGTGGGGCATGCTGAACATGATGGATCTGGCTGCTTTTTCCAGTTAATAATAATACACTTTTAGAAAAGGCGGTGCTGCACATGTTTGTGCTTTTGTGCCTGTTTGTGTAGTAGAGGAGCCAGCCAATTTTTATTTATTTTTTTTTTCCTCCACTGGGAATTGCTTTGCACACAGTGGCTGGAGTGGCTTGTATCAGTGCGAGTTTCCCCTCAAGGCAAAGCTGCTGCAAGGCAGTGTTTGCTTTTGTGAAGATCTTGGCCTTCTTTCCAACAATCCAGCTGCTGGGAAATTGTGGTTTAGGGAGCTGCTTGCTCTTTGAGAGCTGGGACGTGGCCTGGTGGATCGCCATCCTTGGCTGAAGTCCCTGATATAGGTCAGAACCAGCTGTGAAAAATAGAAACCTGTGTGCCTGGAAATAAATGCACTTATTTATAGAATCAACCAGGAAAAGACTTTTTTTCTCCTTCAACTTCAGGTCCTCCTTTCTGCTGCAGGGCTCCAGAGGCAAAAAATAAGCTGTAACAAAACAGACTCTCAAAACTGGCCTGAACTATTTACTGGGCTTGAAAAGTGTAGTTGGATTTTCCTGCCCTTGTTGTCACTTGAAGCAGGAGCAAACATCACCTGTAAGAAGGGCAGCTCAGAGGAGGATCAGGAGGGCTGCAGGTACCAGAGGAAATAAAGTCTTTCCTTTTATAAGAAAGACGGAGTGGGACTTTGGACAAAGGCTTGGAGTGACAGGATGAGGGGGGATGGTTTTTAAATTGGCAAAGGGCAGGGTTAGATTGGATATTGGGAAGGAATTGTTCCCTGTGAGGGTGGAGAGGCCTTGGCACAGGGTGCCCAGAGAAGCTGTGGCTGCCCCTGGATCCCTGGAAGTGTCCAAGGCCAGGTTGGACGGGGCTTGGAGCAGCCTGGGAGAGGGGAAGGTGTCCCTGCCCATGGCAGGGGGTGGGAATGAGATGAGATTTAATGCGTGTTCTATTCTGCGATTCTATGATCCTACTTTTCGAATTTCTTCCCCAGTAGGCCCTAAATCTGAAGGATTTTTCAAGCACCATCCCTTGTCAAGGCAGCACAACCACCAGGCACCACTAATTTATTCTGCATTTAATTTGTGGGCTCTGTCAAGCTGTTCCAGACTCCAAAACACTCCGTCTGATTTCCAGGCCAAATACATTAGAATAAGCCCAGAGAAATGTGATAGAGACAAACACATTTAAATATTTATCTGGAATGAATGGAAAGAAATTCCCAACTCTGGAGATTTGCTTGTTGCTAATGATTTGCTAATAAGTTAGTCTGATGCAGGCTGACAGGGAAATACTTTTCCCAATGTGACGGGCTTGTGTTCTTGTCTTTCTGTCTCATGCTGGTTATTTTATGGAAGACTCCTGTTCACCTCTAAAATCCTGGAAACCAAGTGAGAAGGAAAAGAAAGAATCAGCAGATGATACCATGCACCATTTTCAGAAGATGCTTTGCAGTAAAGAGAATTCATGTTTTTATTGTCCGGAGATTTGCTTGTGAATAACAGGTAGTAAACTCTCTGTCTCCATGTCTTTCCAGGCCTGAAAAATGTTTCATGGTATCCCAGAAATGGAAAATAAAGCAGCATTTTTTCCTGGTTTTCTACAAAGGCATGTGTGAAGTTAGTTCGGTGCTGGTGAGATGCTGCAGCTGGTTGGATCTTCACTGCTCCACAAACACTTCTGATCTATAATTACAAAGAAATGTGTCAGTCAGTCTAAGCTGGGCTTCCCTAGATTTTGACACAACAAGGATGGTTAAAGAAAAAAAAATGTAACTATGAGGAATGCAGGCCTGTTCACAAGGAGTAAATCTGAAAAGACCCCAAACTGAAAATTAGTGACATGAAAATGACACAAAATAAGTTCCAATTCAGTGCATACCTTTGATGAGAAGAAAGAAAGTACAAATGTGGATTTTGAGACTGCCACTACTGTTCTTTTTCAGCATTTCAGAACACCATTTTGTAACATCCCAGTTCTCAAATAGCCACTTTTAAAAATTAACCTTCATTGCAAATATTTTTTGAATCATCTGGGAGTAAAATGAAGCCAGATTTTTAAAGGAATACCAGATACTGGCTGGTGAGAAAAGTTTTCTTTTCTAGTTCATCAAACACAACTCAAAGTAAAGTACATAGAGATTTTACCTAACTCTTATTATTTTTCTCCTTCTTTTAGAGCAAACTGTGAGGTTCATTGTCCACCCAAATCTAACAAGAAATTGGGTTTGAAGATGGCATTGATTCTTTAACGTCTGTGTTATTTTTCTGATTTGGAAGTGTAAAGGTTAAAAGAATTCATTTTTCATCTGGATAACTATTTGGAGATTTATTTCACACTCAAAAAAAAGAAAGGAAAAGGCAGATGTGCTAAAGAATGTTCTGAGCCACTTGTGGAAGTTGATGTCCAAAGGAGACAGAACAGGAGAGTGGGAGAGGAGAAGAGACCTGTCCGTGTCCTGGGGGTGGAGAGGGAACAGCCTGTGCAGGATGGAACAACTGAAAGGGAGCTGAAAGCAGGTGAGGACATAAAAAGGAAAGGGAATCTAGCAGCAGGGTTTGGTGTCTCTCGAACAAATTGTCCCAGCTGCATTCCAAGCATTCGGAAAGTCAGACACCCCAAAATTCCCACTTCCCCTGTGGCCACAGCCCTCCGTAAGCCATGGGGAAGGGAACCTGTGGGAAGGCAATTCCAGCCCCGTGCCAACAGATAAGGCAGAGCCTGAGGAGGGGGGTTCAGGCAGCAGGGGTGGGATGGGGAGGCACTGAGGGCGAGTGACAATTACATCACCCTGGAATCCCTCTAAATCACTTTGGATTTGCTTTTTGATTTCCAATCAGCCCCTTGATCCCCAGATTCCGCCACCAGCACCTGCCCTCCCTGAGCCTCTGGCAAAGGATCCGCCTGGAGCGAGGCCCGGCCGGGAGAACGCCGCGCATTGTTTGCGTTCCGCATTTCGGAGCCATCCCTCCTGCTCCAGGAGCGTGTGTGAGTGTGTGAGTGTGTGTGTGAGTGTGTGTGTGTGTGGAGGGGGCTAATCGTGCCGTTAATGATTGCTATTTTGATTACAGGATGCAATTGTCACTGCGGTTGGAAGCCAATCAATGCGTTGTGAGTGGGAGCCCGCTGGTGCTTTCCAATGGTCCTTGATTAAAAAGGAAGCTCTTGGCTATCTTCAAGCAGCAGGAGAGGAAACAGCACGGATGAAGGTGAGGCAAGTGCCAGACTCTCACTCCCGATGGATCACAGCTCATTTTCACCGGAGTTTAGTCACGCAATCTGCTTTTCTCTCAACTCTGAGGCCTCCTTCCCCCTTTGCTCCCAATCAGGCAGTGGCTACAGCAGCCTCTGCTTTTCAGGGACCAAACCTGAGTGTTCAGATCTTGGTTCTGGTGTGTTTTCCTGCAAATTAAATGTGCGCTGTGCCCTCACAATCCATCTCCAGTATTGCTGTTCATCGCCTTTCAAGTCACCCTTTCTCCATGCAGTTGCAGATGAGCACAAGTGTGCGAGCGGAGTCCAGCTCAAAACCAGCAACAATTTACAGGTGCACGATTTTAGACCCACAATAGGGAATTTTCATTAAAGGGATGTCTGAATGCAAAAATATGTGGTGTTTCTCTCAGATTTTGTGTTGGTTTTCAGACAGCAGAATTTCTTCTATCATGGAAATTTTCTGGCACTATGTGTGTCAAAACTTTTCCCAAGAGGAATGGGAAAAAAGGGGGGGGGTTGTTCTCCTGTTGCTTGGGGTTTTTTTCTAAAAACAAATGGGAAAAAGTGAGTAAACTCATCTAAACTTCAATATCAGACTTAAACCACAACTCAGCACTGTCTGTTATAGGGAGAGGAAGGAATGGGGAGAAATTTGCATTGAAACTGTCACAAAGTTTTGAGTGGTGTCTTTCAGTCCTATTTGAAATGAGGAGCCTAAAATATCACCTCACTTTAGCTGCTGCAAATGCACACAACCTACGGCCCCAGAAAGCAGGGAGTGCTGCTGAAGGGCAGCTGAAATCAGACTGCCAAGCTGTAATTCTGCTGAGGTAATTTTGTGTGTTTAATAAATTTGATCTGTCTCAAGATACAGGAGATCCACAAAAGAAAAGTCACAGGTTGATCCTTGCGTTCCACACTGTCAGAGTCTCAGGGGATGGATGTTGCCAGGTCTCTGGAGGTCGTGGTGTGTGATGGGGATAGAGGGTTGAAGCTTCAAGCTTCACTTAGTGCTCTGCCCTCCGAGCAGATACACAGAGTAGTAATCTCCAGATTGAGAAAATTGCTATAATTTTTAATGTACATGTATAGACCAATGCTGATCTCTTGTTTCTGATAATTCCTGGCTGAGAGGTTGGCTCTCACTCCAACCCACCAAAAGGATGTCAATCCTCCGGTGGAAAACACAGCCTCTGGTACCTGGAGGGCTCCTGGCTGCCTGGGGAATCATCCAACCTTGTGTTTTGTTAAAGCTAAATGGAAGTGTGGATACATTTGAAATGCAAAGGTGCATGTTCCTGCATTAGCAGTGTTACCCATTAATACAGATTTTGCTGCTCTAAGGGTGTCATTTCACCCCATAGCCTCGGGTCATGATGTGTTTGTTATGGGATAAAAAATAAAGGACAGGAACAAACCCAAACTCTCCCTCAGGTAAACTGCAATCACCTGCATCCTGTGCTTTCAGAAACACTCCCACAGCAGCACAGGGCACTAAACACTCTTCCACTCCCTGTCCCCCTTAGAAACCCTGCTGATACATCCATCTTTTTAGCTTGTTAAACACGGGGTAAGGCTGAAAGGTAAACATCCAGATACAATTGTCATAACACAAATAATAACAAAGAAACTCCAACTCACGAGCTCCTTTGAGATCAGCAGTAATTACATGTCTCCAGTAGCAGATCTCGTGCTGTTTTCTGTACCCTTTCATTACCCAACCAATGCAACAAGGCAACCCACACGCTCCCAAACAGTTCTGAAACAGCAGCCCCTTATGGGACGGACCTGGGAGCCAGCACACAAAATATGGTGTCTTTGTTCATTGAAAATATGCAAGGGTCACCCATCCAGAGTGGGGTTTCCAGCAAGTCACAGAGAAAGAAGAAAGGGATGGAGCTGGATCTGTTTAGCAGCTCTGAGGGGCGATGGGGAGGAAAGCAGGACACAGACTGAGCTAAGCCAGGCTCAGGGGGTGGCAAACTGTTCTTGTCTTTGCAATCTGGGCGGCTGATTGGGATCTGCAATTAATGGCTGAGGAAGACGGCACAGCACTGCTTCCCTGCCAGGTACCTGCCGTGGGTAATCTGCTCTGGAAAGGGAAGCCTGAGCACAAAGTGTTGCAGAAAAGGGCCCCTTTGACTCCAGCAGTCTTTGAGCAGGGGCAAGAGCAGGATGTTTCTGAACGTCCTTCACAAACAAGCACCTTCCAAAGAACTCCTAATCCTTTTACAGTATCAGAAGGGAAGAGACTTCCCTGGTTTCCCACACTATGTTTAACTCCACCATGACCTTGTCCTTTCAACAACCAATCAGCTCTCTCCAATGGCACCATTAAGATGAGGAAAACTTGGTTTTATGTCTAGATAGGCAATGTTTTATTAAACTAGACCATTTTCTGTATGGTATTATGTCATGTCACTACAATGCCATTCTGATATGATGCGAGGTATATTGAAGACATAAAGCAAGATATCTGAGGTATAAATGGGTATAAAATCCAGAATTATTGCAGCCTCCTACCCCTATCCAGGTCCAGCTGAGACCCAGCTCCCCTCCAGGCACCTCCAGGCTCAGGTGGTGGCCGTGCTGTGGAATTACTCCCACAAAAATGGAAGAGCTGCTGTACTGTGCTGGATCAAAGACCAGCTCCCTGCCTTGTCGCTGATGGGAGTGATAGCAGGTTCTCTAGGATGGGATCGACGAGAAGAAAGGCAATTTTAAATTGATGATTTTCACAGCTTCTGGAGTTCAGGGCTTTTTGGGCTACAGGACGTGTAATAGGTGTAATAGCTTTGTGCAAAACCAGAAGCTTATCTCAATGAATCTTTTTTCCAATCTGTTCACAGTTTCAGCCACTGAAATATCTTGGGACGATGAGCTCCTCAAAGCAATTCTTTATTTTGTGCTACAAATATATATTTTTTTATTTACTTTAACCATGTTTCTGACTCTTTTCATTATACACATCCCTGAAAGACATGGAACGATCTCTCCATGTTCATCTTCTCCCCACAGACAATAATTTCATGGGTTTAACTCATCTTTTACCCGTCTTCATCCCCCACAGTTGAATCATTACTGCCTATTTAACAATCTAGATTCCTATAGTCTATCCAGTCATAAATTCCTTCCCAATGTATTCCTTCTATTATTTTTATATGTCCTGGGAGCTTTATAACCTTCTTTGAAATAAACTTCAAGTCTGGTTATGACAAGTACATTTCCATCCTCAACAATTTGCCATATTCATCCTCGTTTTGAGGTTATGTGGAACTGCTGAATAAAAACAGTTCAAGCAGAAAACCTTTTACAGCCTTGTTGAAAACCAGTAAAAACCATCCTTACCTTTTGTTCCTTATGTTATAACCAGTTGTTAATGCACAAATTGAGCAGCTCTTTTAGGCCAGGGAGGTCTCAGTTGTTTAAGACCCCTAGTGAGGAAATTTAATGGAAACCTCATGGCTATACAATTGTGCTGGGCTGACCAATCTTTTTTGTTTACAAGCTCATAAACACCCTCAAAGAACTCAGGAGATTTCTGGCCACAATTTGACTTAACAAAAGCAATATTGACTCATTCCATTTATTCACATCCCTACTTACCTCTTGCTTTATTATTCTCCTACAAGATGCCCAGTACAGATAATTATTTCCCTAATGAAAGAGAAATAATGGAAGAGATTAGTCACGATCCTTTCAGGATGAGCAATGTCTCCAGGAGAGCACATCTTGCTATAACACACACTGGTTTTGTGTCTGCCATCCCTGACTTTCATGAAGTTGGAAGCAGAAGAAGCATCCAGGACTCCCTGGTAGAAATAAAGACGATGATGCCGTTGCTTCCACTGCCATCATGGAGGTTAAAGTAGGGGAAAAGGGACCTGGAAGGGGAGGAAAGTATTTTACATCAACTGGAAAAAATCTTCATGGCGTGGGCTGAAGTCCTTCTGAAGTTTTTCTGTACAGTGGAGATGTTGGTAGTGAAGTCAAAGTTCCTCTGATGTGAAAATTCTTGTTTGGCTTTTATTTTTTTCTTGAACATGAAACTTTTCTGTTACAGTACATTTATTTCCTGGGTTTAGTTTGCCACCTGCAGACAAAATACAAATGAGAGTGCTGTAGCACCTGCCTATATGTGATGGATCACGGTACGTGACACATGTTTTGCAAGGAGAGCAGTTATTGAATTTGGATTTTATTTATTACTTTTTACCCAGAAATCAAAGCTAACGATAAATGCTGATGGTCTCAAGTTCCTTAACCGTCATTGAGTAAATCTGTAATGCTCTAATAGGGCTGGAAGAAGACTGGCTTGGTTGGAAAATTTAATTTGATGTTTCTCCGTGGCTGTAGCAGTAAATATTCCCGGGTAGGAGGTGTCAGAGTGTTTGGTCCTATTACAGGAGAGGAAGCACACAGGCAACAATTCTGACAGCCCATACAGACTTTCACCCAAACAGCATCTCCTACAGCACCGGGGTGGCAGGAGTAATAATAAATCACCAGCTCAGACTGGTCCTCTGGAGCAGATTCCCTTTTAAGCTGCAGCCTGTCCTGCTCCTATTAAAGTCAGTCGCTGTTCTAGGCCCTATTTTTTGCCATTCATGCATAAAATGGACTTTTTCATCCTTCAGATAATGTCTGGTACCCACAGCACCAGATGCAGTTTCAGAACTGTGTTTTACTCAGTCTGGCTGATGTGTTGTCCTTAAAAATGAGGGATGGGTGGTGTGGGCAGCGGGTACTGTTACAGCATCTCCTGCAACAGATTCCTCTAGAAAAAAGCTGAAATACTGAGCTCTCAAAATGATACTGAGAGCAGTGGGTAAAGTTCAAGAGCAGAAAAACAAACCAGCAACCCTGGCTGCTGCACAGTTCTCACATGTGCTGCAGGGACCTGCAAAGGCAGAAGAACAGCCAGGTGCCAGAGCTAGAGCTCTCTGCTGATGGCACTTTTGCCATTTTCATGGATGTTTCCCTGCCACATAAAACTCTCGTGATGCCACAAGCCCATTTGCCAGCCCAGAAATTTAAAAAAAGCCAATTTTGTGTATTTGTGATATCTGAGGATTCACTTGGATGTAAACCATTGTTCTGATTTTTAGGTACAAGCACAGTGAGAGAAGAAAAAGAAAAATATTTTCTTGTTTCACAGTAGACATTGCAAAATAACACTTTTGCTTCAATATTTGTAGGAAGGCATTTCAGGGACAGATTATCCATGAGCTGTGTGTTAAAGACCAAAAATTGTCCTTTCCCCTTGGGAACAGATGCTTAAACTGGAAAGACAGACAAGGGAGCCCATATCAAGGCCAAAGTCAACCAGCCTGCAACCTGACTAAAGGTACTGGGATTCCTCACTGAGTGGTTGCAGTGTTTCTCCCTGTCATGTATGAACACCTTTTGCCTGCATAAAGAGTGAATTTGGGCACCGTTGTGCTGGGAGAGTTTCTAAAAGGATAGGGAAAAAAATAAAAATAGAACATATTTGTTTATAGGTGGTGTCAGGAAAAGAAATAACCCCTGCAACAATGTCTGGGTCTCCACGGCGATGAAGGTGGCATTTTCCACCTGCACAAAATTTACTGGAAACATAAAACCCAACAAGGAGAAAGGAATCACTTGGGCTGAGAGTCTGCTCTACAGCTTCTGCTGGAGAATATTCCCTCCCATTACTCCCTTCCTTCTAGTGCAGGATCACCCCTGGCATTCCCACCCAGAAAACCAGCTAATTAATCAGGGCCCATCGTCACAGTGTTGCATTATCCTCCTGTCTTCTCATTTGGCCACAAGGAATTGGCTTCTTTTCCAGGGGGAGAGGAGTCGGGATTTACGCTGCAGAGCAGATTTGTGGGCAGACATCGCACTCGGTGAACAGTCTCTAACACCTTCATGGACAAGGCAATTTATCTGAGCAATGGGTGGAAGTATGCAGAAGGGGAGGCTTGGCCAGGAGTGCCAAGATTCATTTGATCTCCTGTGTAAAGTACATAATTTCTAGCTAGATCCAAAGAGGACCATTAAAATATCCAAAATTGTAGCAGTTAATCAAAAGAGAAGCTTCTGAGTGTATTAAGAGTTTCAGGGATCTTCTCTAGATTTATTCTCTATTACACTAGGGATTTGTTACATTATTTTCTTGGGTGGCAGGTTTTATATTTTCCTATGAAGTTTCTTTTTTGACCATTTCCTGAGGTAAGTCACTCGGTGAAACTGTCGCTGATCCTTATCCACACTGGCAATTGTCATGCTACTCTAAAAGCTTTTTGAAAAACAGTGTGAAGGAAAATGATTGCAACGGTGACCCACGGCTGCCCTGTCCCAGCCTGACTTTGCAGCGCCGTGGAAAGGAGCCTGAGCACAAATGAGCTGAGCTGCATCGCCCTGAGCCACCAGCAAAGAGCTGAAACCCGGCTCTGCTTTCAAATTCTTCTTTCTGTGCTTGAAGACAAAAGTAAACCAAGGGCAGAAAGAGAAAAGTAGTAGATTACCAGGAAAGAAATCTTACTTCATTAGCAGAAATATTTTCTGTATTAACAGAAAAGTGAAAAAAAACCTCTCAGTTCTCAGATCTCGACACAGCGAACCATCTCAGTCATTTTGGAACAATTATGGGATGGAGATTTGCCTGGAAAACAACTTCTATTAAACAATTTTGTCTCCTTTTCCCACACTGTGCAACCTCCTTTCATTTGGGGCTGCTTCCAGAAGCATCTCTGTAGCTTTTATTTAACCATCACTGTTGGAAGAGTGAATTTTCCAAAGGAAAATTGATCCCTATTGTTCGAAAAATGGAATTCTATGCTCTGTGCCCAAATTATGTTTCCTCTATGCCCACATTAATTGGTTCTAAAATAAAATCTCTGTTCCCTCTCCTATGCAAAAGCAAAACACGTCTGAGTAGAGGAGATATTGGGGTTGCAGTGGTCTGGTTAATTAAACAAATGGGATCCTTTAGATTTCCCTTGTCTCCCGCCATCCCACCCACAAGATCTTTCAGAGACTCAAACAGAAATTGACTTTCAGGCCAATAGATATTTCTTTTTTGTGGTATGTTTTTTTTCCTTTCCCTCTGGAAAATCCCTTCTGTTTATTTCTCTATCCAGTGTTTGTAATTTGTATCAGATACGTCTTTATCATCCATCTCTAATACATTTGTCTGAAATTCCCAATAGTGTGTCTGAAATTATCAGTCCATGTGAAGAAAGCAAGATTCAAGCATCCAACCCGATTTGTGTTCCCAGGGGTGATGCAGATTTCCCTTGGGAATAAGGGTCACGGCCTTGCAGGGTCCCTGAGCTGAGGGAAGGGGCAGCCAGTGCATCCACAGAGTGGGAGAGAGCTGGGTCCCAGCCGTGGCTCTGGCAGCACTTCACTCCCGAAACTGAGTACTTTATGTGCCTTTAATCCCTCTGCATTTCCATTTAACCTCTGTAAAATCAAACCGAGAATTCTCTTCTCCTCCTTGCCTGGGTTTGTGCTCCATCCACGAGCAGCAGCTTTGCAGCGAGCAGACATTCCTGAGCGGGGACAGATCCGCGTGCGGGCGAGTGTGTTTAACAGATTAAGTTAAAAACAATCTTCGCCGCTTCATTTAACTAAAGCATTTTTCCAGGCAACTTCCTCTGCTCGAATGTTCCTCGTAATTATCATTTTCCCTTTACAATATGTTGTGTCATGCTGCTTAGGAGAAAGCTCATAGCGAGAGGCAGCGCTGGGGTAGCGAAGGAAATATGTCCTGGCTATTAGGAAGTTCAATGAAGCGCTGACTTTTATATCATCGCGTAGGGATGGGTGAAACAGTCCAGAAAAAAACACCGCCAGCTGAACGGCAATGTGGGGCTTAAAGAACCCCTCCTTTTCGCAATGTTTTTTTAAGGTTTCTCCATCATTTGCAAGATTATTTCTGTCTCTCCAAGTGTTACACGCAAACTGATTGGTCTTGGAAGCGCGGTCTGGGTCGGTGTGGAATTTCGGCCTGGCCAGGCTGATTGCTTCGTGCCCTCAGCACCAGGGGCCTTCTCTGCTCGGGAGGGATGATTTGGAGTCACGTTCATTTGCTCTCGTCCCAATTCTGTGAGCTGTTTGCAGATGTTAATTTAACAGTTTAGTTCCTCCATCTTCCATGGGCAGGAGCAGCTGCGTCAGTGCCTGAGACATGGAAACTTCATTTCCAGTAACAGGATGTGGAGGACTGGGAGATGGCAGGAAAATGCTTCTGCTCCAGTGAGCAGGGACCACATGGTGGGCACAGAAACCAACAGGCAGAGATTTTGTAAAATGAGCCTCTGCCAGTTACAGCTCTGTGGGGATGAGACAAGAGGAGGAGAAGAGCCATGAAAGCAAATCCATCTTGGGAGAGTTTTTCTGGGGCAGCGTCTCTGCAGTGCCAGGGGAGCTTAATTAACCCAAACAGGGAAAACATCAGGTACAAAGAATCTCTGCAAATGCAAGCGGGGTGTGTCCCTAAACGCCCCTGAATTCAGGATTTTTCTCACATGCCAAGCTGAACTCAGGACAGACCCCATTTCCAAGCAGAATTTACACCAAAGTGATTTAGAAGAAAGAGTCAAGCTGCTCTATAGCACCTGCTTGTGGAAGAAAATATATTTCCATTTCATATCATCTGAAGGACTGATAAACTTTATGGTCATGAATTTATATCTAAAATTTCTTAGCCAAAAGTTATTAGTGAGTCAGTACCACTGAAAGTGAAAGGAAACTTTTCAGTGATTTCAAATTTTGGGGTTTTTTCCCATTTCTTTTATTGAAAAAGAAATATTTTTTTTGTTTGTTTTCAGCCTTTGTGACAACTTGTCAGGTCTGTTGTCAGGCTGTGGAAGAAGTTGAAAATTTAATCATTGTGCCTCTTATTTTTGTTTTGAATGGTATTTATTTAATCTTTGTTTCACGAGGTTTTTTATCTTAAAAAGGGGACGTCATCCTGCAACACTGCTGTAAAATTATTTTCTAAATTCCAAATTTTGCATTGCAAACACCTACGCTTGCCACGAGAAGTTCTCCCTTTCAACACCTCTGCTGTGCTGCTCTGTCATACCTGTGCTCTGATTTGAATTCTAGGAAAAACAGATATATCCAGGACTTTGATGTTAATTGTCACTTTTCATTTTGCTTTATTTTGCTAAGCCATTCTACAGCATTTAAACAACATTTTGTGCAGCGAATTTTTAGCAGCAGCAGCTACCAAAAACCAGCAGCAGTTGGAAAGATCGTGCTATTCTTGTTGGATACAGCTCAAGGTCTTTTACACCTTCCTGGAAACTGTGCTGATCTTCCTGTTCTAGGGCACTTTGCGGGGTGTTTGTACCTCGAAATTTCAGACAGGTAATTTAATAAATTCCCTTTGCTACCTGATCTCCTTTACTTCCCTCTGTAATCAAGGGGGAGCAGGGAGAGCTGGAATGTGTCCTGGAGCAGCTAGATTAGGTTCCTGGTTGAAATGCTGCTTCACAGCACCCAGGCTGCTTCTCCTTTAACTACAGAGAGAATCAAATTAGCCCCACTCATCATCTCAGACCGGCCCGTGTGATTTCCTGCCTCTCCACACTTCCCTGTAGCATCCAAACGGGAGATCTCAACTATTCGGTCCTTCCAAAAACACACTCCAGATTCCTCTGTGGCTTGCCCCATCAGGAAAAAGCAGGAGAGTGTGATGCTGTGAGAAGCCCCTGTTTAAAAATGAATTTATTCTCAAAAATTCATCGCACAGCCTGGTCAGGAGAACGCGCTGGTGGCACTCCAAAGATGGCCAGGCTTTCACAGCTCCCAGCCCAGCCTCCCAAGGGAAGTAACTTGGTCTTTCTCGCTTTTGACATCCACATTTAGACAACATAAGGCCAGGTTGGATGGGACTTGGAGCAACCTGGGCTGGTGGGAGGTGTCCCTGCCCATGGCAGGGGGTGGAACGAGCCGAACTTTAAGGTCTCTTTCAACCCAAGCCATGCTGGGATTCTCTGAACACTGAGTTACAAGCCCCTGTGTTTTCACTGATTCAACAATTTCAGTTCCTGCCCTGTTTCACACTGGAAAATGCCAGCTTAAAATTACTTCAAAGCTCAACAAGTTTGTCATGACCCTCAGCTCCTGGCTTTATATATTTCTGCATTTATGTACAGATGCTGATTTCCAGGCTGCGCATTAAGAAAACCCAATGACCTTTTCAGAGTCACTGGAATATATGGCTTTGTCCTCCTGGGAGCCACTGCCAGGGTTGCTTAAGATCTCAGCATTAAGAATGTTGGTTTTTCCTCTGATGTGCTTGGTAGCTCACCCCGTGCTTTTAATATCGGTGTGTTATTTATTGGCAATTCCTTTTGCTTCTATAATTCTCCTCTGAATGGCCATTTGCTTTGCTGGCCAGCTTTTCAGTCCTGAGATCCGTGATTTTTCTCAGGGCCAATAAAATAAGAAAAGTAATTTTATACTTTATTTCTGCCTGGGGGAAATCCATACCTGGAAAAGGGGAGCAGGCTCACGATTCATTAGCCACTTACATAGGGTGAGCTCCAGCTGCAAAATATTTGTCATTAAATAGGTGTGCACTGTTTTAAAGAATCCATGTGGTCAGTAGATTACTCAAGGTTAGGTAAATAATCACTCAGAACAGAACTGTAATATGGATATTTTAGGTTGCCTGCTCAGACAGATGCAGCTGTTTTAGGAGATGTGATATCTGATGGGAATTTCCCTGGGCTTTATTGATATGGATTATCTCAGAGTATTTATAATACTTCAGTGCTGCTCAGATGCAGTGGAATCCAAGCATGAAGCTGAACAGCTACTCTGATATTATCTATTTATCCATCCTCCTGACAGACAAAGGACACCTTTCCCCATTCAAGGATGCCTTTTAGCTCTGCTAAGTGGTGGGTGGCAAGTGTGGGTTTTCCAAAGTGGGGAACCTCGGGGTCGAAGGGATTCAGCATCTAAAAGCCTCTCCAGGCAGAAGGAGGAGGAGACGTGTGGAGATATGGAGGGTCACCAGAGAGGCTGGGGACAGCCTGAAGGACCCGGCCAAAGGGGAGAAGCAGGCTTGTGTACAGCAGCTTATTATTTTTAATGTCACTTTTCTCTGACAAGCTTTTATTTTAATGGGCAGTAAAATATTTGAAAAGACTGAGTATGCAGTCGTAGACTGCTCAGAATTTCCTCCACACTGACCACTGTGCTGATGAGTGTCTGTTGCACGAAAGAAGAGCCAAAAGCCTCCGCTCTGAGAGGGGAAATGAAAACAGAGACGTGAGGGAGCAGCTGTGAGGCTGGGCTGGGACCTCAGCTGCTGTTTTGTGTTCCTGGGCTAATGCTGGGCTTTGGAATGACTGTTAGCTGCTCGTGGGAAGCAGCTCAGTTTACAGAAATATTCCTAGAAAGGGAAAGTTGAAAGTGAAATCACACCTTTTTATTTCTTTGGAAAATTGATTCTAAGGCATCTGCTCATCCCAGAAGAGACCACAGAGATTCCAGGTGGTCTTTGCATCTTATTGATGCATCATCAGAGCAAGCACTGAAGATCCCAAGGAAACTGCTCCCTGGCAATGTACCGAGTGAGAATTGTTTACTGAGGCTATCCAGCAAATAATTCCAATAGTGAATAAATAAAACAAAATCACCATCTGCCCGAGGATAATTGGAAAACAGAACCAGAGGTCAAATTCACAGAGCAGATTATTCCTCCAGCTCTGTTTGGAATGCTGAATGGGAGCTGTTCCTACTGCTCTTTCTTCTAGACCAAGTAACCTTTAACTTCCATGAATGTCAAATTAACTCCAGAGCACCTCAGCTGATTACAGACACTGAAACCTGTGTTCTTTAGGTAACCATTGTGTTTGTGCACCCATTCAGTTTCCTCGTGAGGCTTTTTCATTCATGAACTCTGAAAAAATATTTTCTTACGTTTTCTCCTCAGTTCTGTTTGCTGTTCCTCTGGCCTTGGACACGTCCAGGGATGGGGCAACCACAGCTTCTCTGGGCACCCTGAGCCAGGGTCCCACCACCCCCCAGGGAAGAATTTCCACCTAATGGCCAATCTAAACCTAATCCCTTTCAGTGTGAAATCATTTCCCTTGGTCTTCACAGCTCTTCTGGTCCTGCCTCCACCTTTGTGCCAGGGGCAGGATTTGGGCAGCGGGTGGGATTCTCCAGGTCCTTTTTCCATTACTGGCGTTGGCTTTGGGACTTGTTCTGGTGATGAAACTGCGTATTTTATTTTGGGTACAAATTAAACCTGACTTAAACCCTGCAGAAAAAACCCAAATCTCCCAGTTTGAGAGGCTTTGGGATCCAATCTCATAACTAATTTTATTGAAGTTTATGGATTTTGTGAGTACATCTATCACTCCAGGTTTCCTCAAAGCCTGGGTCTGGCATTGAATGATGAGACTTCTGGAAAGAACATTCTGAGTCCTTTTCATGCTTCTTTTGTTATTATAACCTGAGATGCATACTTTCAAAATGTTTTTTCTTACATCTAGGTCCAACTTCCAGCCCTGATTATTTTTACAGAAGAATAGCAATCCTCATCTCAACCCCAAGGCTGCAGATGCTTCACTTTTTGGGGGAAATTTCAAAACTTTCACTGTGATAAGACAAAACAAATATTCAATAATACAGGAGTGTAATCAGAAATCTCTTGCTTACCATCAACCAGTGCTAAAATTGAAGTATTTTTGCTCTGAAGGTGAAAAGGCAGGTTACATTCTGCCATCAGCACCAATATTTTATGCCTCAGAAGTCAAATATTTGGCCCTGGGACTGCAGACAATCATTATTTTACCACTGATATCATATAATCTGTGTCTGTTCTATAGATTCCCTTGAAATGGAAAACTGAAACAATGCTTTAATAGTGTTGACAGCTATGGGAACTACGTTCTATTACTTATGGATTCTGCCCTTAATATATTGTCTAAGCAAAAAAATAAGATTACTTGTCGAAAGAAGCATTAGAGAGACAGAGGTTTTCATATTCAGAGGAATGTTATAACTTGAGGAAGCATAAACTGGGAATTCTTGGAAAAAGAATTGGAATATATCATATATGTATTGGAATATGTAAGTCACTTTGTCAGATTGACAGAAAAAAATAGACATTTCAGTGATCTGGGAATTGAAGCTCTTCTCATGAGTTTGGAATTAAAGGCTGGGGAAAAAAAACCCTACCACTTAATTCCAGTCCCCCCAGTGCTTATTCAAATTTATCACAACAAGGTGGGTAACAAGCAGGAAGGTAAACACACACTTTGGCTGTCAGATGATCAACAATAAGAATTATTTCATTTCATTATTATTTCTAACATTTAAGCAAAGACAAAGACTTTTGCTTTGTCTATTATTTCTTTTAACAGCAGTTTTGCTTTGTTTTCTGTGCCTCTCCTCCTTGAATGATATTTAAAAAAAACCTTGCAGCAAGAGGCTTCCAGGGTTGCGTTTTGCATTAAAAACACAGATTTTTATTTGTTTGTCTAATTTTCTGTTCACTTCCTTTTCATTGCATGAATTGGAAGATGACAAATGACTCTGTGAAGGGATAAGAGAAAAAGCTTCCCAGTGACATTTAAATTTGAACCCATGCTTGATGGCGTGCGGATGATTTAAATACATGTCACCAATGCACAGCTCTAAAAGCAGATTTTTAAAATGCTTTTGCTTCCTTTATTGCTGCTTTAACATGCATCTGGAGAGTGCTACGAGCCGATGGAGTCATTGTAAATAAGCTGCAACCGTCTTTTAAAGCATTTTTTTTTGTGCTCCTCAGGTGAGAGGCGTAGAGGGAGTTATAAGTCATGATCAGAACCGGAGCACTCAGGCAGACAGAGCTGGCTGTGCTAACGGCACCTCGCAGGCCACGCTCCTGACCGTGTCCCCAGGTTTGTTCCTCATCAGGGGTTCCCAGCCTCTCAAACTCCCGTCATTCAGAACTCCACGTCCAGTGCCAGCAAATTATTCCTCCTTTCTCCAGCCATATGTAGGGGCAGAGCTGGGATCACCAGCATTTTAGGCAAGTAAATTATCCTCTGCTATCCACACACGCTTCCTACCTGGGCTTGACCTCCTTTCGTCGTTCTCAGGAAGGTCTCCATCCTTCTCCAGCTTCTGCCATGCCTAAATCCAGGAGTGGTACTCCAATACCCTCTCTTTTCCTGTTAGGAGTAGGTCTGAGTTAAATTCAAGCACAGAAGCAGCACTGACCTTTGGGAAGGTCTGGATCCTCACCAGCCTGTGATGGCTCGGGCCTCCTTTGATTTAGTGGTGAAGCAGAGGGCTGTGTGTTGATGCTATTGCTCACTAGCAGAGCCAAAATCAAACTCTGAGGTGGAAGCCTTCCAAATCCAGGGTTATCGATGTTTAATTGGCACGAAAACCCCAAAGTTCCCTTGTGGTTTATTATGTGCTGATCCACTGTGGTTTGAACAGCTTTGCAGACTCTATTAAACAACCTCTATTAAATAAAGACAAACTCAACGATTAAATGTCTCAGGGTACCTTGCATGAACTTGCTGAGACTCTAACAGTGTGAAATCTGAATATTTCCCGTTAATCAACTGATACAAACATATGATATGATGGTGTCGAAGAAGGAACAGTTTAACACCTTTTTTTCTGGAACTCCCCTTTGGGGAATGGGAGATGGAAGAGGAAATGGCGGTTGTGTTTCAGGAGGAGCACAGCTGATATCAGTGCAGCAGCATTTCTGCTCTGCAATCTGTGCTACACGGTGCCTTTGACCCCTGTCTGAGAAATACAAGCCTGGAAAACAAAGAATAAAAATTTTAAATTTTTTTTTTGTATTGAGTCGGCTTGAGGGTCAACCACTCTCGTGTTCTCCCTCCCCTGACCCTGACCCATCAAACAGTTCAGCTCTCTCAGTGCTCGAGTGGACAGGGATGGTTCCTCGTCACACCAGAGCAGCTCTGGAAAGGCAGCAGCTTCTCCCTGGGGTGGTTTCACCCTTTTGTTTTGATTGTGGAGTGTCTGTCTGTCAATGTATACATACTCAAACTGAGACTCCTGACTCATCAACTCAGCTAATCTCCCTTTTACCTCATTCACAATATGAAGACGTTCATAAGCCACAAAGTTACCTCCTATCCTCATTAGATAAGAATTTACCTTTTCCCTCTTTTGATGTTTCACACCTCTCTCTCTGCTCCCAGATCACCAATTCTATTTCTATTGTCTTTTACTGGTACCACTGTGAATGCAACCAGTGGACTTCTTGCTTCTTATGCCTGGTTAGCTCCACATGATCTCCAGCAAAGACCTTTCCAAACCTCCACTCTTATGTCCAGTTTTTATATTTCACAGCCCTTTTATTCTCCGATTCCCTCCACCTGTTCTCTGTCAGTGCTATTCCTTCAGCCGTGCTGCCACTGTTTTGGACACAAATTCCTCTCCTTTTCCCCTGACAGCCTTTCATCTCCTCTGTCAAATCCATCTTTGCCTACATTCCCTTCAACAGTCCTTTCCATCTCTTTCCCTTCACCCAGGTCTCTCCACTCCCTCCAACTCTCAGCTATTATCTAGCGTGCTGCTTTGGCTTGTGTGACTTTGCTGGAAGCTCTGCTGGGCAAGAACTCTGTCTTATTTTATGTTATTGATGGGATTGGGACCCCCAGGTGGGAGGATGGATTTCAGGTTTCCAGGACTGGATTGCAGAAATACAGGATCACCACTTGAAGGTTGTTTCTTGTCCCCACTGAGACAACTTCGGACATGTTTCAGGGGTCCTGAGCATCCCTCAGAGCAGCAGCAATGTCCACTCACGTGAGGGTTATTTATTCATTCTAGAGATGGCTCCACCATAGCATTGCCAAGCCAATTGCAGCCAGCAAAGGCAACG
Source organism: Mohoua ochrocephala (assembly GCA_013398855.1). Classification (NCBI taxonomy): domain Eukaryota; kingdom Metazoa; phylum Chordata; class Aves; order Passeriformes; family Acanthizidae; genus Mohoua; species Mohoua ochrocephala. The sequence goes on along the minus strand of VZTA01018450.1, from coordinate 210,250 downwards.
TGGCCCAAGGCTGAAGCAAAATCTGCCAGGATGGCTTGGGAAAGGAGCATTGATTCTTTGGGCATCTGGGCCCAGGGATGGCGCGAGGAGCAGCATGTGGAGCAGCACACAGGTAATTGGGATGAGCCAGCAGCCAGGCAGCTCAGGTGCTCCAGGGAGCTGCTGTGAGCTGGGAGCAGCAGCAAATGGAATTGGGAGGAGTGAATGTGGCAGACAAAGGGAAGAGCCTTTTCACAAACATGGGGCTTAAGGCGACCTTTCCACTCCCCAGCTGCTCAGCAAACGTGCTGTGAGCTCAGCAGGACAGCCTGGGCCAGAGGTGCTGAGCCAGGAATGTCACACCCTTGGTGACACCGAGGAGAGGCTGAGCCACACACACACCATGGGCTGGGGCCGTGTCACCGGGCTGGGGCCACGTCACCGGGCTGGGGCAATGGAAGGCCCAAAGTGCCTCCGTCTGCTCCTCACCACAGGCTTTCTGTCTGCCTGGGCCTGCCCTGGGCACTCAGCAAGCAGAAAGAACTGGTGCAAGACGTTATGGAGGTGATAAACTTCCTTTATTTCCCCTGAAAATGCACACCCGGTGCAGTCTGTATGAATGCCATTGAGAAGCTGGACCCAAGTATGTCACACAAGAGAGGACAATTTGGGACAACACAGGAGAAGGATTCATAGACTGAGGGCCAGGAGGGGCGATTATCATCTCGTCTGACTTCCTGCATAATACAGCTCAGGAGGCTTCAGTTAATAATTTCTGCATCAAGACCATAACTTCTGTTTGAGTTATAGCATCAATTTTCGAGAGACATCCAGTCTTGATTTAGAGAGGATAAACTTTGGGTTCTTTTTATCTGTCTTCCAATGCCTGAGCCTTGAGGGTGCACTCACATCTGGTTTTGAGCTCTCGCTGAAAAGGCCACCCAAAGGCTCGATACTAACTTATCAAAAAATAAATTCAATTAAAGCTGAATTTTTTTCACAGTGGTTTTTTTCCCACATCCAGCACTTGGGACTTAAAATACCACACCCCAAATTTGAAGCTTCTGATAAGAGCCCAACTCCTCGCAAAACAGTTATCTCCTTCCCGGAGATAAACTGGATTAGTGGTTTCAGAAGGCAACCCCTTTTCTGAAGATTTCCACCCAAAAGGAGGCGACCTGGCAGGCAGCCCTGGCCCCCTCAAACAGCAGAGCTTCCGTGGCGAGATGCAGCTCTCACATCCCTCCCGAGATCAGACTGGCTTTTGATCCAAAGCACCCAGAGCCACTGATTAAAAAGGCGTAAAAGGGTCTGAATAAAAGGAAGGTTAATAGATGCTGATGTGGGAGTAACCGGGGCTGTCAGGGAGCGATTAAGCTGCCGGATAATCTTCCACCTGGAGCTGTCAGGCCGGTGTCTAATATTTCATTCAAAGAAGGAGCTGTGCGTTCCTGATGAGTAAATGACAGAGAAGTTTCAATTAGAGCTGCTCTGTGACTCAAACGCTGACATAACCTGATGGTTTACCTTCAGCTCTCCCGCTGCTCTCCGGGGGATGCCGGCCCTTAATGACACCTTTTAGGACGGAGAGGGGCTGGCTGCCTTTGATTAGCAGGTAGCCATCAGTGGGGAGGCCAGGAGCACCTTCCCCGAGCTGTGAATTGCCTTTCTTACAGGTATCTGGATGGGGCAGAAAGGAGCTCCAAGCTGCTAATTTGACGGAGCTGGTGCTGTTATTACAGCAGGGAGGCAGGAGAGGGTTCCTGCAGTGCTGTCACTGCTCCACCAGCCTGGGCACGCACCGGGCCGGGAGGGCTCAGCCTGCAGGAAGGTTCCCCTTCACTCTTCCATATAATCCAAAAACAACACAAAGTAATTTGCAAACTCTGCTTGCATTAGAGCAGAGTGCCCCAGGCGAGGGCAGGAAGGTAAGAAAAAACTATTCAGCTGGACACAAAGCATTTTGCTTGATTGGTATTTCGTGTTTTGAATTTAGCATGAATTAGGAAGTGGTTGAATGCTGTGGAAACAAAATGGAAACTTTCATTTTGGGTCAAACAGAATGTTTCCGTTGATTGAAGGTGAGTATTTGCTCCTTTTCTGTCATTATAAAGGAAAAATATATCAGGTCAACACAGAACAGTTCTTGTTTTGTTTTCCAAACGAACTGAAAAACCCATTACACTCACAGCCGTACCTGCAATGTCTCAGCTGCTCTGCTCCTGAGCCCCCCTACGGAGCTGTCAGCAAAACACCAGGCAGAAGACAGATTAAACTGTATTTTTTTCTTGTATGTTCTTTGCTCTTGTAGAGAGGAAAGTGAGACACACCTCACAAACCTGAACCTCCCTTTGGATCCCACCGTACTCTGACCCTTATCTCTAGACAGGTTTCAGGTGAAGTTCAGGATTTTGACCCCCATTGTTAGTGTAGAATAATATTTGAGGGGATGTGGCTCACCCTGTTACTGCAGGCCATGGTAAAAAAAAACAGCCTGGGTGAGTCCCCAGGGAATTTCTGTTCTCTGCTCTGTCTGTCCTTGGGTCCCTGCCCTTGGCTGTGCTCCAGTCCAGCTGCCTGTGCATCACCTCGGCACCACTGGCTGGCAAACCCCACCAGGACCCAATGCGGGGAATGGGTTTTCATGCTGGGACACGTGAGGTTTCTTTCATGAACTTGGAGGGACAGATTTGTTAGGAATTGCACATTACGAAAAGACTGAGAGCTTCTAGAGTGGCTGGATTTGAAGAAAACGGCCTTTGGTGCTGTGACTTAGGAGCGTTTCTATGGCACGAGCATTTTGGTGCCCCTGCAACCTGTGCATGGCATGGGGAGGGGGCAGCTTTCCCATGGGGTGTGATCGTTCATTTGAAGAGCGGCCACAGGGGCAAAAAAAGTGATTTAATAAAGTAACTCCACGCAAACAACACACTGAGCCAGAGAAAATGACATTTCACAGGTATCCATCTCCCTTTGCGTTTCAGAGACGGTGTCCCTGCTCTCCCTTGGGAGTATTCAGAATACTTCAAGCTGCAGAGTAGGCACAGAGCTCTTTGGTGTTGCGGCAATTTGCACCCATTAAAACCCTGCAGGAGCACTCAGTTTATCATGCTACTGGATAACAACCCGCTCCTGCCTCTGATGTGCAGCGGAGCTGCTGTTGCCCTCCGTCCCGTTCTGCCTTGTGCCATCTCCTGGTTAATCCCTCTCCCACTGCCCTGGGGGCTGCAGCACCAGCAGTGACTGATGGTCTCGTGAACTCACTGCGAGCTAGGTGGAAATCATTTCCCCACTCTGTTAAACTTGAGAAAAATGGTTCTCATGCCGGTTTTGCTTCTGAGGGAGCAGCCCAGTGTGTATCCACCACGTTTCCGCTCACCTCAGGGCAAAGCAGTGGGAAACGCTGCCGGGTGCAAATCTGTGGCAGGTCCAACTTAGAAGGTGGACATGAGTGCAATTTTCTTTTCCTTTGGATGGTGAAAGCCCAGCCTAGCTGAGAGCAGCCCCATTCTATCTCTCTCTCTTTCCAGCACTCCTTGGCTCATGCCCACCACCAGTCCCCGAGTGCAATAAATCTCAGTGAAAACGAGTCAGTTCTTCCTGAGCTTTGCTCTCTTCCCCGTTCGTGCTCTGCAAAGGGACACAGGTGGAGCGGCACCTCTGAGCTCGCTCCAGACCTCAGGAAATGTTGGGAGGAAGGAGCAGAGTTTCCTGACTCACTCTTTCCTCTTTGCTGGGCTCTGGAGGCTGCAGCCTGGATTTATTGCCTGGTTCTCTCTGCTGTCCATCGGGCCTCACTTTAATGAGCGCTCGGAGGGTGATCTGGCACTGCGTGGCCGTGCAAAGGGGCACAACCTCAGTCTGAGATGGAAGAGCAGAGCCCCACTGCTGCCAGGCTTGTCCCTGCCACGGCTCTGACTCTGTGGATAGAACTTAACATGGAAAACCCAGTTAGGAAAGTGGATATGTTTTTCCTAGCTTGTAATGATGTTGTGTATCTGGCAACAAAACTGTTCTGTGAGTTTTCAAGTGGTCAGGAGGAACTCATCGGGGAAAAGTAAAATTTGGAGCAAGAGTGCTTGGACTTTGTCTGGTATCTCCTGAGCCTAATCAGACAAAGCCAGGCACAGGGATTTCCATTTGCTCAATTCATCCAGAGCACAGAAAGAGGGAAGAAGAGGTCCAGCGTTTGACTGGCATCTATATTTCCATTTTGACTACATAGGCATTTGAATGACAATAAATATCAAATAATTCCAGCGATAATTTCTGGGTTCTGGTATTTTTAGAAAGCTATTTGTAGAAGCAGAAGCAGAGCTGAGAACTTCTTTCCAACAGGCTCATGGAGACTAAAACCCCTCACATGTTTTAGAAGACAGCAGTAGGAAATGCTTTGTAAGTTTTATTTCTTTTCCTCCCCCTCCTCTCATGTCTGCTCATGTTGCCTTTATCTTGACCTTCAGAAGGGCTGCCATATTTTTAGTTTCTTACTTCTCAAATGTGTCCTGCCCTGCTTTTCCTGTCCAGAGCTGCATCTGCCCCATTGATCTCAGAGAGGATTCTGTCATTCTATCTAAGGGATGCGAGTTCAAAACCAGACCCACGGATGGAAAAGGCTTGTGCATCTGCCATGAGTACTCTGGGTTTTTGGTATCCCACTGTGCCTTTTCCCAAGCCGTGCTTCCCTTCTGGAGTCAGTGTGCTTCCAGCATTCCCACACATCAGGCATGAAATGAGCTTTGCTGTCCTCACAGCGATGATGCTCTAGGAACAGCCTGTGAGGAAAGGTCTTGTCCCTGGATAGGAGGTGCTGCTGTTTCTTTCACTTTTCGGCTCACCCAGGCCATGCACTGCGTGTACCCACTGATGGCTTTAGTCTGTGGGATGTGCTCATAATTTTGGGGAGTGGGAAAGGTATTCAAAGGAGCTCCGGAATGGAAATCACAGAATTATTTGGATTGGAAGGGACCCTAAAGCCCATCTCATTCCAATCTCCCTGCCATGGGCAGGGACACCTTCCACTAGCCCAGGCTGCTCCAAGCTCCATCCAACCTGGCCTTGGGCACTTCCAGGGATCCAGGGGCAGCCAGAGCTTCCCTGGGCATCCTGTGCCAGGGCCTCCCCACCCTCACAGCGAAGTTTTTTCTTAACATCCAACCTAAACCTACTGTCTTTTAGTTTAAAGCCACTCCCCCTTTTCCCGTCACTCCAGGCCTCTGCAAATTTTCTCTCTCCATCTTTCCTGCAGGTTCCCCTCAGGTGCTGGAATGTCACAATTAGGTCACTTTGAAGCCTTCTCTTCTCCAGGCTGTCCAATGTCAATCCTCCCAGCTTTTCCTCACAGGAGAATTGCCCCATGCCCCTGCTCATCTTGGTGGCATCCCTGCACCTTCTCTAACAGGCCGAGGTCCCAGTGTGCCTTCCCCTGGATCTGTGAGTGATGGTTGTTTCATACCTGGAGGTGAGCACCGTATTAGACAGAATGAGCCTTTGTTCATCCAGTTATTTTGCCCTGTCCTGCTCCCTTTCTGAGTGTCTGAGCAAAGGAAAGGCAGGATTTGTAGTAGCTTCCCATGGTTTCCAACACCTGCCCGTGCAGGGGAGGTTTCGCTCCTGTGTGCATCCCCCACCTCATCTGTTTTACAGAGGCTGTTCCTCCAAGGGATGAACGGCTTCCAAAACAGGCCCTTCCCAAGAATATCCCACCATGAAAAGATTATGTAATATACAAATATTTATTTCTAAGGCAATTTCTAGGTGATGAGTATAGATTTTTTTTTCCCTGAATAAGACATGGCAAGGCAAGAGTTAAAAATGAAGCTTTGCAGAGTACAGTTCGAGGGCTTTAGTGCTGCTAACAGGTCTTGTCTGAGACAGAATCAAGTTTTAACTGTAGAGCAAAGAGTGCAGGGGATTCGTGTATGGCTGCTAAATTCACAGGCCACATCAGCCTGGGAAAAAACCCCTGAGATAAAGGAGGGTGAGGCTGGAGTAACACCAGGGCCAGCGCACGGGGCTGGGTGGACACTCGGTCTGAACCTTCTTGACTCTCCCTGCATCCCTGACAAAGACGAGTCTGAGAGCAGATGTGACAAAAATCAAGGCCAGACAGAGAAAAAAAAAGAGGCCAAAGTGGAAGCGACATCCTTCTGTCCTCGTGTCTCATCTTCTCCAGCAGCACGTCCTGGGGGTGAAGCAGGGCATGTGCACAGTCAGCTGTGAGCAGGGAGGGCTGGGGGTGATGTCCCCTGAGGGAGTCACTGAAGGAAACATCTCTGGGCAGGCTCTTGTGTCACCTCCCCTGAGTCAGTGTCTGGTGTCACTGCTCACACTGCCGAGCCTCTCCTCACCTCAGCCCATTTATTTAGGGCTTTGTTTTGTTTTGTTTTAGACTGGTGGCAAGAGGAGACTGCTGTACAGGCGGCTCTGGAGTGGAGTCAGTGTGCATAAAAACCCCGGGAAATGGGAGGCATTTGTCTCTTTAACGTTACCTTGACTCTTTCTGGAGCTATCTATCTGCTGCCAGAGTTTAGGTCCACGAGATGATGAGGCAGATAAAATGGGATGATAAGCTTGGGCTGGAAGACAACCCATCAGCAGACCTGTTGATGTATTGCACTTCTCAGCTCAGGTGGATTTAGGGGCGAGGGGAGGATAAATTTTCCCCTAACTTTTTTTAGGTATCCATTAGCTCTCCACGGACCATGACTTTCATTTCCCATCAGCTTTGAATTACTCAGTCTGGGACTGAGCTGGAAAGTAATTTCAGGAGACAAAAAAAAAGAGATGGGCAGAACCCCATTTTTTTTTTATTTAATTCTGACTGTGGCTGGCTTAAATTCTACCCTTTATCAGGATTTGCATCAAAAACAGGCTGATAGAGGTGCTTCTATGGGGAGATGACACATTTGCCTGGATGGTCAAGGAATTGTGGACTAGTGCTGCAAGGAAATTGGAGTGACAAAAAAGATTCAGCAGAGGTACAATCAGTATTACCTTCAAGATAAAGGCTTTGCTAAGTCCAACCATGTAAAAAAGATGAATAATACTCTGATTTTTGTGTATAACTGTAGAGGGACCAGGGATCCGTTTCAACCATTTCTAACGAAGGCTGCAAGTGCCATAAACCCTTAAACTGGGAGGGTTTAGGAATGGGGTTTTTTTTCCCCCACAAATTCAGGCTCTGTCTCTCTCCTTCACCCTGAAATAGTGCTTAAGGACAGAAACAAACCCACTGCTTCACTTGGAAGAAACAAATGGCTCTACGTCTACTGTGTCCCCTCTGAGGATTTAAACCTCTCTCTCAACTGCAATCCAGACACTCTGGGCTGGTTCTCCCACCTCCCCAGCCATCTCTCACCGCACTGGCACCAGCATCCTGTCAGACAAGGAGCTGTGGCTCCACACAAACACCAGATTTTACTTTCCTTCTCCAAGGAGCTTTTCCTCCATGAACAGACACAAAGTTCTGAGTTATTTTTCTGACACTGCACAAATGGGAACCCGTGGCAAGGATTTAACAGGAGAACTGGCTCACATAGGGCAGCTGAGTAATGCAGAGATCTTCACCCAGGATGAGCATAAAATCACACAATCACAGAATGGTTGGGGTTGGTTGGTGTTACAGATCACCTCTTTCCACCCCTGCCATGGGCAGGGACACCTTCCACTAGCCCAGGCTGCTCCAAGCCCCGTCCAACCTGGCCTTGGACACTTCCAGGGATCCAGGGGCAGCCACAGGTTCTCTGGGCACCCTGTGCCAAGGCCTCCCCACCCTCACAGGGAAGGATTTCTTCTTGATATCAAATCTAAACCCTTTCTTCTGCCAGTTTGAAGCAATTCTCCCTTTTCCTGCCACTCCATGGCCTCTACCACACACTTGCAGCCCATTTAGGCACTGGAAACGCAACAAAGTGGAGCAATAAATGAATCAGGAAGGTGAGAGAAGATTTACCTTATTAACTTTCAGTGCTTGCTTTCCCCACTTTGGAGGAGATTTCCCTATCTCTGGATTGTCTATTACAAAAAAATCCCCACCAAATGTCTGACCACCTGGTCTTACAGCCCGAGAGTGTCACTGCACTGACACCCCTGCCTGGTAGCTCTGTGCTGGCTGTGCTGTGGCACAGTGAATCCTGGCTTCAAGTAGTGGCTCTTGTCAAAAACGTAGAGGGGCACTAGAAATTAATGTCACTCATCTTGTGACAATGGTTGCAGTGCACATCAGGAAGTATTGTCAGTGTTTAGTGGCTCATCGTTTGCTCAGTGAAATTGCTGTTGAGGCTGCTTTGCCCACTCCTGTCCTGCCCATTGCTCTCTTCTTCCCCACTTAGCAGAGGAATGATAAAATTCGTGTCAATTAAAAGCTAATTGATGACAAGACGACAATACCAGATCAACAGTCCATGTTCCTAAGTAACAACACGCTCCTAAATACCACCAATCCAATTTTAAAAAGGTAGTGTTAATATTCTAGTGCCTGTAAACAGTTCTCACTAATTGAGGAAAATGATTAAAAGGTGCAGTTAGTTCTTTATCTGGGTGTGGGATGTGCACAGGACGGAGCCAGGAGGGGACAGCTGGGTAGGGTGAGATTTGCAGCTCCTGCTGCTGCCAGGCAAGGAGGGATGTGGCAGGAGCAGAGCTGCTGCTCCCCATCCCAGAAGGGATGTTCCCTCATAAACACCATCCTGAACGTGCCAGCGAGCAGCAGGAGCCAGCCAGGCTGTTGTGGGCTCGGGCACAGGGGCTGTGGGCAGCGAACCCAGGCCATCCCTGCAGCCCCTGGCAGTGCCCTGCTCTGCCCCCGGGCACGGCTGCAATCACCGCCGGGCTCACATTCAGAGCAGCTTTGTCAAGCTCCCTTGGGGACTCCCTGAGCCCCTCCCTCCATGGCAGAAAGGCTGACACAGTGTCCTGATGGGAGGCCAGAAGTGCTGGTGCTGCTCGCTGGTTTCCTGTCCTGTGTGGGGCCAGGCAGGGCGGGGTGACAGAGGCATCACAGGACCAGCGCACGCTGCTCTGGGGCCGCAGCGGGACTGGGCACTGTCCCCTTGTCCCCTTGCAAATGTTCCCCAAGCCCGGGAGCCTGTGGCTGGGTTCAGACCATTTCATCTCAGTGCAATGTGCAAACCTCTCCGGTCCCTCCTTGCTCTGCTGAGACCACCAGGCTCCTTGCTGTGGTCCTGTGGGAGCTGCTTGATGGAAATCCACTTCTGGCATCCAAACCTGCACTGTGGAGTGGCCCCAACACCTCTTATTTGTAACAAAGAGCCAAACAAATTCCACAAAGGGGATGTCTTTGAAGGACTGAGATAATTAAGTTAAAGAAGAATCAATTCTACTGTGCCTTTTTCTTGATTTATTTTTTGTTTGTTTCTTATTTGTTCTGTGAATCGACAGTGCTGGGTCTTATCAGGGGAAATGTGCTCTGACACATGTCAAAAGCAGGGTACCCAAGTTTTCCTCTTTGTTTCCAGGACCCTGTGGGTTGTGTTAGGACCTGGGATGGGTTGGAGGGTGAGGTACTTCGGTTTGGCTGATCCCACTCCTTACCGTGGCTTGTGCAAATTCTTACACACTGCTTTGGGGTCCAGCAGCGCCTAATTGTCAAATAGTCCTTTTTCAAATGTTCCTCACACCCAGGAGGGAAAGTGACTTCAAAATTATTCCCTGAGGGGTTTGCTCACTGTCCTGCAGATGGAAAAATATCTGCTCGACTGGGACTTTACCACGCCTGGGCAGCACACGTGGGACCCTCTCACACTGCTCCCGTCTGACCCTCGGGAAGTCGGACCCTTCCTTCTGAATGAAGACAGCTCCATGACACCCTGATTGTGACAAACACTGGCTCTTGGCAGATTTGGGGTTTGCAGTGGCTGAGGGGTGGCTGAGGCCAGGGAGTTGGTGCTGCCAAACATCACGGCGAGCACACAGGGGTGGGCAGCAAAGCCTTTCCAAAAGTGAAGTTTAGCACCTACACACGGAATCTGGTGGGAAATAAGTGTTTTCCTGGAGCTTCCCTGCTCCATTCAGGATTTTTGACAGGTCTATGCCAATATCCAGCGTTCCCAAGGCTGCTGTGGGACAGAGAAGCAGCGGGGTGAGGCTGCCTTTTGCTGCTGGCATCCAGACTCCTCTTCAGCAAACAACAATAAACTTTGCTATTAACTTCTTGTGTTATCAAAATCATGCAAGGAAAAGCATTCACGGACCTGTTCCGTAAACTCTAAATGGTCCTGAAGACCATAAAGATGGACAACGTGTTAGAAAAGCTGGAGAGAAGCGGTGCATGCTCTCTTGAGTTTCTCAACAGGATTTTTCTCCCTCGTCAGTATGTTTTTGACACACACAGGTCGATGCACTTACACGCACTATAAGGAGAACAGCTACACTCAAGATAGATTTTATTTTTTGTAAATCTTCAGGAAAAATATTATTGGACATAAGCAAATTATCACAATAAGAAAGAAACATCCCATTTAGGTTCTTGTGTTCTCACGTCTCTTGTGGCAGAAATGCAAAGTGAGCCTGGGCTGCAATCTAAGATTTGTAGTTGACAGAAATGAACCGTGTGGTGAAGGAGCCACATGAACTGAACATAAACATGAATTAAACCCTGCAACTGTGAAGGAGCGAGTGCTGTTGCAAAGCTAGTACTAAAAATGTAAATTTGGAGCCGAAAAGAATGGATGGAAAGAACACTTAATTGCCTCAATAAAGGGGTTACATGAAAATTATGGGTGTCAGGGAAGATGAAATGTACCTCCGAAATCAGAATAGACTGTAAATGAGTGATGGATGAATGGCAGGAGCCTGACAGAAGGCTATTAGGCAGGTGCAATTACACAGAAATTGTGGATAAGTGGTTAAAAAAGGTAAGTGGAAAGCAGGTGCTCTCGTTGGGTGCAGCGGGGTCTTTGCACCGTGCTGTGACCTTGGGCTGAGCCTCTTTTTTTGCATGTCTGGTTGGAGTGCCTGGAGTGCCACCCTTGTGTCCTGGGAGCTGTGTGGTTTTACACTGCTGGACAGGGCTGGGAGCACCCTGGGACAGGGGAAGGTGTCCCTGCCCATGGCAGAGGGTGGCACTCGATGATGTCTAAGGTCCCTTCCAACACAAACCATTCTGGGGTTCTAGGTTTATGCTGGCTGTGTCACTTCCCCCTAACCCACTCTTTTCTGTTTGTATCTTCTTCTCTTTAGCTTTGGGGAAATCCTTTTATCTTTGCCAACTCCTTTTCCCCACAATTTATGCCATCCTTGTCTCCAGTCTTGGCTGTCAGCACCACACCCAAGTCACTCTGACTGTGGGTTTCCTGCATCCTTCACCCACCTTTTAAAGCCATTCAAAAGCTGCCACAGGTGAAAGAACTGCACGAAGCCATAATCTGGGAAGTTTCCAGAGCTGCTTGCAGCTTTTTTGCCTGCTGCCCTGCCTGACAACTTGAACTTGTGGAACTATTCATTGGAAACAAAGCATTTGAAGGCTATAGGCATTGATTGTTATGAGTGCTTTATGTGTTATTTATGGTGCTGCAGACCCTAAGGAGCCCTTCCGGGTTGGGGCTGCACAGGGTTAAGTTTTGCACACCACAGCACTAAGACAATGTTCAGTTAAGGATGGTGGAACAGGCAGGTGTGGGGCAGGACAGCCAGGGGGACAATCACATTTGGTGTAGCAAGTGACTGTCAGAGCACAACCTGCTCTGCAAATGTTTCGTAGGCGTCTGTGACAGGTAAATTTTAATGAGAGATATGGTGGACAGCATTTTCATTCCTCCCATGGACTTCATGGTAACGTAAAAAAAGAAGCAAAAAAAGCTGTTAGGAACTATAACTGACGGGCAATCAAAGCCGGTGTTATCAGCAGAGCAGGAGGTGGGCTCGGTGGTTCTTACCTGCCTGCGAGCAGGTTGTCTTTTGGGCTGATGAGCCACTCATGTCTCACGGCTGGTAGTTCTGAAGTCCATCTGTGCTCCCTCACACACATTTTAGCCCACGGCCTGGCTTGCAAAATCACACTTGTGCATATTAACAGTTGGCTGTTCAACCCGTGGGGGAGGATTCCAACATTTCTTGGTGCTGCTCCTGTTCCCTGTATTGCACACTTAGTCCAGTCCTGTCTGCTTATGAATAACTCAGCCAGGACTGAGCTTCATAGCTCTGGTGAGATTAATGAAGTGAACTTTTGAAGATGACAGGCAGGATCCTTATTCAGCGCGCTCTCAATTCAGTGAAAATAACTCAGCTTTGTCGAATTGTAAAAAAAAGAAAGGCCCAGTTTCTCCCTGGAACATTAGTATGTGCCCACAGGGACAACTGAGCCCGGGCCAGGGGCTGGAGCAGACTCCAAAATAATAAGAGTTGCATGACAATGTCAGGAAACCAGGGGAAGCAGGCTCTGAAATCACAGAAGTTGGAGGACAATTACAGTAATCTGGCATGTTTGATTTAAGTGATATTATATCTCTGGTGCCTCATTAGCTCTGCCCAGGTGATCAGCTTATTTGTTTCACAGGTGCTCTTCCAGCAGCCCCATGTCAGAAGTCCTGTTTTCAATTAATATGGAACAACAATACATTAGAGGCATAGCAAAGCCTCCCACCTCCTCCTGCGTGTTCCGTGTTTTCACCGAGTTCCCTCTCTGGGAACACTCATGTGACAATTACTGCATCGCCCTCAGCTTGGCTGTTTCCTTTCAGGCCCAGAGATTTCAGTGCCTTGGCAGAACCTTCAGTAAAGACATTTTTATTTACATGGCTATTATGTTTCTGTCTTCCATCAGGCTTCCATCTGGCTGGGCAGTGATGAAGGTATTAATCACCGGGGTGTCTGGACGCCCACTCCAGAATGGGAGATGCAGAGATTCACTGCAAGGTTTTACATCAGATTTCACTGCTTCAAAGGGATATTGATTTATGTAAGAAGAGGAGTGAATGATTTGAATATTTTAGTGATTTCACCTCTTTGGGTTTTGTACCCATTTACCAAAGCTGGGCACTTTGGCCGTTCCGAATGGGTTTTTAGTTATACCCAAAGTATCCTTATCCTGAAAAAACTTTGAGCATGAGTTTAACACATGGAATTTAATAGGCTTCAACACAAGAAAAAGGTTTTCAGTTAAAAAAAAATAAATTTCCATTGGATTATGAACTTCCACAGGCTGAATACTTTCAGAATTAGGACCTGTGTGCTGAACTCCTAGCTACCAAGCATCTTAATGCAACCACAAAGCCTCTGCCTTCTTTAGACCTTGAATTCATGGATTTACAGGTTAGCTTTAGGCTTTTGTAGTGTGTTTTTGCCTCGGTATGTGTGCAATTGCTAAATTGTAGCTATTATTGAAAGCAATATGGCATCACTGAAAAGACATCGCACACCAGAGCTGAGTGTATTTAACGAATATCCAAAGGCCATCAAGAAATGATTTTGACCATGCCCCTGAACATTGAATTTTGCCTGAGAGTAAAGACAGAAATGAAACATAATCCTGCAGCATCTGTTCTGCTGCCATCCAGCAGCAGAAAAAGAGGCTTTAAAAAAAAAATAAAATAATAAAACAAAGCCCGAGACGGCTGAAAGCAAAGCAAAGTGTGAGGGTGAGGTGGAGCTGTTCTGGCTGATGGCTGAGGCTGGGAGGGATCTTCTTCAAGAAAATTTGAAACTGTAGACCAAAGGAGGGGTTTTTAGTGTTTTGAACTGCTTTGGAAGTCTAACGGTGCTGATGGGAAGGAGAGTGTGAGAATACCTCCCCGGAGAGGAGGTGTGAAGGCTCAAAGACGTAATTTTTGAGCTGCAAAAATCGTTTTGCTGGGGAAATAGAAAATAAATGAGAAAGTACATTTATGGAGGGGCCTAATGTGAATTCTGAGTATAAGGAAGAAAGCCCGCAAGTCACGCTAAAGGAAAAGAAAAACGAGAGAGTCAAAGTCCCTAAGCCATCTTCTAATTCTTGGAGACAAAAGTGGGTTGTGTGGGTCATCCTCCAGAAGAGAATTTTGTTATTTTAGTAAGATCTTTGATAAAAGAATCAGATTTATGTAGAAACTCTCCATTTTCATTGAACAAAAATGAACCTCACCTCAGAATCAAATTCAACACCCATGCGCATGGTCCAATGCTCCTGCAGGACCCGAACTGTCTTCACAAACCCACAAAAAGTAAAGAAAAAAAGCACCACGGAGAAAAAAACCCCCAAATTTTACAAACAGCTTTATTGCCTCAAGCTCAGAAAAACATTAGAAAGCCCCAGAGAGATTAATATCCTCTGAGTGATCTCTGTGTTTGCAGGCACCCTGAGGACTTCCAGACCAGCCCAGCAGTTTTGCCTCACGCTCAGAATCAGTTTCTACCCCAGGGTCTCCTCGTGCATCAAATCTTCTTCCTGAGCTGGGTGTTGCCATACGGGATCCCCAAAAGTGCTGTAATGGCTGTTCCATGATATCTTCCTTTACTTCCTAAATATGCATTTGTTCCACATTTCCCCTTAAACAAGGGCAAAGTCTCCTTTATCACTCAGCATCATAACAGCAATGACTTTATTAAGATGTGCTGTGTAGATTAGGTCACACGACAAGGGCTGGTGTAATGGGACAAAAGTTAAACAACCCATTGTATTACTGTAATTGCAATTATAAGGGTCATAGTAAAGGAGCACCAAAAGGTAATTTCCGTTTTGGCTGAACCCTCCCTTATTCCCTCTGGCCACAAATTATCGTATTTCTTCTCTGAAACAGAGCTCCCCTATGTTTTCAAGCTCCTGTAAATTCCATGTCATTACAGTAATCTCAAATCCTCACACAGACCACTGAAATTCTCTTTTTCTTTTTGTTTACACGAGGTCATTTTTGAGCTATATACTGCTGAGAGCCTGATCTTAGCTTTGGTTCAGCTGATCAGTAGGCACAGAAAGACTTTTAGATTAGAAAGACAAATAAATACTTGGAACTGATTAAGCTGAAGGAAGGTTCGAACGTACAATGTTCCAGGGCTGATTGAGATACACGAAGTCAGCAGCAAAGAGAACACGGCAATCTCTTGGTCTGAGATGTGAGATACTGCTCTGAGGTGCTCTCACAGACTGGGAAGAAGATGAATTTAAATTTACACAGTTTGTTTAAACTGGCATCACTGTACTGAGCAAAGGCAAGTGGGGTAAATCTGCAGCACACCGGTAAGATCTGCCACTGATCTTTATGTTTTGTTGCTCCTTTTTGCTGTCCTGAATACATTCCATACGTGCAGAGTGTGACAGCGGGTCCTGAGACTAAAGAATAACTTATGTTGGAGGAAGAACTCGTGTTTAATATGTGATAGATGCACGCTTCAGCACTTACACTGAGCTTCCAGGGAAGGTGCAAGGAGGATAACTGCATCCGAGCTGCCTTTGGTGAAATAATGAGTGCGCAAACAGCACGTGATGCTCAGCTTCCAGCCTAGGAAATAGGTCAGCATGATCATCTCTGTGGCCTGTGCTCTGCGATGGCTCTGCAGTGAGTGGAAGGTTTCCAAAAACGTGACATATTGGCTTTCCTGCCTCTTAACGGCTACTCTGTGTTCCATAATAACAGTGACATATGCACTCCGTGTTCCTGCCGCTGTGCACTGCCCTTTGAGGGGAGGCAGAACACCTCAGCCGCTTCCTGCTCTTTTTCCTGAGCAATCCCTGAACTCGCTGTACAATCATCCCGAAATGCATTCAGCAAATCAGCTCTGATTGCACAGATAAAGAGCACTACTCCGTGTTGGTCATTTAAATTGTCTTCAAGGGTTTCATTGATGAAGACTTTCCGAAAGGAAAGAGGTAACAAGGAAGATGGATTGAATTTTGAGTAACTGGATGCTGGTGGTTATGCTGGAACTTAAATCAGATCCAGCATTTCACAGGGGAAAGAAAACAGAGGAGTCAAACGTGATAAAAAGGGGGTTTATCCGTAGGGAGTCGTGATGTGTGTGAGAAGGGCCACCCCACAAAAGGGCGAGCTGTTCAAAATGCCCCCTTACAGAAGGTACAATTAGCGCTTAATCGCTGCTTGTTGCAGTTCAAACTCCCCTGTCTGGGCTAATGAACACGTGTGGCAGGTCAGCCCGATCCGTGCCTGGCTTCTCCTGACCACTGAGCAAGGCTGGCTGCTGGCTCACGCTGCTGTGGTCCCTTCCGCTTTAAACTGGCGGGGCCAGCGCTCTGCCTCGGCACCGAGGACTTCGCTCCGCGCAGGCTGCGGAGGATCAGACGGAATTTCTTCCTCCTAAGGAAATCCTAAAAAATTAATTTACAAGTAAGTTGACAAAAAGCTAATGGAAGCTCAATTAACCACGGGATGGCTCGTGTTGTGCTCCCCGAACCTCAGGAACAGGGCGGGGAATCGCAAGGAAAGAAAAATCAATGGAGAAAGAAAGTCGGAGCCCATAAAGTTCAAGGAAGATGCAAACGTCACTCGACAGTAAATGCAGAGCAATTAGTTTATAAATGTCCAGTGCTGCACATTTGTGTGTTTGAGGCTGTTGTGTGTTAGGGAAGAGCTGCAATGAGGAGTCAAGCTCCCAAAGCTGTGGCTGAACTGGTAAATTAAATATTCTCAGTGTCACTGTCTGACACTGGGGCTGGCAGGCTCATCTCCTCACACCCAGCTCCTTCCCCTGCCATGCAGGCTGCTGTTTGCAGGATGCTTGTTGCAATAGCTCTAGCATGTTAAATCATGACTCTTCCTTGGGAATTGACCAGAAACAGATTTGTTACCCTGCGTCAAATTTGGGGATTGTTGAAAAAAATTTTGGCCAGCAGGTATCTGCCATGCATGCTTGGGGAGGAAGGAGAAGGGACAGAAGTGACCCTGGGCTGAGCTGTGCTGGAAGGTTGGCTGGGACCTGGACCATGCTGGAATGCTGGCTGGGACCTGGAAGCAGCACGTTTGGGATCGCTGAGCCCTGATAAACTCCCAGTGTCTCCAGGCTCAGGCACGCTGTGTCACAGTCGGGCACAGGCTCAGACCTACCTCCAAAGCCAGCTCTTTCTTAAGTGCCAAGTCCCAGACTCTGCCTCGCAGAATCCCTTCCTGGAGCAGGGCTTTTCCCTTTTCCTCCCCCAGAGCAGTTCCTCTTTCCCCGTTGCATGCACAACACTGCCTGTTGCTCTCCTGTCACTGGATGTTCCTGGGGAGCAATGCTGAGGCCAGGGGATGGCAGGGTGCACGTTCCTGAGGGCACAGTTTTGGTCCATATGATCCGTTGGCCTCATCCACTCGGAATTGTGCTGGCCTTGGGGCAATTTTGCTTTGCTCCAGGTAACTGAACACCTTCCCCTTGCTCTGCACGTAACAGAGGTACACACCCCCCACACACCCTTACACACAGACCCCCCTGTGCGGGCTGCAGGCTGCTCCTCAGTCATGTGCCGATATTTCCATAGGGTTCTCCTTAAACCTAACCCAGCAGGGTGCTCCAGGCGTGGTGTTTCTGTCGGGGCCATGCCCACAGGAGTGTGTGCCAGGGTGTTTCCATCTGCCACAACACTGGCTGTAGCTGCAGGGGGACAGGAGCACACACAGGTCCCCCACGTGTGTCAGTTCAGCACATACAAATCGATGCCCATCACACTTCATCAAACACGTTTTCACAGCCCCCAGGAGCTGCTCATTCATCCCACAGCCCAATAACACCTGCAGCACCCAAGGTTTCTTGTAAGCAGCGAAATCCAATCCCCAAAGCCATGTAGTAGTGATGAGCAGAAATTCACAGCAGCCGGTATTGCAAAAATAGGAATTCAGCTGAAGCAACAGTACCTTGACAACACTCAGGGCTGCAAACACCACTTAACTTGACAAACAACCAGTAATAGCTAGAGTGAAAATAAAGGGTTAGGCAGGTAGAGAGATAAAGAATGAAGAACATGCTGAGCAAATAACAGCCTGTTGAGAATCAACATTAGCATAATTACTAAACATAGGTAATTGCTGAAATAGCATTTGCTGGCAGCATTTCTGTTTCTAAATGCAACACTTTCTCTCTTCCCTACGAAATCTTCCGCTAGGACCGGAAAGCGTCCTCACACTGCTCTTAACCGGGAGGGAGCTGCTGTGGAAATTGGCTCCGTCTGAAAGCCGAGGGCACGGGGAGGAACAAGAGCACTTAACACCTTGGAGTCCAACCATCCTTCTAAACAAGGTTGGCATACTCGGGGCTGCATGCCTTGTTAGATGTTACACCACCAGCTCAGCCTTTATCCCGGTGCCCTGCTCGATACCTGATAAGATTGGACATTCTCAAATCAATTCCTATTGATTTCTCACTGCTGAAATAGGATAAGCATGTGGCAGACAGAATGAGTGTTTAGCAGAGCAGAGTAAGCCATTCCAGCACTGGAAAACAACTTGCTTGATAAAAATTATAAGCAAATCCCCTCAGCAGCCACGAAAGCAATATCATGAATAACCAAACATCTTGGCTACAATCAAAAGCATTATCTGGTTCTGCTTAGAAAAGCACCGGGACACAGTTTTGCTGGAGGGGAAGGTGGAAATTAAAAAGAAAAAAAAAAAAAGGAAAATAAACAAAAGACCCCAGCAACAGATGAGGTTACATCTGTGAAGGTTATAGGGCTGATCTGCAATTATTTATGACCACTGTATGTGACCTGGGTACTGAGATGGTGCTTTCTGCACCTCTCGCTGGCTGTTGCCTTGCTGGGCAATGAGGAAGCTGTCAAAGGCACTGCCTGGCCTCTACCTAAGTAAAGCACCTAAAAATGCCATGGGGAGGGGAAAAATTACATGTGCACAATTAGTTGTGATGATTCCTCTGGAGAACAAGAAGTAAAAAAGAGACTCAGCTTGGGTTTTTTGAAAAGAAGGAAAAAAGTGATTTGAAAGTAACTGCAGAGGGCAAAAATGGGAGCAAGGCTGGCTCAGAAAGGACAGGACACCGTGGAGACAGCCCCCATGGAGACGGCTGTGGCAGTCAGGCCTTCAAACCATCCACGTGGTGGCGAGATACAGACAAGTCATATGTTGAAACAGTGAAAAAACAGGCTGAAAATGCCTTATTGTATTAAAAAATTGCCATATTCTTGTTGTGAGGTCAGTAGTTGATATTCACCTCTGGAGCACTGATCAGTGCCCCCTTGCCAATCATCTCAGCTGCATGAGTCGAGGGAGATGGGTGTCATCCCCACAGGGACCGTGGATCCTGGGATCCCGAAGCCTGCAGCAAAAGGATGCATTGTCCCTTTGACAGGCAACCCCACAGCTCCCAGAATTCTGCCCTGTGGGCTCCTGGGGAGCCTCTGAGGGGTTTCACCACCAGCTTCTCATGGAGCACAAATTGCACTCTCCTCAGGGGTACCTCAAGCCTTGAAAATTTGCACTTTCACTTGCTCTCCTCAGAGGAAACTCAAACACAAGAAGCAGGAAACAGGAGGCCGTTCACTAATTCTTACATGAAGAAAGAGATAAAAAATGGCAGACCCTACAAAAATAACCCATAAAAGCCTTCGACTGCCTAACCCTTTGGTGGCATTTAGACAGATGTTTCTTTAGGCGAGAGGATCAGTATTTTGCTGTCATTCATTACGGATTTACCAGTTTTGTATCGATTTTGTTGTGGCCTCCTATGTGCTTTAATTGCTGCAATAGAAAAGCAAGTTGCTATACATGACATTTCCTTTCTGGGAAGCTGGCAACAGAATCGCATGACCCACTGGTGGATTCGCTGATTTCCCTTGTGAGCCAGTAATAAAATGATGACTGAAACAGCTTGTCCTTCTTTCTGCTCCAAAACAGCTCTTTTTTTTCCGAGAACTCTCAGTAGCTGTAGATTTAAAAACAGAAATCTTCCTAATTGCTGGATGATACGGCAGACTTTGCTCTAGTGTTTCAGTTATTAACTCCGAGGTGTTATCGATTTGTTCTGAGGGACAGGCACCTTGGCTTGAGCAGTTGCTCAGGCTGCAGGTGAGGTGCTCCCAGAGGTAGCCAAGGGCAACTGGAATCATTGATAAAGAAGTTTCTGGTGCTCTCGTTGTTAGATTGACACACAGCTCTCGGGAGTGTGGGTTGCTGCCTTCCTCTGGGATATGAGCCACCAGCTCCAATCCAAGGCTCCTCACCTGGGAGAGTGGCAGCAGCTGGGAACCCATATGGTGTGGGGCAAAAACCTGTCACAGTGTGCTTGCAGACTGAGGAGCAGGTAAGTGATTAAGTTACCTCACCTCCTCCTCCTATTCTCCTCAGACTGGTGTGGGTCCCACTGCACGAATTAATGCGGTAGGAAAAGAACCACCAAATTCTCCCCTCTTGCAGCTTGGTGTGTGCATATTTAGGTCTCATAATGAGAGGTGTTACAAGGAAACACAGATAGATGAGGGCCTGTGGCGTGATCCATTGCAATAATTCTGTGTGTCCATAAATAAATGAAGTTCTGCAACAACATCAGGAGGTAAGTCAGTATTACAGGTATTTTTGAGGTGGATAAACTAGATTCCTGGGGATGCAGATGATGATGAATTGTCTCAGCAGCATGTCAGAAGTAGAACCTGGGCAATCCCTGCTGGAATTTCAGAAGTGTCAAAGGTGCTGAGGAAGAAGAGGATTTTTTAGAGTTGGGCAGTTTGATAAGAAACAATTCTGTGTAATTAAGCAAATTAAAATGAGACCTGACAGCTCTGGAGGCTTGGAGCAACCTGGTCCAGTGGAAGGTGTCCCTGCCCATGGCAGGGGGTTGGAATAAGATCATCTTTAGNGTTGGAATAAGATGATCTTTAGGGTTCCTTCCAGGCCATTCTGTGATTGTGGGACTTGTACCTGTGCTTTGCAGAGACATAGGATCAACTTCCTAAAAAGTGTGAGTGACAGAAGTGACAGAAACAGGCTCAGCCCAGACAGCAGAGGTGTGCTGAAGCAAAAAACAAAACAACTTTCTTTGCCTTCTGCTGGTGCTGCTTCAGACCTGAGCTGCTGGAAAGCTCCTCAAGGAGCCTTTGCAATCTGCTCTGCATGGCCATTTCGGCACAGCCCAGCTGGTTAATGAGAGCAAATCTGGGCTGGGAACAGCTCCTGAAATAAAACCTATCTTGCCAGAAGAAGAAAGTCTAGGAACAGGAAAGTCTGTTCGTATTTTTTTTCCATCATTGCCTATGTACTTCTCGGAGCCGTGTAAACAAAGCCAAGTTGTTGATGAGAAATATGTCAATCAAAGAGCTGCTGAATGTTCTGGAGACAGTTACCACTAGATGTTTTGACTAAACGTCTGAGAGCTCGTGCTCCTGGGAAATTTCCCAATAGATCTGAGGATAAACACACAAGCTCTTGGCATCTCTCCTGCCTGGATGAGAATCTGAGAACTGATAATTATTTACATTTAGCCTGTGCACCTTGTAAAACTTGCGGTGTGTCCTTTAGAAGGCAGCGCTGGAGCATTTCACGGCGGTGTTTATTAAGGACAAAGTCCCAGTGAATATTTAAATTCTGCCAGACGACTTGTCTACATTTCAAATCATGTCAGAATAGAAATATTACTCGCTGTGTCACATCCATCTACAGTCATTTTGGTCACATCTGAAATACGGAGGTAGCGAAAATCAGAGGAGTGAACCTGTTCTGGGAAGCTCTGCACCAGGAGGCAACATCACAGGCACTTGGCGAGGCAGCAAGGAGAAATTTGGTGTTCAAAGCAACTTTCATAAGTTTTCATTTAAGTCAAGTGTTTAATGATCCCCTGCTGCTACAGTTGTGTGCTGCTGAGTGATCTTTCTTTGGGCAGAACCCTGCTAAATGCTCTGGTTTGCAATTCAGAGAGGCAAGATGAATTACTGGGAGATTGGCCTCAAACAGCAAGAAGTAAAGGTTCACAAGCAGGCACCTGCAGAAGCAGCAAAGCAGCGAGTAGCAGGTCGCTGCTGGGGATCCTGCTGCTTGATTTGCTGCACAACACTCTGAAAATTGGCTCAGTTCACTGAGACCCAGGTCTTCTCCCAAGGAAAGTGCTCTTGTGCATCCTGGGATGGCTGCTTGAGCAAGGATGTGGGGCACTGGAGGACAAAACGGGACAATGTGTAAGAAAATGACACCCTCATAGTCAGACCAGCAGATAATATCTCTCTCTTATTATTTTCCTTTTGATAGGCAATGTGTTCTGTGCAGAAATCTTGAGGAATGGCTTGAACCCAGAAGATGAATAAAAGGCAGAGAATTTTAATGCGAAAGCTCAAATTTTCACCTCTGCCAGAGGTGACCTTTGTGATTTGTTTGCCAGGAACATGCACAGGAGTGATTCTTTCTGTTGTTCTGGTGACAAGAATAACAGTGCAGAAGTGGTTTTGTTCCCCACCTCCAGTACAGATCACTTACTTTAATTTTACCTGTTACAATCAGTCTCCCCTCCGTAGCACCCACCTGACTGGCAGAAACTCAAGCCCACACAGCCCATTGAGTAGTAAACATAGCTGAGAAATGTCACAGCAGCAACCAAAATCTCACAGATCAGCAGGAGGAATAAATATCATGAACAAATGGCTCGCCCATGAGAATTAACCAATCTCCATCGGTGGGAGTAAATGACTGCCTGACTTTTTTCCTGGAGCCTGTAGAGTTGTGTAATTCTTTGTCTCAGCCATGAGCCTGTTACTGGCCTGCCCAGGCTCTGCATCTTTCATCTCAGTGAAGCCAACAAAATAGTCTGGGTCAGAGTAAGCTCTTACAGGTACACAGTGCATTAGCACAAATATCATTGCACAGTTTTGCAGCAGGATGAGCATTTCCTCTGATCTGCAAAACGATTCTGTCCCCCAGAGCAGTCAGAAGATGGTCAGTGCAGTGTGCACTGTGCTGATCCTCAGCCTAGCCCAGCCTGGTCAGTGGGGGAAATGATGCTGACATTATTTATATCCCAAAGCACATCGCTGCCAGGGCTCTGCTCCACTCTGACTGTGCCCATGTGGGTAGAGGTCCTTCCCTCTATTTGTAGGTATAAACATGTATAAACCACAGGCCCCCAGCCATGCAGAAGTCTAAATCCAGAGCTCTGCAGGAGGAACTTTACTGGCATGTTGGCTGAAGGATTGGGTTCCCATTTTTCTAAATTTGTACCTTCAGAAATCACTTCATTGCTTCCTGCGAACACCCACCAACGTGTGGGCCTTCTCATGACCCATCAGCAAGACCTTGCCAAAATGAATCAAACACATAACCTGAGCGATGCTGTGCACAGCCTTCCCTTTGGTTATGAGCTGACGTATTTACTGCACAAAAATCCCTGCTCTCAGGCCTTGGGAGCTCACGGGAGCCCTGAATGACTTCGGTGTCCACAGCACCAAAACCGAAAATGTCCAGAAATTGCTCCCCCAGAACAGAAAGCTGTTACTGGCCTTGACTTCTCCTGGAAGCACTTCATCTGCACCACCAACACCGGGTCTAGGTGTTGTCCCTGGCAAGGAAAGATCCTACTACCCCATCTCAGGAGCCCACCTCCAAAACTGGAAATATCCAGTGATTGGTCCCGCACAAAAGGTGCCAGAACTGAGAGCTGTTCCTGGCCTTTTCCTCCCTGGCATCCACCTGCCTTCCAGGGAGAGGGCAGGCAGTGGCAGAGCCCCTTCCTATGCTCCATCTCTGGTAACCCACAGATGAAACAGCTCCTTCTCGTTAGTTCCTGAAGTCACTACCTGAAAAACTTAAACAAAGGGAGGGAGAGCCCTGCACAGGCTCAGCTAACACCTTACACAGACCATCAGTGACATTGTCTCTTCCTCGATGACTTTTTCTGGTTCTTGTTCACCCCTGGAACACAGGGATGCTCCAGCTGGCTCCATTCCATCCACAATGCTAGTTTTGGATCTTGTTGCTTCTTTTCATCATAACTAGTCAATATAGGCCTGAGATGAACAGAGAGCAGCTGTATTCCCATTCCTGCAAAAGAAGTGATATGAACTAGTGCAGGAGGAAAAGGAGGGGATTGGTGCCTTCTCCTGCCTTTTTCCAGAGCTGCAGTTTGCCTAGCCTGCAATGCAGGACAAGGTGTAGGCCCATTCTGGAGCTGAAAACAGCCTGTGTTTGCTGATCTTGAGAAGTTTCCACAAAGAACATTGCTGAGGGAAGAGGAACCCTGGCTGGATGTCTGTGTGTTTGTACTGCCCTGGGTAACTGTTCATTTGCAGTGGTATTATGGGAGCAGTTAATAGCAATAATTTGTTTGCATAAAAACTCTTCTCTATGCCGAGATCTAAACACGCACGTTTCATAACTCATAAAAATTAAACAACTCCAGAACAAACAAGCACAAAAGATAATTAAGTTTCAAGTCTTCCAGCATTCCCAAGCCACTCCTGGGACTTGCCAGCCTTGTCAATATTTTCTCATGTTCAGCAGCTCTTGAAAGTAAACAAATGGCCACCGGTGGGTAAGCACTTCTGTGTTTGTTTTGCAGAATAACTTGCTCAGGTAAGTTGCATGTGTGTGACAGACTGAATACATTTGCTTCAGGGGCTCCAAAACCAGGCTTGGGCATGTGGCAATGCTGAAATCTCAGACGTGTTTGTGTCAAGCCCGAGCTCAGATTACGTGAGGTTCTTTCTCTACCAACTGATCATCAAAGCAGCAACGGAGGGCAGATGGAAGCCAAGGACTCAGATGTATCAGTCTCTCTGCATTCCACTGACCTTTAGCAATCTTTCCTGCTAGCATTTCCTTTGGCAGGTAATGGGAGTTTCAGAACACGTGCAAAAGGAATCAAGTTCAGTGGGCACAGATTCGGCTTGACAGTATCCCTTATAAATCCCTGTGAAAGAATATCCCGCCTTCTGAGCGGTGCCGCCGTCCTATGGCTTTGCAGATTAAAACTCTACGTGATCAGCACTGGCTGCTCATTTTTCAGCACCCAAAGTCAGTGAGGGAAAATCCACATAAAAGTCATCAGAAACAGATTACTGACACTGGGAAGAAAAGTCCATCATCGAACCGCAGCTCGATACAGGGAGCGAAGTTATAAGAAGCCTGTGAAGAGAGTTTGATGTGGACGGAGATGCCCCTGACAGCTGGGTGCACCTGATGATGTGAGGTGGAATAACCAGTGAGGCTGACACGAATTACAGCCCCAGAGCAGCAACCCAGCTCACACCCCTCTGGATAAATCAGGCCTTGTATCCATGGATGAGAAAGCTCCAGAGGATGTTAAGGCAGCCAAGTTATTTCAAGCCATTCCTGCAGAGCCAATGCTCTGCACGAGGCAGTTCCTTGCCCTGCTTCAGGTAACTCGTTCCCACATCCAGGCCTTGGCTCCAAGGCGGAAGGTTGCAAATGCAAACAGTGCATTTGGAATTAGATCAGGAATTGCCATCCTGCCTGTTTAGCTCACCGTGTCATAGAGCCATAGGATATCCTGAGCTGGGAGGGCACAAGGATCATCCAGCCCAGCTCCTGGCCCTGCACAGACACCCCAACAACCCCACCCTGGGCATCCCTGGCAGCGCTGTCCAAACGCTCCTGGAGCTCTGGCAGCCTCGGGGCCGTGCCCATTCCCTGGGGAGCCTGGGCAGTGCCCAGCACCCTCTGATGCAAGCAGTGCTATTTGGAATAATTAATGCAGTCAAGTCCTCTTAATTCTCCTTCTTTTCTATTTTTATAGTAGGCTGGAACAGGCTCTCCATCTCCCCTGGGTCTCCATTCATGCCCCTCATGGCCTGAATTGTGCTCGATTGTCATAAAACAAATGCTGGATCCTTGCTGTAAAAGCTGACCTCTTGCTAAATCTCAGTGTCCTGCTCCAAGGTACCAGAAATGTTTTACCTGGACAAAATCCGTATATATTTGTTCAAAAATAGCCACACCAGCAAGATGCAGGGTTTTGGTTTATAGGCTGGCGCAATTCTGGGTCACTGGAAAGAGCTATAAATGTATAAACACCAGGCAATTATAATAACAAACAGAACAATTTCAGGCAAATCACCGCTGACAAAAGTCAGTGTCTGGGCTTCTGTAAATATACTGATCCACAGTTAATTATGAAAAGCAGCAATGAGCTGGGTATGTATGCACAGGATGTACCTACGTAGCCCCCCATTACTGCATATAAGCACTTTTTCTTAATTGCCGTGTGAAACTGCTGCCTCCTAAAATTCTGTGGGTGGTGTGAAGCAAAATATTGAAGATTAATACAGTTTTAAACTAGTAAGTTACTTCTTGTGTAGCTTAGTTTAGCTTTATGTAGCTGCAATAACAGTGTATCTTGGTGATATGTTGAATATTGCATTACATTGTACAATTTTCCATTGTGCTGAATTATGTGATAGCATTTTCCCTCAATGGAAGGTGACAGAGATCAATTACAAACCTATTAAATGTCAATTAACATCTTTGCAATCTGAATCCCAAATGAACTTGTTAAAGCTACCTTGTTATATGTCACTTGCATGTATAAATGGTGGTTAAATGTTTAATGAATGCATGAGAAAGTAATTACCTGTTTACTGTTTATGTAGCAGCAAGCTAATCCCATCACTGTTAGTTATGGCCACTGGAAAATTAACACCGAATTTGCAAAACTGAGTGGCTAAAATGGGCTCTGAAATGCATCATTCATTAATCAGGTGCATTTCTATGTAGTGCCTAAATATAGGTTTGGGAACCTAATTTGCAGCACTTCAGCAGGACTATTTTGTCCTATTAAGCTGTGACGTTATTTTTAGTGTGGTCTAGTCAACACTGGTGTTCCTTACTGTGGAGTTTAAGCATTGTGCAGCATCTACAAAGCCTTGAGCTTTCCTGGAAAAGGTCGTCGTCACATAAAAAATTCATTCTTTTTAACAATAACTTAGGTTAAAATGTAGTCAGTACAACAAGGTTAACACCTCCCCTCACAGGAAAATGTAGTCATTGCCCTTGGGATAAGAACTTTCCCCTGCAGAATATTAAAAATAGGATTTTTATTTATTACAAGTAGTCAAGACTTTGCTTTGGCATCTCAGCTGAAAAATGGCACCTTTAGGAACACTGCAGAGATCACACTGCCTGCTTCACTTATCAATCTCTGCTGCCTTTGCCAATGACCTGCTCTCTTTGCCTGGTCCTTGGAGAGCTCAGCAGTGCTCCAGAACAGGCTCTGGAGAGCTCAGCAGTGCTCCAGAACAGGCTCTGGTGGCAGCCAGACTCTCTGTTGCCACAGGGGGTACCAGAGGGGCTGAGCCTCCTGAAACAGGCGCCTGTGCTGAGGTGGGTGAGGTGGGAGGAGGAGCAGTGCCCCCACCAGAGCAGATGTGTCCCGAGGCAAAGGCACCTCTGTATTTGCCTCACAGTTAAAGCAAACAATTTTATTCCCCGTGGTTTTTGCTCACCCATCTCCCTTCCCTCTCAGAGGAGTTATTTGTGTGGGAGTGAGATCAAAAGGGCTGTTGAAAAGCCAAGTCAAACCAGCGAGTAGACACCTACAAGAACAAAGCAGGGGAATTCTTCTGCCTCACCCTCCTGGCTGGTAAAGCATGGCTTTCCCAAAGCCAAGCTGAGGGTCAGAGCGGGACACCAACCTTTGCAGATGACAGGAACTGGACAGAGAGGCTGTCAGATGGGGCAGGCTGTCAGATGGGGCAGGCTGTCAGATGGACAGTTGGAAAGGAGCAAACTCTCGGGTTGCTCAGGCATTGCAGGACTCCATGGACAAGTGGGTCCATGGCCAGCTCCTGAGGGAGCTACCAGCCTTCGGGAACAGAATTCAGTCAGCTACATCCCCTTGTGCCATGCAGCCATCCTTCTGCTCTTCCTGGCAAACATAACATCCTTTCTATTGAAAGAATTGTCTCTTTGTCATTAGAAAATCCAGTTCTGTGTCAAAAGGGACAGAGCAACCTTGAGAGCACCAATGTGAAAGGCCCCACACAGGCGGCCACCAGCCTGAAACAGGACCAGGAGGAGTGACAGCCCCAGGGATCAGGAGCCTGGACCGGGCTGTGGTGCAGCACGGGGACAAATTGGAAATAAAACCACACAGACTCCACAGCCTGTCCTGCTGGACAGGGTGCTAGCCTGGGGCAAAAGGGAGGAGGAGGTGAGCCTGGGGCAGCAGGCCCAGAGGTGCTTTTGTTCCTGAAAGCTGTAGCTCAGGAAAGGATTTGTTGGTGTGGATGGCAGAGTTTCCATCAGAGGAAACAGCATTGAGAGTTTTGTTCAGAAATGGGGTTCTGCTGAGCAGACCTTGCTCTTCCATAGCTGCTGTTTTGCTGGAGTCATTCTTGTGGGTCTAATGGCAGCAGATGGTTCAGCACAACTCCCAAGGAAAAACACTGGGTGTTTGGGTTTCCCCCTCAAGAAAAGTCACAAAGGGGCTTTTTTGTTCAGCTGGTTCAGGAATGCAATTTGGTAATTCAATTGCTCGCCTGATAAATGTCTGCCCTCTGATCCCAGCTACAGGAGATGGAATAAAATGTAACTGGATTTGGCAGACAAAATTAATCTGCTGTTTGAGGCACGGCAAAACAGCCTGGGGAGAAAAACATTACTGCAAATTATGCTTCCTTATCTCCCTATGCTAACAGTGCCGGGTCAGCTCGGAGCAGTGAGCAGGCCTTTAAAACACAGCACCCACCCAGCTCAAACAACAGCAGGGCCCTGCTCCGACTCCAGGGCTGGGGAAGCTGCTGGGAAATCCCAGGTGATCGACTTTCCCTTTCTGGTCTCCCTCCCGTGCTTAGTTTACAAGTTTGGGGCCAGAGATTTCTTCCCACCTGGGCCCTTGCTCTGAGGGGCAGCCACCGCTGGCTGCTGCAGCCCTGTGTGACCACACTGTCCCCTCTCTGCCAGGGCAGGGCAGGGACAGCAGGGCCATGGGCAGGGAAAGGCTCTCCCATATATTTTGCAGCATTTTTCAGTGTTTTTTGAACACTCTCTCACTGCAAATACACCCTCTGCACATGCCCACATGCCTCAGCAGCTGTGTAGCCATCACAGTTGTTGGGTTTTTAATTTGTCAGTGGAAAATATGTTTATTCTATTACTTTTTGGGTCAATTCAGTTCTTAGAGTTGGTTGAAAGCATCAGTAAGCCCACCTGTTAGCCGGTGTTTTTATTTCAAACACATTCCAGTTTGCTATGAACTGAGCCTTATTCAGGAGCAGTGGATGGCCAGGAGTCAGTCTGGAAAGGCTGGACTAACCCCTGCTGAGCCTGCTCCAAGCCTGGGGCCAGTGTTTCCTTCCTGCTTCCCTGGGGGCTTTGTGTTTTGGGGATGGACAGCGCTGAGGTGTGGATGCACCTCGAAAGTCACACATCCAGAAGAGATTGCAGCAGTTTGCCCAGGGGTGACCCAGCTCAGCACCACGGCACTGGGTTCTAGCAACACCTGTCCTTGTAATGGTGGGTTTTTAAAAGGTGTCCAGATGCCCCTAAAATTTGTCTTTCAAACAGCCAGAGGAGTGTGGGTGAACGAAAAACCCTGTTATCCTCTCTGGAAGAGGAAATGTTGCTCCAAGGTATTGCAACCTGTCCCTAATTTCACTTTTCTATCAGTGTGCTGACTCTGATGCATCTTCAAAGTGATGGGGAAAGGAGATGGAAGGGATCTTTTTTCCTGTGTTCACCACCTGAATTGTAACTATCCAACCTGACCAGATGTTCTCCATCTCTCCCACGTCAAAGCCTGCCTGCTCCCTCCCTGGAACATCCATCACACCGTGGGTCAACTCTCCCTTGATTTGTAGGAGACGGTTGCCCAGTCTTCCTCCCCTTTAATCATTCCTCTGGCAACAGCTACAGAGATGAAAAGCTGGGGGCATCTCTGTAATCCATTTCTAAGCGTAAAAAGCCGAAAAAAGTGAGGGGGAGAGTGGAAGAGAGCGAATCTGTCTGCTGAGCAAACAGACTGATTACGTCAAGGGACAGGAAGAGCAGCTCCTGGAAATCAATAGGGATGAGGCTTTGAAAAGGTTGACTGACTGCACTGGATTAGCTATCGATTTTTGTCATTTTCACAGCCCGTGCCACGCTCTCCACCCATCGAGGCCATTAAACTCTGAGGCCTCATCTTCCAATCCCCCACTAATAACAGCAAGACAATGCCAGGCAAGCTCAGGATCTCATGGGAGGTCCAGCAGCTGGAGAGGGTGCCAGCATTTGGGGAGCAATCCTGGGAGCCTGGACACACAGAGTGGGAACGAAAAAACTCAGAAAGATTCGGATCATGCTCAGGGGTCAACTGCAAATCATTTTTTATTGACAAGAATTTCCAGCTGGTTTCCAGTTAGCACCAGCACCATGGGACACGTCATTTTAGCAGGAGCTCTCTGAGCATTGATTTTTGTTAAAGGAACCACAGAGAAGAATTTTGTTTGTTTTCAGTATCCCTTAGGCAGAGAGACGTGCAACAGTGTGGGCTCCAGCAGCTCAAGGGCTGCAGGTACATTCAAGCACCTTAACTCTGTAGTTCAGCACACCCAGCTGTAAGGAAACCCTGAGATTATTTATAGGTAGGACTGTAAAAAAGGGGTGTTAGAAGGAGCCAAGTCCTGGCCATGCATCCCAAATGGAGACAAAACACAGGAAAGGATTAATGGCAATGCTCTTCTGAGATGCATGGGAAAGGTGGTTAAGGAGTGGCTAAAGAAATGGACAGAAGAGATCTGGATTTGATGGAGTGTTTCCAGGGCTGAGGAGCCAAGTCAGCTTCTTCCTACACCACCTTTAGCATAGAGCAGAGTAGATTTTCCAGGTCGTGTCAAAGAGCTGATCAATCCCAGCTCAATTTCCAGAAAGTCTGCAAGTACCAGCTCTTGTGTGAACATCCTCATGGATGTGGCTTAACAAATTCCTTTTGCACAGCTGGTCTACATCTCACTGGAAATAGCTTATCTGTAAACTCTGGAGCCTGAAAAAGTGTTCAATCCCACAAGGAAAGTCACCCACACCTCTCAGCTTTGCTCCCTTTGCTTTGGATGTGCTGAGCTGAGGAGTGCAGCTCATTGTGGGAGCACCCAGCCTCTTCTGCCACCCACTGCTCTGGCTTCTCTCCCTCTCCGGGGCTGCTGGGACTCAGTGCAGCTGGGGCTGAGGGGCAGAGCATGCCCAGAAGGAGAGAAAAACCCTTGGAGATCTGCCACGTGCCCCTTGGTCCTTCACACAGCCACACGCAGCAGCACCCCCTCCTTTGCTGCAGCCCTCACATCCTTCCTCAAAGCCCACGCAGTGAAGAGCACACTCCTCCAACAATCAGGCACCTGCCATGCCACAAGGCACCATCCCAAATGCCCAGGCACTACTCAGGTTTATTTATCTGAGAAACTGGGAGATCTGGATGGAGGCAGTGCTGCTGGCAGAGCCTGGGTGCGGCGACAGCCAGGGTGCAGTGACAGCTGTGTCCCCAAACCGCCCGCGTGCAGCTGTAGGAGCAAACAGCCTCTGGGGGCTGGTGGGGCAGCACTTCCAGCAGCCCTTTCTGCCTGTGCTGTAAATATTTTGCTGAGTGAGAGCCCAACTTCTCAGAGAATCTCAGTCGAAATGTTGACAGTTTTATTTTGCTTGGCTCTGGTATTTATTTTAAGGGCCTTTGTGGTTCTCAGAGACGAAAGGATTATTGTCAATATACAAAACAAATGGATTCTGCCAGGTTTCATCCCTTTGGAAGCAGGGAGATAATGTTCCTGAGGCTGTAATCACTGCTGCCCACCCAAACGAGCAGCAAACAAAGGCTGAGCGATGTGCAAGAGAGCAGATAGAACTTCTCCATTCACCAGCCCAGCGCTGTGCTCTCCCCTGATCCTTTCCTTCGGCACCTGGCCAGCTGGCAAAAACAAGGCAAATTGAAATGTTCCCTCACATTTTCTTTTCAGACACTTCCTGCCTTTCTAAGTGCTGATACAAAGCTTCAGCCTGCACCTCCTTGAAGTTTTCCACAAACACAGGAGAGGCAAAAGTGCTGAACAAAGCAATAGGGACAAATGGAAACAGCTCAATTTTTTCACTTACTTCAGTGCACCTAGAGAACCTGCCCTGAAACCAATGAACCTGTTCAGAGCCAATACTGGAATAAATGATAAAAAGCTCTTTAGGGTGAATGTTTTCAAGGCTACCGAAAGGAAAATAACCCCGTTTGTAGTGGGCTTTTATTTTTACTTCTTACATTAACAAATATTTATTTTAATCCCAAAGATAAACAGTCAACAAATCAGTGTTGTACATAGGAGGTAAACTGAGGTGCTCCCTCTTATAAATATTTTAACTTATAAA
The DNA here is from genome assembly GCA_013398855.1 of Mohoua ochrocephala. Taxonomy (NCBI): domain Eukaryota; kingdom Metazoa; phylum Chordata; class Aves; order Passeriformes; family Acanthizidae; genus Mohoua; species Mohoua ochrocephala. The sequence goes on along the minus strand of VZTA01018450.1, from coordinate 178,079 downwards.
TAATTCTTCCTCCTAGGAGTGGCTGGAGAAGACGTTATATGTAAAGCTTTATTAAATCCAAAGTGAACAGTAGCTGTAAATTTTATTTAAAAATTGCTTAGACAATTAAAAGAAAAGTTTTGTTCTACTCAAAATATTTTTTATCAAAACTGAAGACAACAAATCCTTTAATTTCTCTGCTGTCATCAACATCATCCCCCAAAGGCTTAAGTAAAATGGGGTTTACCAGAGTCAGTATGATCCATGTTTATCTAGAAGGTGCCAGGTGTCCCCATGGAGGGACTCGTGGTCACCTGGGTCCTTGCCCCTGCCTGTGGAGCCCTGCCACCCTCAAAGTAAGAGGAAGATGCAGCCTGGTATTTGTTTCACAAGAGGCAGAACACTTCTATTTTTTGTTTTATCTCTTTCCAGACAGTTGGCTCAGTTTAATGGACTGTCTTTCAGCCTATGCATAATTCTTTTCCAAATTAAATTCCCTTAGAAGCCCAACATAATACAGCCCGTGTTGTCAGCTCATTTCTTTTACATCCTTTCTTGTTCTGTTCATGTGAGCAGAGGTTTAATTAACTATAATCTACTGCGTAGGCAAGGGGGGGAAAAGCCCACTCCACTCCAAGGTATGTATTTATACTCTATTCTATTTTTTTAACATTTTTGGAGGCTGGGGGTGGTTAACCTTTTTGTCTATGAGCAAGGCTGGCTGCTTCATGTTTCTGTGCAAATGCCTGAGGGAGTCTGAGGCATCCCTGCTCGTCTGCCACCCTCAGTCACCCTCATCAGCCTCTCACTCTGCACTGGACAGGGCTTAAATCTAAAAGACAAAGTGGAGCCTTTGTTGTCTGTACCTCAGCCTGTGCCAGCGGGGATGGCAGGGCAGACACAGCCACTGCTGAGCCTCAAACACTGGCCAGGGGCCATCTCAGTGGGACAACCTGCTGCTGCTTCCTCCAGAGGGACAGAGGCTTGGTGGGAGGCAGCAGGAACCGGCTCTCACCCCTCTGTGCATCCAGAAGGCACCAAAGTGCCCAGCTGCTTTGCTCCATGTACCCTGACTGGGGTGTCTCGTGTCCATGAGGTCATTTGTCCTTGTCTTCCGTGGCAAAACCCCCACGTTTTCCAGCTAATGAAATGAGGTTTCTAGAGGCACTGCTTGGATTTCTCAAAGCGCGTGTTAAAAAGCTGTAGAAGTTTTTTATAAAACAGATGCTCTCCCCCAGAATGTTTATAAAATGATCTATTTCATCCACAAATTAGGCTTGTACCTGAGAGCCTCTAGTGCCCAAACAATCCCACGCACGCTGGCAGAAGGGAATTTAGCAGAAGGTGCTGATTTTTGCACAAATGCAAGGATTAGGTGTCAGATTAAAGTGGGATTAGATAGGGGCTGGCACTTGTTACTTGAGCTAAATTTAGATCTCACCAGGCAGATTGCAATTCCCTCAGAAACTCAGGGTTTCTATTCAGAAGATAACAGGAAGCTAAATTAACGTTGCTTGTTCTTCGTTTCAAGGATCAAATTAAGTAATTACACTAAATTTAGAGGGTAAATGGTCTTCTACCATTGTGCAGTGCTATTTCTGTTTCATATGGGAAAGCAAGGACTGGGGTTTTAAAGGTTCAGTTGGCTATTCCAGTGGATCAGAGGTTCAAAGGAAGGCTATTCCTCATCCCAGCTCTGCCCAACGAGCACCAAAGATATGGTACTGCTGGCAGGGGTGACCCTTTTGCATCCACACCAGCTCCAGCAGGGCTGGTGCTTTCCTGAGACAGCTGAAAAAACCCCTCATGAACAAGTTTTTGCTGAAGAGATCTGATTTACGTATAAAGCTGTGCCATGTGTTTGAGAATGTTTTGTTGCATTGGTTAAATGACAATCAGATTATCCAGCTAAAATCACAGTAATTTTACAAATAATTTATCTCCGTTGCCAGGGTCAAAGCATCGGAGACATTACTCAAAATAACCTTAACATTCATTCTCAGCCAATCCCCCAAATAAATATGCACAAAGAAAAATAAACTGGTGGCTTCTGAGTCCAAGGCAAATCCTCCTGCTCCCACGTCCTTTACACTGAGCAAAGCTCCTGCCTGATGAAGCCCCTTGGGTGCCTAATTCCCTTCTCCTCATGTCCCCATAATTGCCAGAGCACTTCAGCTTATCAGGGCTGATGTTTGTGCACAAAGCTGGCTCTGAGAGCAAACAGAAGGCACCGACCAGCGCCGTGCCCACAGTCACAGAGGTTGTTTGGCCCCCAATGTATTTCCTTATGGTTTTCCAAAGAGGTAAAACTGCTTAGATGTGACCTGGCAGGACGTGATTCCCCAAAACCGCTCAGATGTGACCTGGTAGGACGTGATTCCCCAACACCACTTAGATGTGACCTGGTAGGCCATGATTCCCCAACACCTTTTTTCGGGTGGTGAGGGGGTCAGCTGCACGCAATCAGCACATTGGAGATAATTTCCCAGGAAGTCCAAGAGTTGCCTGTTACAAGAATCATGGCCAAGGAAGAGAGTTTGCAAAAAACCTTTGGACAAGGTCTGGTCTCTTGGGGTTCTTTGGCTTGAAAGCGAGCCAGGCTCCAGCCGTGGGCTGGGGGAGCTGCAGGAATTGCTTTGCACTCTCACCATGAGCAATTTTCAGCACCTATCCTTTCCTCCCACCCAGAAACTGCTCACAAGGTGCCATTTTTTTCCTGGCTGCTCAGCTTCGTGCAGACTCTTCCCTTGCACGTGGGCAGAATGTGAGTCCTAAACATTTAGACTTCAAAAAGCTGGGGTCGATCACAAAAGGCGGGTGGATTTCCCTGTTCCCTGCCATGAGAGAGTGACCCTTGACGTGGACGCTGCCACTGCACGTGCTCTCGCAGGGGATGGACCCTTGGCTTTCGGTTCACTCTTTCCAGTTTGAAATGTTCACCCTCCAAAGGGTTGCAGGACTGAATACAGTGGTTCTCATATTCACAGAGCGCTGCTGCACGCTCCGGTGAGCAGAACTCTCTTTCATGCCAATGAGCACCAGTGAGCTCGAAGCCAATCCTCTTTAATATCAGAGACTATTCATGCAGCTACTCCCTGGCATTGCTTTTGCTCTAATTACAGCTGTGCTTTTCCCCGCTTTTTCTTCATTAACGAACGAGGACACTCAAGACTTAATTCACAAAGGTATTTAGGCATCTGACTCCTGCAGAAATCCCCGGAGAATCTGAGCGTTAGGCGCAGCCCAACTTGCTCATGAAATAACACTGGGGACTTGCGAGGTGTTTGCTCCTGATTTACACCGAGCTTGGGTGAGTGAAGAAACAGAGTCTCTGTGTTTTGAGGGAGAGGAAGGATCACTCAGTGTTTGAAATCCTGACAGGGAGGTTGGTGATACAAGTGCTGTTTCCCAGCTCTGCATCTGACATTGGCAATGACCTTGAATAAATCACATCTCTCCCTCTCTGTTTCCACCCGGCGTGTCTCTGCCTCACAGGTTTGGGAGGTTCTGCTTTCATGTTCGTAGAGAGCCTAGTCTGGGCTTTCCCAAGGTGACTGGATGTTTATGTCTCTTTTGGGACTCACTTCCTCAGTCTCTTTGAAAATGCCAATATCGGAGATTACTGCAAGGAAACAGCGATAGGATCCGGAGAAGGAAGGAAGGAGGAATCTGTCACTCAACTCAGTGTTCCCATCTTTAAAAAGAGTAAAGAGGACAGCACAAAAAACCCACGGGGAATGTTAATTGCCTTATGTTTATACTGGAGGATCTGGAGTTTCCCCTCGAGGTTGCTCATTTGCCCACATCTGTTCTTAGCCACAACTGGGGTCTCCCAGCACTGACGACTCCGAGCACAGGATGCATCAGCAGCTGTGGGCAGAACCTGTTGGCTGCTCACTGCTGTGTCTCTTGCTTGCCTCAGGCAGCTTTTCAAGGGCAATATTTGCCAGTAATCAATATTTTTGCCAGTAAAAGGCTGTGCTTTAGCTGAACATGCTCAGGAGTTGATACTTCTCCGTACAGCACTGCTGTCCCACCATGGAGGGGAGAGCTTCAGACACACTCTGGTTTATGGACCTGTTTATTGCTCCTGTCATGCCCTCGGTTGTGCTGTTAGGTTGTATTACATTACACGTTCATTAAGTCGTGGAGGGATTTTATAGGTTTTGTTTCCGTCCCTACATGATTCTGCCTTACAGCCATCAGAAATGGCCATTCTGGCCCCACTTTGCTGGACAACACGGCTTTGAAATAGAGAGGAAGCCCTGCTAACCACCAGCTCAAGCAGTTCTACTCTCCCCGAGTCCAGGAGTCCATCAAAAAATTCCTCAGGAAACAAATTTCAATAATTACCTCTGAAGTGCATCCTCTGTTTCCTTTAGCTGGGGTTTACATACTTGTCTTTGCAAGACCATAACGTGCTTGTCCTCCAGCCTCACAAAGCACTTAATTGCATGATAAATGACACAGGAAGATGATTGCCTAGAAGTCACAGAGGACCAAAGTGCAAGATCAGGGAGCAGCCAGACCCAAATTCTTACAAAAGCCTGACACAAATATGCTCATCCTGTCTCAGCTCAGGAGAGGAGGAGGTGCTGGTCCTGGTGGTGCTGAGCTCCCCACAGCTCTGGGCTCAGGCTGGCAGGAGCAGGGGGCTGTCACAGACCTGCAGGAGGTGCTCACAGTCTTGCAAGAACAAGCCATAAATTCCAACCCAATGAGGTTTCTGAGCAGTCACACAAGACAAGGAATGAATTACTGAACCCATTCATGCTTAGTGAGTTATTAAGTGTAAGGGCAAAGACTGCAAGTGCTCTCTACGCAGCAATGTCTGAGCTAATAAAGCATCACTCAGCCGCTGCAGAGCCTGAATGCAGAGCTGAATAGTTATTATGAAATGTATTTTTTTAATAGTCATATTTGTTCGTTAAGGGAAGATGTTCAGAGGTTCTGGGCAGTACATTATCCCGTGTCACATTCGTCTCTCCTGGTGCTCATCAGCCAGCTCTGCTCCCCTCGTCTCTGCCTGGTTCCACACCCGGGGCTGGCTGCTTGGAGCACGCTGTGCTGGGGGGCAGCTCAGGGGTTTGTTGTCTCCTCCACAGAGAGGATCAGGAAGGCTCTCCCCAAGCAGGGGAATAAAACAGCAAAGAGGAGGCTGCACGCAAGGCTGAAGGTAAGGAAACAGCTCCAGTCTGAAAACAGGCTCAGCCAGAGCTCTACTTTCCTCTGCCTTCCTCTCCCTCCTCCTCCTCCGTGCTTTGTGTGATTCAGGGGCACCATTTCAAGATGACCCACAGATCCCTATGGCTATCCAGACAGCCACATAGCTCGGTCTGAAAATGCCGCTGAAGACTTACAAATCTAACAGTCTCTCTGAAACCACTGCAGTGGAAGGCCTGAGATCCAAAACCAGCCCATCCTTCAGTAGCTCTCCTCCTGGGGTAGCAGTTCTCTTGTGAGTGGCTGCACAAACTCAGCCGTGGAAAATTGTTGCTTCTTAAAAATATTCTGAATGAGTAGCAAACCCAAATGTAGCTCATCTGAATATCCTGAAAACTCCTTGAGGATGCACGAAATATCATAGCTTAAGTCTTGCTTTTTCTAAGATGTTGGCCCCTCTTGCTGGCCCTTACGAAGCTCATCTCATGCCCCGAGCAGTTTCCACCCTGCCTTCTCCACCTGCCTTCCTTCCTAAAGCTCAGGATTTATAATCGGTGCCAGTTTAGAATTGCAGAGACATTTTCTCACAAGCACTGAGCAAAGGAAAGGATGGAATATTTGTACTCCACGCAAGGACTGTTCTTGCCCCGTGTTTCTGGTAAGGTTGCCTATGATCTCCATGGGGTTCCAGTTGCATAAATCTGGCTTTCAGAGCTAAAATTGTCTCTCTCCATCTTTCTTCTCAGCTCCCTTCAGGCCCTGGAAGGCCACAATGAGGTCACCCCAAAGCTTCCCTTCTCCAGGCTGAACAATCCCAGCTCTCTCAGCCTTTCTTCAAAACCATTTGCATGAACCTCACCACGTCTCAGATGGAGCATCAGAAGTAAGTGGGCAATGCCTTCAGATGTTTTCCAAATTAATTATTATGAGGTTTGTTGTTTAGTTTTGCAAACGTTATGGCCTCCTGATGCTTTTGGTGAACTGTTACATGTCTCTAGGTATCTCTGCCATGTACTATTCCTAACCATGACAATTCCTTTTGCCTCGTGCACTTATAACACAGTAGAAAGTCTTTTTCCAACCTTAGAATAATTCCAATTCTTGGTATTATTTGATGCTTCGAAACAAGGATTTTTAACTACATTTTGAACCCTCAACTTGTAGGACTGTAATGTCCTGGCAAGATTTTCAGTAACTTTTTTCTTCCCAGTGAGTTTAACACAGCCCCATTCGTTGTTGTTAGAGGAGCATTGAAGTTTTCATGCAAAAAGTCAGTGTTTGCAGTGAGAGTAAATTCATTATTTTCCCCCCAGCCTGACAGCAGCTATGTCATCCAGTAACCTTGTTTTATGGCCTGTGTGAACTAATTCAGAAAAAAAAAAAAAAAGATATTTTACACTTGTGGGCTCCCTCCAGGGTGACATCACCTAACGTGGCTGAGCACTGTTTTCAGCAGAGGTTAGTGTGCTAAACACCTTCAGGGATTTGGAGCCAAAATCTCAGATGTGAGGACATACACAATGGAGCTGTGATTTTTGATAGGGATAGCACTGAAATGCCTGTAGTGAATAAGAAAAAACAGAAGAGAAGCTCCTCAGGCAGAGTATAAATCTTTCTACACCCTGTGAGATGCCGTGTATTCATCATTTTTATGATTACCCAAAAATAAGAAAAGAAATAAATAATGGCAGTAGCACAGGAACATGAGGTCATTGGAAGGTCGAGGTGGGAAGGGACCACAGGAATTCTCCAGCTCATCTCAAAGCAAGGTCAACTGCAAGGCCAGGGCAGGAAGTCCAAGGCTCAACCTGTTTGGTCTTGCAAATTCCCAAGGACAGAGACTGCTCAACCTCTCTTGCGCCAATGTTTCACTGCCCTCATGGAGGCAACTTTTTTCCTCATATCCAGCATGAGCTACTGTTGGAATTTACACCCTCTGAATCTCTTGGCCTCCCCCCTTTTGCTGCTGTAACCTAAACCCCCTGAAACCTCATCCTCTCCCAGTTACACCAACCCCGGGCACTGAGACCCCTTCGCATGCACGTGGACCCCGCGGGTGTTACGCTGGGGAGAAGGGAAATGCATCCTGACGTCCTCAAAGCCTTACCAGAAACAGAATGAAAAACTGCTGCTCTGGTCTCACATTATTCGAAGCAATTAAAAAATTAAATTTAGCACAGAATAACCACAGACAAAATATGGTAATTAATGTCAATTACCCCGGTTGCCATAGAAACGTGACTGAAACAAGTGGATGTTACAGATAAGTTCAAGGTGAACCACGGATGTGAGTGACTGGCACGGTTTTTCTCTCTAAATGATTAGGACTTTAACACTTCTGGCTGACAACCAGTTATCGATAGAACTTAATCCATTTAATAATCCCATAATCGCTTTAATCCAGTTGGCTCAAAGTATTTTGCAATTGGTTTCTCTAACTGATTAACCAGTGTCTTTCAGGCGATAAATAAAAGCTATCTCTGCCCTGCACAGCAGCGTTTAGCACAGGGCTGGTTCCTGCAGGGCGAGATGGAAAGTGCAGCAAAACCTCTGTAGTTTATAAATGCACAGCCCCAGGGCACAGAGGGCTCGTAGGAGTCTTTGATTTCATTAACAGGCACCGATATCTCTTAAGCTTTTGCCCAATATAATTGGGAGGGATTTGCCAAAGGACACCCCCTCCACCACGTACCCTCAGATGCCAGTGTGCAGTGAGGGCATCGGTGGGAGGGAAGAGTGAACTTGGATGTCTCGAGGTGCCTCAGAGGCCAAGGACAGGCGAGACGCTGACTTTGCTCCAGATCTGCCCCTCTTTTACTGAGAGATGCTGGAATGGTTGCCTGATACTTTTGTGGTAAATGTTTAAGAACTGTTCTGGTTTGGAATGACACTCAGCTATTTACAAGATCTGTTGTAAACAGCAAATTCCTTCCTGCCCCCCCTTCCTTCCCCTTACTATTTCTGGAAATTCCATTCCAAACAGAGCTTATGGTTCAGATGAAAAACAAAGATGTTTTTAAATCCTTCTAATTTTGTAGGGCATTTCACGTGCTGAAAAAAAGGGGCAGCACATAATGAGACATCTCAGGCTTATTGAGGCATCATTTCCCAGTGGAAAAGAGTTTAGATGAAATTATGCTGACCAGATCTGTAATCACATACTTTGTCAAGTGCTTTGAAATCTATTAGTGAAAAAGAGCATTTTATACAAGATCAGTATTAATTATTATAATGATTATTTGGTTGCTTAGCTCCTGGACATTTTTGTGGTGCTCTTAACTCCGTATTTATTGTGTGGTGATTTATGAGCCTCAGGATCAGTTATAAATACTGTCTGGCCAGTGATTCCTGTGCATCTGTACAACACTCAGGAGCTCAGATGTAGCACTAGCAAGAGTTTGATTAATCACCCTTTGGCAGTTTGTGAGGCTGAACTTGTTAAAAGTTTTAAAGAAAGGGATTTCAGACAGATTTTTTTGTTGTTGTTTGGGCTCTATCTCATCGTTTGAACTTGCTGCAGACAGCTGGCACGAGGGGCAGCACAAAGAGATCACTGGGCAGGTTGGATTTGCCCGCTGAGATCTCCCGAGCCATCACCTGGAGCACGTGGGAAGAGCAATCAGCTCGGGGCGTGCTTCCTCGCTGATTTGAGGTGTTTTCACACACCGCAGAAATCTTTTAGCCATCCCATGCCAAGGGGAGCTTTTGTCTGCTGACACCTCTCTCGGCTGTCAGTCACAAGGAAATTAAACACTGGCAGAGGCTGTAGAGCCCACAGGAGCAGATTCAGGGACTATCTCTGCTTATTGGGCTCGACTCCACGAGTTACACGGGCTCTCTCAGGCCAGAACAAATAGAAAATAAAGAAGACAACACAGATCGATGGCCGGCTTGTGTTTACAGCTGTAGGGAGTTTTCGGATTTCATTAAATTTCCAGCTGAAGTTTGGGCTCAGTCGAATTTCAGATGTGAGCGATTCACAACAAGATTTCATCTCTGGATGGAAATTGGTCTCTGGAAATTGGACCCCAGCCCCCAGTGATCCTGGGCTCACTCCTCAAGGGAGGTGGAGTTCATCTCCACTTTTGAAAGATCTTCGTGAGCGAGCTGTGGAATTTGGCATGAGCTGCTCTGGAGGAAGGATAAGAGAGTGTCCATACCAAAAAACCCTCCACAAAATAGTTGAAATAAAATTTATTTCAGGCCAAACTGAAATACATTACAATTTGAAATTCAAGGTAATTTTTTTGGCAGGGATGGGGAGAAAAAGGGTTAATGAAATAATCATTTTTTTTTTCTGTGAAAAACCAGAAAATAAAGCCTGAATTGCAAATGTTTCGGATCAGCTGAGAGCCCTTCATCAAAGTTAAAAATTGTGGTGAGTTTTTCTTTTCTCCATTATTGAAGCCTGTTTTAAACTTCGAAAAATCTGTGCCAGATTTATTTTTAGGAGTCCAAGAGAAAAAATAAGCATTTTTGAAGAAAGAAATTGTTTTATAGATGTTTCTATTTCTACATCAAAAATGTTTGCCAAACTAGAGGAACAAAAAAGCATCACATGAACGACTTCCTCCTGGAGCTCCGGTTTTCTACAATTTCTACTTTGGTAAATTAACACAATTATTGCAAAAAGCCTTTGCATATAAAAGGAGATGCAGTCCAACTTAACTTTGTGCTGTTGCTTCTTTGCAGCCATTGCTGTTCATGGCAGATAAGAACAAAAGAGCTACAAGTTTATTTTCCCATGCAATTCATGACTGAGTGGGATTAAATGCTCTTCCCCGCTGATGAAGAGATCTTCCACATCTCACTTCCCAGAGTTAACACTTATCTATAGTTTGTATTAATTCCCTCAAATGAAAAGGGATGGATTTGCCTTTGTTCTGCTTGTAATGAACATTTTCTTCTGCTCCTTTGGGGGAATTATGGCGCAGAATTAATGGGGCTTTGAGGCCATAAAGCAGAGTACATTTTGGAAGTGGGTTACTTGCACCTTGGTTAGTATCACATATTATTTTATAGATGTAATAAAGGGAGAAAAAACTCCAAGCCAGTGCTCAGAGAACCTTCAGGCTATCGTTGAGGCTTGTTTAAGGTGCTGTTTTACTGAAGATATTTGCAAGGTAATGAAAAATGAAAAGAAACAGCGTTATGTACTGCTTAGTACAGGTAGGGAAAGGAAAAGGTCTTCTTTTAGTGGGGCTGATGCCTTAGGGTTTTAACTTTTATATTTTCCAACCCCTGCCCTGCCTGGTGTGTGACTCTGCAGTTCCTTGTGCCCTGGGAGCTGCTGTTCTCTCCTGCTGCTCACACACAACAAACCTCTGCAGGCTTCCACTCCAAGGACACCGGGCCCCAAATGTGTCAACTCAAAGCCTCTAAAGGGGGGCAAACTTGGGGTAATTCCATCATGAACTGAGGTGATCATTGGAGAATGAACCCTGAGATGCAAATGAACCCAACTTATCAAAGGGTGAAGAACCCCTGACCCAGGGCCCATCTGGGGTGGAGCCTCTGGACTGCCCAGGGTGAGCCTTTGAAGGCCTTCAAACAAACACCTCCTTTTATTCTCTTAATTCCTGTCTGGTCTCTGTGTTTTAGGTGGCCCCTTAAGGCATCAGGGCTTATACGAGGAGTGGAAGGAAAGTTCGGCCAGAGAAGGGAAGGTTGAATAGCTGAGTGTGGAGGTAGAAGTGGCTGAGAAGGAAATTAACTGAAAAGCCACCTAAGCATTATTTATAGAAGTGAAGCAGGGGCAAACGAATTGGCAACGGTCTATTCTGGATAAGAAACAAAGGTGTCCCCTCTGAATTAGGTTTGGAAAAGCATCCAGCCACTCTGACACTCCATAAACCAGTCCTGATCCAGATATGGACAAAGCAGGCTCACTGACTGCTCTCCTGCTCCTAGAAACAAACCTTTACACGTGGCTTTCTCTTGGTCTGGGTAAGCACTTGATAATTCCAGCTGAGTCGGGTAATTCCAGTCTTTCTGGGGACTGCAGAAGTAGGCTTGGTATTATAAATGAATTCTAGGACTTCCAGATATTTGGCTCCCTGAGGAAATACCGATGAAAGGGAGGTGAAGGAGCACGAAAAAAGTCCCTGTTTGAGCTCCCAGTGAATTTCACTCTCAGCCCAATTAATTTTGGGTCAGTGTTCTGGTCAGTTCTTACCCAATTTTTTTCCAGTTTCCACTATTCCTGAGGGCTGCCTGGGATAGAAAGGGTGGGATCTGTGTGCTTGGGGTCCTACACCCCTGCTGTGCCACCCCTGCTGCTGTTCCCTGCCTGCCTAGGCGACACCGGTGTGGGCTGCACTCCCACCATGGGACTGGAGCTCTGAGCAGCCTGAGCCAGCTGAAGAGGTCCCTGCTCACTACAGGGAGGCTGGAACTGGATGGCCTTTACAGGTCCCTTCTGACCCAGACCACCCTGTTGTTCTATGGAGTATGTCCCTCTCTGCTTTACCAGCTCTGACATGGCATTGTCCATTCAGCTGATTTTCCCCTCTGCACTGACAGTAGTTTTTATACAAAGATTATAGAGTGAGATTTCCTAATAAGAAAGATATTGTTCTGTAGCTGGGTCACTTTTGTTCGATCATTATTAATTCCTCTCTCCAGAAGCAGAGCCATCCTACCAAAGAAACCTCGGAAGCACCTCACAGACATAACTTCCCAGCGAGTTTGTATTTATTCTGCTTGCTGGCACTTAGCGAGGCCCAGAAACCACTTCTGCATGAGGCAAGCACAAAGCAGCGACTCTTTGCCCATGCAATTACTGTGATTGTCTGCACAAATCAAGTGGGTTTGTATGCAAATGGCCAGCGAGCAGCGGCTGGGCGCAATGGCTTGAATTCTAATTTGCAGCGAAGAGTCGCATATGCAAACACAAATAAAGATGTGTTTGTGTATTAATATCTGACCAATCACCAAACTCCCTCTCAAGGAGTTTTTTTGGCTCGTGTCAGTTAAAAACCCTTGGCTGGGCCACACGTAACCCCTGCGAGTGAATGGTGGCTCTTCCGAAAGCAGTGATTATTGTTAACACCCAGGCACCATAATGCTTCCAGATATGCTAGGAAGCTGATTCCCAATAATTAGCAATTAGCAGTAACTATTTTATGGAGCAGAAAAGAGTTGATTACAGTTGTTTTATCAGCTGGTATAATAATAGAAAATCTTGTTTCAGAGAGGGGAGGAAAAGGGATGATTTCAGAAAGTTGGCTTTCGCTTGCCAGCCGTCCATCACCAAAACAACAGCTTCAGGGATCAGGAATTATTGATTTTGAGGGGATTAACTCTCAGCTACAGATAGCTCAGTTTCAGGGCATCATTTGTAAGCCGAGCTGTAGCCACACACCAGCTGGCACAGGGGGCCTGCTCCAAAACTCCCTCAAACGATTTGGACAGCAATTTCAGGGACACCTTTGGGTTAATAAGTCCCCAGCTTGACAGAAGTCTCAGATCTCAGCGCATCTGGCACCAGGGAGAAGCCCATTTACAGACAATTTCTTCCAAGATGGAAGAAAAGTGATTTCTGAAATGAGGAACAGGTTTCTTCCATGGAAGTGAGCTGTGAGGTTTGCAGCTGGCACGCATCGATTCCTGCGCAGCCCCCAGCGCCTTCCGAGCTAGCTCAGAGAGTGCAGACAGGTAAACAGTGTCTGCAGACACCAGACTCGCCCTTCTAATGCTCGCCCAGTTAATTAATTTTTGCTCAATTTGATTTGACATTCAGATCTTTGGTATGTTTATCCTCCTAATGGGCACTTCTCCGTATTCCTGGCTTCCTCTGAAAGGTTTAACAAATGGCAGGGACTTTTCGGGGTGGGTAATGAGCCTTTAATTTTGTACTTATTTATTCATTAGGCTTTGGTAGTATCTGGAAAACAACAAATTGAAAGACTCTCCGTGTATTTAGTCTCTGTTCTTTAAAAAATATACAAAATAAACCGCTCACAGCCACAGGTCTATTATTGCCCTGGAGAAAGTTAGAGCTAAGATATCTCAAGGATTGCATTTGTCACACTGCAAGCAAGGCATTTATCATTGTAATGAGCCACAGTGCCATGAAAACCTCCCTGGCCCGCTCAGCCCCTGGGCTTTCTCTGCAGGGACCTCAAACAATTATGCCAAGCAGCAGTGGCTCTGAATGTCCTTGTGCAGACCTGAAATGAAACTCGTTCCCTGTTTTCAACTGGCTCCTGCCCATTTCTCTCACCAGGGTCTCATCCTGCATGAGGAGGTTGGAGAAGGGGCTCTGTTCCCATTTGAATCCTATGGCTGATCCCATAATATCAGTGCAGAAATGAATAATGGTTATGGGCAGCAGGGGGACAGCGAGATGGAGGAGACAGCATGACTTAGCAGTGGAGATCGAGGTGACAGAAAAAAGAAGATGGCAAACGAGAGCGGTTTGAGACAATGAAAGACACGGGAGACAAACGAGAGGAAGGACTGGGTAGAAAAGAATAAGGAAACAGAGGCCAGAGCCAACCCTCCAAAGCCCTTTTCCTTGGTGACCATCGAGACAGGACATTAGGCAGGATAAGCCCCTGTGCAAATCTACTCGGACAAGTCCTGAGAACTGCAGGCAGGCAGCAAAAGCTCTCCCACAACTATAATTTTAGATCTGGTGATGTTAGCAAAAGCTGGCAGACAGCTGGCTACCAGGCAGAGGCATTCAGCAAGAAAGCTGACTGGGAAATTATATTTTTTCCCAACGGATAATTTGTCACAAATAATACTGAACTGTTCCATTTCCTTGGAAAAACTTATTCTGTCCTACATATGGAGAAGACTTAAAGGAGTCCAATTTTATTGAACTGTTCTTCCCTAGAGCACTGATTCTGCTTCCAGGAGCCTCCTGCTCCTCGCTTGGCTGGGTTAGGAGCCCAGGGGCTCGGAGCAGGGACACCAGAGGTGACAGGCTGAACAAAGCCACCCACACCAGCTGCCAGCTCACCCTCCTGCTCCTGAAAAGGTGAGTACTGCTGGGCTTCAACATTATCCAGCACTGCTTATGAGGATGTCCCAGATATTGTTCACGACACCAGAACGTTGAGGTGCCCTTCCAGGGGAACCCCCGCAGCAGGGACAGCAATGACATCACTCTGACAGTCCCTCCCAAGCCCAACCACCCCATAATTCTACGATTCTACAAAATTCGAAGAAGAGCTGGGTCCCCTGGAGACACCTGTGGGTCCCAAACCAGCCCTTCGAGCTTTACATTCCCATGTTCTGCACCTGGCAAAGGCAAACCAGAGGCGCCACCCACACCCGGCTTCCTTTATGCATTTCAAAGCAGCTTCATTTCCCAACCTTCACTAGTCCTTCCCCCGCCATCCTCAGTAGGGTGAGTTCCTCCCCAATTCTTTCAGCTCTGCTGTGTTTTCAATGCTCTCTGTGTGTCTGTGAGTGTGTGAGTGTGAGTGTTTGTGCAGGTGTGACCCGAAGGGCGCCGTGCTCTCCGCTCTGTGCCCGTCCCGCTGTGCAGAACGGCTCTTGGGGAGCTCTCAGCTAATCAGCGTTATACACTTCGAGGTTTAACCCTCTCATTTCACCTGCTGGGAGGCTCAGGCATGGCTGGCAGTAATTGGAAGGAACACAGTGTTGTGATTGCTAATTGTTCCGGGGAATGTTGCCCTTTACCTTTGGAAGTGCAGTTTTTGCTCCTAATTTTGGACTTGTGGCTCGTAGGCTCCGTGACCATGGGGGGTTTCACTCCCTGTGCAACATTTCCAAAGCAGAGCTGGAATTGTTGGCTATTTTTGCTATTTTTATGTGCCAGACAGCCTCTGTAGCCTTTTTACTTTGGAGTACTCATGATCCACGATATGCTTGGAGATTGCTCTGTGCCTCTTGAGACCTGGAAAAGACCAAAAAATAACGTCCAAAATTTTGTGGGAGAAGCTGGAGGTTCTCTCTCTGAAATTTCAGAACCCAGCAGTGAGGAGTGAGTGCGTGTCCCTGGGCTTTTCCAGCACCTGGAGCCGTCACAGCCCCAGGAACATCAGCTGAAGGCTTCCTCAGGTGCTGGTGGATCGTGGTGATCCGTGACCCTGGATGGTGTTTAGTGCTGTCCTCACCACCTTCGTAGCACTTTCTCTGTTCCTCACTGCTCTCCTGCTCTTTGAATCCAGCTGGGGATAACACTGCCTGATTTACCATTTGTTCATCAATAGGAGACCCCTTTTTAGTTGAAAATCCCAATTGTTTACCACAGCATTTCACAATCCCCCCCATAATTTGCCTAGAAATTAGGCTGTGCATGCCTAGCAGGAAGCCAAAAGCATCTGCCCTGCTGTTAACACAAGAGCCCAGCCGCACAGCGGGTAAGAACTCCAACAGCAAATAAATCCAGACGATTTATCGAGAAGGCTGCAAGGGGAGAGGGCTCAAGGCAAAGTCCCCTGGAAAGGAGAGGGTCTGAGAGTCCTTTTGGCCAAGCAGGTGAGCACCTCACTTGCACCCTGACTGCATTTTGCTTTCCCAAGTTTGTGGCAGGCTGTGCGGTGGGCACAGGGAAAGGTGACCCATCTGCAGCCACCTGCACCCACCCCAGCTGGCCAGGTAACTGGGGTCTGGCCAGGTAACTGGGGTCTGACCAGGTAACTGGTGTCTGACCAGGTAACTGGTTTCTGTCCAGGTAACTGGTGTCTGACCAGGTAACTGAGGTCTGGCCAGGTAACTGCTGTTTGGCCAGGTAACTGGTTTCTGGCCAGGTAACTGGTTTCTGACCAGTTTCCTGGCTCCTGCCTGCAGTCTAGATCTCTGTGAGAGGTTCTGTGAGGCTGGCAGCAGTGGGCAGGCCAGGTAAGGACACCAGGAAGTTTCCTGCTGGTCACATAAGAAAACAAGCAGGAGTTTTCTTGCCCCACGTCACTTCCAGGCCATCTTGAACTGTCAGTAACACCACGGGAAACCTCCTTCAAGCGCTGTTGTGCTCTTTGATGTCTTTCTCCCTGCTGCCTTCGTGCTGCTTTTCCCCATTCATGGAGAGCTCCTTCAGTCCTTGCCAGGCGCTCAGGTTCCTCCATCGCTTCTAAGGGACACCACTACAGCATAGGGCTGTATGGTTTGACTTCTAATCAGGGCACAGCACTCATCTGTGTTCTGGTGCATCTCCTCCAGCCTTGGCAGCCTCTTTCTGTGCAGGTTCTCAATTCCTCTGGGATCCTTTGGGTGGAAAACCCTGCTCCAGCCTCCATGCTCAGCCCACACCACTCAGGACACGACCTTCCCCTGCAGCAGATCCCTTCTCCTGTGAGCACCACAGCACCACGTGAGCTGTCTAGGGGAGCACGGGGAAAGCACATCTGTGCTCACCCAGTGTGGCACAAAATAATAGAGAGGGAAGAAAAGATGCAGTCTGAATATTATGCCTGAATTTTCTATTATTACTGTATCACTGTGTCAAAATTGAAAGCAGTGTAAGATTTCTCAAGAGGAGCCATCCATAATGCATTGCAGAGCTGTGTGTAGGTGTTTTATGAAATGTATTTTATTCAAACCAGTATATACAACACTAACATTATTGAAAGAAATTGAAGGCCCGGTCTGCTCCCCTTAAAATATTCATTATTCATGTTATAGTCCTTTAACAAAAACTAAAGCCAAATACATATTCAATTTATGTTTTCCCCATTCAGACTTACATGCTATTCATCTCTAGTGTCCAATGGAGATGAAATGTCTTCTTATTATTCCTGTATTAGCTTCTGACAGTTCAATTTCTCTGAGTGCTGTGCTTGAGACAACGCTTAACAAATAGCCATAGAGGTAATTGCTCTGGTCCAAATTTCTTGCCAAATCTTTTAGATCTGATATAGATCAGAGGCGGTGGAATGTTGACACATTCTGATTCGGCCCTGGCAGCTGCCTCCGTGAGGCCTTTCCTTCTGATAAATATTATTAGAATAACGTTCAACATATGCAGTTTTCATTCCTTCCAAATCAGACCTTGCCAATGTGTCGTGCCAGAAATGCTCTGCAACCTTGTTTCTGTCTTCCTCTTGCGCTCACAGAAATGATGAGGGTATCCAGTGGGTTTAAATTGCTGCTTCTTTTCAGGTGACTTCTTGGAAGAGAGATCATCTCAGCAGCTCCTATCGCTTACCAGCACTCTGAGCACCCAAAGAGTGCTGCTCAAAATATGTTGTGAAATGACTTCATCCCCCAACAGTTCAAGGCTATCCTTCACAGTGTACTTTTCCTGATGAGATTTAAGGGACTCATTTGACAAATTCCCTCCTGGAAATCTGCTTCTCGCTTTACTTTATTCTTGCCTCTCAAGCATTTTTCAGCCCAAACTTCTCCACGAGGTATTTCTGTTAAGAGCAGCAGTTTGAGGTGCTTGGCATGATTGGGAGCCTCCTGGGCAAAGCACTGTGTGTTCAGGCAGCCAAAGCTGCCCTTCCCCGGGTTACAATCTGAGAAAATAAAGAAATTCAACAGGAGAGAAAGGAAATGTCACAGCTTTAGAGCAGGGAAACTGAGGCAGGGAGCGATTAAAGGCCACGGGTCTCGAATTGCATTTAGAATTCTAAACTGCCTAATTATTTCTTTTAATGGTATCTAAATTATTTCTATTTTAATGGTGACTAAATTATTCTGAGGATCTAGGACTCCAGTGGGCCATTTTTCTTGGGAGGCTCCTAGGAGAGGTGCAGTGTCACAGCCAGCCCTCAGTTTTAATCACAGGCTCATTAGCCCTGCTGCAGGCTGCCATAATTTTGCTTTGTCCCCTTCAGTGGAGTTTTGTGTTCCAGAAGATTTTGCCTGTGATGAGTTACTATTGATTTTTCCAGGGTATGATTAATCTTGCAAGCACTTTTAAAATAAATAAAAAAATCCTTTGGATTATAAATATGAGTCCGTGCCTTCACGCCACTGAAATCCAAGCTGAAAATGCTCTGTCTCCTACCCAGCCCCTCTCCCTCCCCTTCCCCTTTGCTGGATGTACCCACATCTATCAAACAAACACAACAAAACCCTCTGGCAGCAGGGCCTTAATTACAGGATCTCCAAAGGGGCAGGAAGGCAAAAAGAGACAGAAAGACAAAAAAGAGACAGAAAGACAAAAAAGAGACAGAAAGATGAAAGGAGACACACTCCTGGACTGTCCTTGCTCTGCTGGCCCAGCCCTGGGTGCTGTACAGGAGCGGTGATCCACTTTGCAGAACTGACAGTGCCTTCAGTGCTAATGGCACCTGATGGGGAGCTGGATATGATGAAGAGAAAATGCTTTTCCAGTGGGAACAGCAGTTACAAACGTGTGGCACTTATCCCCAGCGCCTGGAAAAAGCAGCTAATGCATGTCCCAGAGCATGAGCGAGGAAGACTCTGCTTTCAGAGGGGCCCTCAGTGCCCTTGTCTATGCTAAACTTGATTTGCTCACAAGTCCAAAGCCAGGATCTTGCTTTTCCTCCCTCTTCCAGTCTAAACATGAGCAGGAAAAATGTCTGTCTCGAATTGCAATGCAAATATTAAACTTATACATAAAAACCTGGCCTGGTGGGCAAAACATTAATGGATGTGGGCTCAGAGCAAGTGTCCATTGCATTCACACACCAAAATAATGCCTGTACAACAACAGTGGTACAGACCCTTGGTGGTCTTCTTTCCCCAAAAATGACTTAGGGACATTTTAGTCCCCTCCATGAAGCAGCAATGCCATTGCTGTCAAATCCCAGTTGCTGTCAAACTCTGTTGTCACTTGAGTGGTGCTGGGCTTTAGCAAACATTGAATTGCATCTGTTACAGTTGGAGGGAAAAATGTTGGGTTTTTTAATAGAAAAAAAGGATTATGTGAATATAAATGTATTCCATCCGTTTTTTCAACTATTAAAAATCAATGGGATACACAAAACTGGGTGGGAGTTTCGTCCTTCATTGTTGGTTTTTTTTCCCAGAAAGTCTATGGAATTTTTGAGCCTGGCACCCCTTGGGGAAGTCTGCTCAGAACTGCAGTCAGGGCTCATTTGTACAAGACCAAATGTATCTTCTAAATCTGTCTGTCTGAAAGGAAGGAAAGCCTTAAGAAATAATTAAGATTTCCTACAAGTGCCTCATTCACAATAGAATTTCATAATACAGTCACATGGAGAGGAAATGAGTGCCTCTCATTTGAGACCATTACCACAAATGAATTAAACGAGCAGATACCTTTTGGAGATTGGCTTGGAAATCTGGATTCCGCTCCCAAATGGAGCAGTTCCAAAGTGCTCCGTCAGTGCCATGGCACACGAACAAGGTGTGTAGTACCCAGGTTCTGGTCAGGAAGGCACCACTCCACGTTTCATGAGGGTGTGCTGGTACAGCCTACACCTCATTACCAGCAGCTCTTGGCAGGGGGAAAGCAGCGGCTTTATGGCACAGTAAAACCAAACGAAAAGATGTTGGTTTTGAAATAACAAACCTGGAGTATTCCCAACAGCTCCCAACCTGACCCTCCTGAAACCGAGAGAAGATGAGCACTGAGCAGATGTCCTGGCTGGGATGTGCACGCCTGGATCCGCTGCTCTCCTGGCTCTATTTCTTCTCCAGTGAGCTGCTCTGAAAAGCAGGTGGATAAATAGTGCATTGAATCAGCTACACCTGATTGCCTTGGCTAAATATATTTACTGAATCACACAACTGGAGTACTGTTGGTAGCTGAGCTGGAATGAATTACTCTGTATTTAATGAGAATATTTTGCTTTTCCTCTGGGGATCCCAAAACTGCATTGTTAGGGAAGCTTTTTTTTTTAACTTGCTCTCAAATATCCATCCTGTTTCTCATCAAGCCAAAACCCTATCCAGAGAAAGGTAATGGCTGCTCTCAGTTCATCCCTGGAGGGACATAAAAACATGTAGATGTGGCACTTGGGGACATGGTTTAGTGGTGGCCTTGGCAGTGCAGGGGAATGGTTGGACGTGATGTTCTCAAAGCCTTTTTCCAACCTAAATGACTCAATGATTCAAACACAAACAAACTCTTTTATTTCTTTCCTGGCTTGCTAGAGCCTGCTCCAAGCAGCACAGCATTTCTGGGGAACAAGGTGGACAGAGCTGGAACTGAGTTTGTTCAGAACACTGGAGTTTGTAAGAGTAGCTGAGTTGTTTTGCAATAAATTCTTCCAGCTTAAAAATTAATACCCAGAGTAAATACCTCCTTATGCACTTCTCCTTTGTGTGCAACCCATCAACTTCAGGATTTATAACCTTCTTAACAATTAATATCCAATCTCCTTGCAGTAGCTTCTCATTATAGCCGGCTTTTGTCTTCATACCTGAAGGTTTTTCAAATACCATTTGCTGAGTGTTCTGTGATTTCCCGATAAAAGACACGAAGCCTGAATCGTGTCACTCTTTCTGCAAGGTGATCACTGTATTTCAGCCCCGTGCTTTGATATCACCATTAATGTACCAAGGAGATGCTAATTCCTCAGCTGGGTCTGCTCCACGCGCCGAGGAAGGGTTTTCAAACAAAGGCCGAATAAATAAGTAAAATACAGGTTGACATGGAGACCAGTTTATTGCCTCCTCAGTAAGTGCATCTGTAAATAAATGTGTCTCTGGCGTCTCTCAATATTCGAAACAAGATGATGCAGAGAAGGACACAGAGCCTTCAGCCCCACGAGGCTGGGCTGCTGCGCTGCCATAAAACAGAATGAAATAAATATGTAGCTGCTGCTCCTCACGTCAAGGATAAACTGTGTGAAAAGGTACGTAAGGGCCTGCAATCAGTGCTTAATCAGATTTAAATAATAAGATAAAAAAAATCCCACAGACATCCCGACAACCTACTTGTGTGTAACTGATAGGCTTGATTGGTGAGAATTATGGGCAGTAATCATATTATCATTCCCATTACATTTTTCTCTTCCACAGTTTTTATAACACAAGTGATTCATCCAGCAGATGAATATACAGACACAGACAAATACTTCAAAATGGCTTTTTGGAGCTCTTTATGTTTAATTTGTCACAAAACAAGTTCATCTCCACTAATTTTCCAAGAGCTGGAGTCGTTATTACCAGCACGAAGACATAAAGAATGCCAAGGCCACGGAGCTGACAGGGAAGGAAAAGCCAGGAATGGGAAGAGGAGGGTAGGAAACAGCAGCGTCTGCAGAACCTGCTGAAGGAAGGGCACAGTGGGAGAGGAAATAAAAATGAAGAATCATTCTTAAGGAGAGGGATCAGGCTTTTCACAGCTGGGAAAACGGGAAGGGGTCTGGGGTAGAGGAGGAAATGGCCGCAAAGGCCTCGGTCAGGAGTCCAGCTGGGCAGGGGAGACAAAGGTGCCTCAGCTTCCAAGGCTTGAGGGTCACATCATTTGCCACTGGAAAGATCAATTCCCCAGGCTGGCAACAAAATCACTGCTTTTATCCAGGACCTTTCAAGCTGAAGCCGGTGACGATCCCTTACACCTCAGAGAGGGGGGAAGCTCAACAAGGGGAAACAAACATTTCATTCTCTTTTGTGTGAAAAATTCCTGGAGCATTATTAATTTCTGATGATACTTGCAATCAGCAGAACTCATTCATTTTTTAAGTTTCACTTAGTTGCCATGAATGGATCTGTTTCTCAGCTGGGCGGCTGCATTCATTTTGCAATAATGGTATTTGTTTGACATCTGAGAAATTAACAATGCAAATGCCTCCGTGTCTTCATAGCACATTTAAAATAAAATATCTCCTCCCGCTGAATTGATGGCGTGACTATAAAAAGGGCTCCATAACAGTCAAAACATTTTTCAAAACCCATTATAATGTGAAGCACTTGCATGTGATGGGATTTTTTCTTGGAGCCAGGCTCTATCCACACCGTCCAGATAAAGGGAAGCCTGGGAATCATGAGGTGACTCTGTGGAATGGTTCCAGCCCAGCTCCCGGGGCTCCTGGGGCAGGCTGTAGTGAGGGATGCAAGACCATGGAATCCTGGGCACTCTGAGAGTCTTGCACTGTTCCACCTCATGGTTCAGATTCTTGCTAATGCGAGAGGTGTTCTGACAACAAATGTGGTGGGGTTTACCCTTGTGTTTAACAAATAGAAGTCTAGAAATGTTCAATACCGGAAGTGGAAAAGGCAAGAAGAAGAATAAAAAGTAAATTGCAGGCATTGTGCCTACAAAAAATCTGATTATTTTTAATCCGATGTAATTTTTGTTTTATTTTGGTGGTGGAGGCTGAATGTGGTCCGTTAGTACAGAGAATTAATAATGCATTACATTCCTGCCCTGGCTGACAGGAAGACACAATTCCTGCTGCACATCTTTCTGTTGACCTCCTCTTCCTATAACCCATTTATGCCTGCTCATTTCTGTATTTTCTTTGGTTCATAACCAGAAGGAAAGCCCTTTCTTTACAAGCCATTGATAAATTGTCATTTACAGGAGGCAATAACTTCCTTAAAAATTTGCATAATGTTTCTACTGGTCATTTAGGGCTGCTGCATATTATATTAAACCTTAAATGGCACGGTTTTATTATGCATTAAGCCTCAAACAGCATTACAAACTCACCAGCCTCACTGGAATATTTTCCATTTCCTGAAATTTAATTGTGTTGCAAGCCAAGGCAGCTCATAAAGCTTCAATAAGTCTCATTACTAAATTGGGATGTTGCACTGGCAGTTTCAGATCACTTACATTCAATAAAATGGATCCGTGGCGTTGCCAGCAGGCCTGCGAGGGCCGAGGCCATGGCAAAGGGCTTCGGAGACAGACTGAGGAGCAGCCCAGCTTGAGGAGGGGTTGAAAGCCTGGCTTTAGATCTTCCCTCTGCCTCACAAGCTCTGGCACTGGGACCAGAACACTTATATATATGTGTGTAAATATATAATAAGGATGCGGCCTCCAGAGGAGGCTTTCCTTCTGTGCAAGGGATCCGATTTCCTCCAGGAGGTTCCCTTGGGGCAGAGGCACAAGCCCAGCTGTAGGATGGAGCTAGAGCCGGCACAAGACCCCTCTTGTCAGGGTGAGAAGGGGGAAAGGGGGCTTTGGGAAATTCCTCCTCTTTCCCTGCGAGCGTCAGTCACTGGGGCCGGTAAATCGAGCGAGGCCACCTCTGATTGCTGATGTCACCCAAACCTGCTCCAGGAGCCATTGAGTCAATTGAAAGTCTCTCATGGATATCAGATGGCTTTGAGTTAGAGCCCAGGGTCAGGTTTAGCTGAAGTTCACCTGTCAGTGTGATTTGTACTCATGGAAGGAACTGGCCTCAATAACAAGTGCTGAACTGTCATGGCCCAGCTCACTGCTTAAATTAACTTGCTCAGCTGGACTTTCAAATAAAGCTGTTTTAAGAATGCAGTGTAGCATAGAAAGCAATTTGTTTCCTTAAGATTTAGTACCAAATGCCTACCTTGATTTGGATTCTAGAGAAGGCAGCAACTGGCAAAGTGGGTAATTTGAAACTTAACATATTTCTCCTCCCCAAGATCGGATCCCATTAAAACAAGGTGCAAAGTGCTACTAATTTGTCAATCATTCCTCATGTAATTTTATTCCTCCAAGTAAATTGCCTGGGAGAGTGTTTCCTTTTTCCTTCATCTCTTTTCCCTGCACCGTTCGTTTGACTGG
Organism: Mohoua ochrocephala; assembly: GCA_013398855.1. Classification (NCBI taxonomy): domain Eukaryota; kingdom Metazoa; phylum Chordata; class Aves; order Passeriformes; family Acanthizidae; genus Mohoua; species Mohoua ochrocephala. Next base: position 154,366 of record VZTA01018450.1, on the reverse strand, counting down.
ATCCTCGTTCAGGCAGGAAAGCAGCACCCCACACCCACCTTCCCTCATCTCCCATCACTCCAGCTGCTGCCTCCAGATGACACCTTGCTCCTGCCATCTGCAGAATAGCTGTGTGAGACAGGGTGAAGAGGAAAAGACAACTCAATGAGCCTTTCATCCAAAAGATAAGCTCTTATTTGTATCCACAGCTAAAATAGCCACAGCAGGAGAAGGAGTGGGAGTATCCAAACACCTCTGAGAAAAAATGGTTCTGCTGTTTCCCAAAAAGTACCAGAAATGGCACAAGGCAGCCTTTTCTTGTGGAGTTTCTACCTCATGTCTGCAGCAAAAAATGTTCAGGCAGGTTTCTGATTTAGACCTATCAGAAATATGCACAATCCCGAAGAAAAACACATCAGTACTTGGGGTTTGTCAAAAAACACTCCGATTTGCATCAATTTCATGGAGCAGTTTGGAAAGGTTCGTAAAATCTGAGCCTAAATTTCAGGGCTGCATCCCATGTAAGCTGTTCAGAGGGACACAGAGGGTTCTCTGCTCACCTCAAAACCAGTTTGTGTCAAACTAAACTCTGGATGAAGCTCGGGGTCGTGTCAAGCTACTCAGGGAAAACCCGTGTTAAGCAACGCTGCTTTCCAGCTCCAGTGAACAAATGTAAGGAGTGTTTAACTGATCCACCCTCTGGAATTGTGAGACATCAGCCTCCAGAAATGTGTAATTGTGAGAGAAGGTATTTACCCACGGGTCGATCATAAATTCTGCTCGGAATTTCAATGTACCTGGGTGTTATTTACAATTCCAGCCCTCGAAGCCAAGCATGATAGCAGCTGTCTTCTCTCAGCTGCAGGAGCCCTGGCTTTGTTGTGGTGGATTGATTTCTCTCCGAGAGTGGCCAGCACCAGCTCGGGGTTAAAATGCCCCAGTCTGCTACTATAGAAACAGGTGTGTGATGCTGCAAAGGGAGGGATGCAAAAACTGGAGGTGGAAGAGCAAGACAAATTCCTTCTGAAAATTTTATTCATTTTATACTCCTTTATAGCCCGAGCTTTGTGTACTCTGCTGAGTACATGGGTGAGATGCAGAGCAAGGATCACCCCCAAAAATTCAGCACCACGTTTGACTCCTCGATCTCTCAGCAGTGGTGGGAGGGTGTCACTGGCTGATTCCACTCTGCAAATCTTGTCATAAACTCAGCTACCATTAATGCCCTGGACTGCCCCCATGTTTCTTGGGTTATGAGCTATTCAAAAAGGGCTCTAATCAGTCAGTGCCACGCTCCTCAGACTTAATCCCTGCCGCAGAGAGGTCCTGCCTGCTCCCTGCCTGGGGCAGGCGGATGAGGAGCGTGGAGATGTACTAAGAAGCTTTTTACATGGCACCAGGAATGCTCTTTATTCATAAAATACGATGCTTTTCTAAGAGCAGAAGTAGAAAAAATGTAGCCATGTTGAATCACCAGAATCCCAGAATAATTTCCCTAATTCTCCTCCTCTTTAGGAGGTGGTTGCTTCCTCCATAAGCCAGCACTCATCAAGGAAATGTAGACTTTTAGGCTGGTAAATCTGCCCCAAAAGGACAAGCTTGATTCTCCCCTTTCCCTCTCACATTCTTCATCATTTCCTTGGGGAAAGATGAGTCTCAAGGGAATTCCTCCCAGCTGCTGCCCATCCATAACCTGTTGGCTCAAACTTCTGCATACACCAAATACAACAACCCTGCAGAGGAAGGAGCCACACTCCTTCACGAAGAAACCATTTCTGCAGCAGCAACTAAAACACAACCTCATTTTCAGCCATTGGATTTACCAATGTTTCCCAACTATGGCAGAGAAGTGAAAAGAGAGAGAGAAGGGGACAAAAAAACCTCAAGTTTTGATTTTTAAAATGAGCAAATTGATGTGGAAGTCACAGATGGTGAATAAATATGGGGCAGAGAGTTGTCATTTGGCAGCCAGTTCTCCTGACCAATTTAAGAGGGATATGCTGTTATCTAGTTTGGTTCAGGGAGAATATATTCTGGGCAGCAGTTAGCCATTTAAGAGGCTTCATTGTTTCATAAAATATATTTGGGTTTGATACAAACACAATTAATTCAGCTTTCTAATATTGTGTTTGAACCAAATCCAAAATATGTGCTGTGAACATTTATTCTTTTATGTCATTTACTGGTTCCAGGTCCTTTTCTGAAGGCTTAGATTTAAAAAGGGATTTGCAACAAACAAAGAACATTTGGGGTGACTTCAGCTGGTGCAGCAAACTCCATTCTTATGCACTGTTTTGAGATGTGCCTCCAAATTATCAGACAAATGATATGTTCCAAATTAAGTCCCTCATTACTCGTGCTTTTCCACTGCACAGCATCCTTCATTATTGTACCGCTGTATTTTGGGGACTTATTAGGCTTTGCTGGGTCTAGCAATGGAAGCAGAGGGTTGGGACGAGGAGCAGCACAGGCAGAGCTCTGCCAGCTGAGCCCCTACACAGCCACACTCCACGCTCAGCTCTGGTGTCCCAAGGGACAGCCTTGAGGGGATAGAGACCTTGGAACACCGTCCAGCCCTCCTGATCCAGAGGCTTCTCCTCTCCCAGCACAGATCACCATGGGCCTGTTTAGCTCCTCTGTGTTTTGGGTGCTGGCAACAAAGGATATGGCAAATGAGTTGAAATGAAAAGAGTTTTTTCCAGGTGAAGCCTCTTGTTGCTCCCAATCTCGTGCTGAGACTGCAGTGGAAAGGAGCTGTTTGGCAGCGGGTCCTGCTCTGCACCCAGGGCACTGCAGACCCAGCTGCCAGCGCCATGAAACCCATCACCAGTGACTTCTGAGGGCAGCTTCTGTGCAACCCAGAGGGCACTGGCCCCCACAAACAGTGGGTCAGCCCTGCCCTTCCTCCCCAGAGATGTTTCTGAGCCAATGGCTTCTGTGAAATCCTGTTTTCCTCTGCAGAGCCCACAAACCTTTCCATGGTTCTTAGGTCTGGCATCAAACTTCTCTGAGTTCAGTCGAACACTGATGACACTACAGATTACAGAGGGGGAAAATTCCAATCTCCACTTAGACATCAGCCCCTTCCTCCACATCCTGATGACTTTAGGGGGAGAAAGGAATTGGGCACAAATATTTTAGGACTATGCTTGGGCTTCCCATCCAGGTTAAGGACCCCGTGGCATAAAGCTCTGCTCCAGATCCCTCTCTGTAACCAAGGCCAAAAGAGACTTTAAACCCAAATTATCACAGCCTATTCTGCCACACATTATCCCTCGTGTGGTGGTAAATCAGCGCTGCTCCTATCATCGCTGACTCGCAGAACACATCCCTCCATCCCAGACATAAATGTTAATTAGCGAGGTTTCTGCTTCAAATTAGTGACGCCAAAGCACTTTGAGACTCCCACATGAAAAGAGCCGCAGAGGCCAAAGTGTTACTGTTCCCTTTGGTCACAGTGTTTGAAATAGAGATCCTTTAATAGCTCCGCTTTCTCCTCACAGGTGGGTCGGTAAATGAGCCCTGGTGCCCCGGCTCCCTCAGAAACACAAAGAGGCAGGAGCAGAGCTCTTTGAAGCTCCTCCACACCCACGGCCTTGTGCAGGGGAGGGGCAGGGGGTGTGAACAGCTTTCAAAATATACATATGAACCAGAGAGATTAGGGCTTTTAGAGCAGCCTTCCACGGGGATCCTTTTCATGTCTAAGATACATATCTAGTTCCTTCACTATCTGCAGAGATGAAAGCAACCTCTGATGGTATCTTCTCTGCTCACCACCTTATCATATCAGTGATAAAAAGACCAGTGCAGCTTCTTGGCTTTGGAACTCATAATGCAATTATTAATATTTGCCTGGTTTTTCCTCCCTCCGATGAGTGTGTGTGTGAAGGAGAGAGGAGGAGGGCAGGCAGCTGGGGATGGCAGGAGAGCAGTGCAGGAGCACCAGATCTGAGGGTTGCCCACCCTCCGCATTACCCCAACCGCGGTGGGAAAAGAGCTCCTGCTCCTCAGGTCCCTGCTGCAGGTGACGAGGGGGATGTGCTGTAATCCACACATCTTTCACGGGACACAGCATTGCCATGGCTACAGGAGCCAGGAGATGGGGGAGAGCCGAGCACTGAGCGCTTGGCCTTGAAACACGCAGCACCACACACCCCCTGAGCTCCCACCGACCCACACGGGTGAGGCAGGCTTGGATCTCTTCTCCCTCACAGGTTTTCTGCAGCTTGTGGCATTCACAAAATACCTCAGGAAGCCGTGTCAGGGAGCTGCTGCTGTGTCAGGTGGTGTTAATCATCTCTGCGTGATCTGGAAGGGCAGGGGATGCTGCACACAATGGAAAGGGGACGGTGAGATGTGTGTCGTGCTGCTTGCACCACGCAAGGTGTGAAAAGTGCCTTCTGCAATAAAGAAATAACAGTAGTTAGGATTAATTGCAGGTTCAGAGCTGGGGAATCCCACTGGGTTATACACACATGGTGAGCCCTTTCCCCTCTTTGTGCATGGAGAAAGGAAAACATGAAAGGGGAAGAGCTGCCAGCAAACGCACACATCCTGGATAAAAGCAACAGGGAAAAAAGGAACTTTTTGAAAGCACAATCAGATTTTCAAGCCGTAGATACTTTTTGTTCTAAAAACAAAAAGGAGTCTATTTAGATTCTAAGATTCAATGTTCACTGTGTACACTCAATATAATGTGTTACTCCCCTAAGACTAAAAGTGTTCTTTCTGGATGTCACATGCTGGTCACTGGAGATGAGAGAAGGTCAAACCAACTAATCTGGCTCACCCAGAACCGATGCTCACAGAAATGCATGAACTCATGGCCAGTTTTGCAGGAACTAAAGGACTGTTTTTCTTGATTTCAGCTTCTTCAACCCCTGTAGTAATGACCAGGCAATGCAGAAAGTCAAAAAGTCGGGATCTGTTAAATCCAAGAGCATAAATTAGGGGTGAGAGAAAGAGATCCCTCTTCAAAAGGACATTATACCCAGAAATACTGCCCTTATCCATTGCCTTCTGCACTCGGGGCTTTGATGGACTCTCCTTTAATGAGTAAGGCACATAAGTAAAACACTGCCTTTTCACATCCTTAAGTCCCACTTTCCATCCAAGTGCAACTTGAAACATTGCCTGTGATTCCGCCCTGGTAAACAAGCATGGAATTCCCCTTTTTTAGTGTTACAAAATGGGAAAATGAAGGACTGATCAATGTGAGGTTAAACAACATATTCAAAATCACTTTGTCTGGTTATAGAACACTCTTTTATCTAGGAGGAAAAAGGAAAGACCACCCTGAATAGAAACCTTCTGTTCACTAATTATGTATCAAAATGCTCCCAGGTTTTCCAGAAAAGGTATTATTTTAAGTAATAGTATAAAATATTTTAATTAGTAGTATAAAATCTTTTAATTAATAGTATACAATCATAGAATCAGGGAATGGTTTGGGTTAGAAGGGACATTTAAAGTCCATCTAGTCCAACCCCCTGCAAAGGACAGGGACAGATTCCATGAGCCCTGAGGGTGTAGTGCATAACTGCTCTAGGAATCGTCCATCCATCCATCCAGATTTGAATTTTTTTTTTAAATACCTTCATATCCACGTTGGAAATCTTAAATTCCTGGGCTGCACGTGGCTCACGCTGCCCTACCCTGCCTGTATGAACATTCCAGCTGATTCCTGCCCCATCCTGCTGCAGGGCAGCCACTGCTCAGACACACACCTGTCTGCTCCAGCAGCGCTGACAAACCCCTTCCCGCGCTTCCCTTCTCTCCAGAGCCCTCTCTCCTAGTCCTGTGCTCAGCAGCAGCCAAGAGGTGCTTAATACACCCCCATTTGGCACCTTCCCTCTGAGCTGCCTATTCCAGGCTGCCAATACAAGCACAGCAGCTCCAAACTGCCCAGCCGAGCCAAGAATCCTCTCCCTTGTGTGCAGCTCGCCAGCCAGAGGCAAATGTGTGAACTTTAGAGATTATCTGGAGGGAATATTCCAGGAATTTAGATTTTAGCCGCAGCGGTAGGACCATACATCATTAAAGCTGCCTCTCCTGCCAATGGAAAAAGCAAACATCAATGATTTAAATCACGGACTTCCCCAGTGGCTCATTTAAATCACTTGGATGGAAATCAGTCCACCTTGTCCCTGTGGAAGAGGTAGAAATGGAAGTTGTGGATTCATGGCTCCCAGGTCAACACTCAGCATGGGACATGGACCAGGTGACAATAAATCCTACGAGGCACAGTATGCAATAAGCAGTTTTGTGATGTGTGGCACTGATGAAACCTGATTCCCACAGCTGTGTGTGTTGTATGAGGAGTTTCTGTTGTCTGTGTGACTATTGACCAAAGCTTTCTCTGCAGTCAATATGTGCAGCATCGTGCTCTTTGTGAGGGTTAAGCTCACTGCTCAGCTCCTTTCTGGGAGCACTTTCAGGGAGTCTTGCTTTTATTTTAACCCACCAGCCCATTTTCCAGAAACCTGGGGATGACAAGACACAGGGATGAAATTTACTGCCAATGGGGACACACTCAGACACAGAGCCCGGGGTGGGGAGCCTTGGAAGAACATGTCCAAGGCGCCTTCCCAGCTGGACACAGGCAGGCCTGGCCCCACCTACACATCCCAGGATGTTCTGTGCAGCTTGTGAGATGCAGGACTCAAACCAGGCATCTGGCCACCACCACTAAAGCTCTGTTCCATGCAGAGGTGTCTCTACCCCAGAAAATCCACAGTTTGACTGGAGTAGCCTAAGGAAGGTTGGCAAAGGGAAGAAATGCTGCCATGTTGCTACAGGTGAGCAGCTGATGCAGACAAAAAGCTCAGCCCTGTCCAGAGTCAGACCAAATCCTCATTTCCCTGCAGCTAGAGGAGCTCTGCCAGCTCACTGGCACTCAGACACGTTTAAATTGGTTTCGGTTTTTATGGCTGTACAATAACCAACAAACAGCACAACCTGTCATGTAACGGAGATTCTTTGGCTCCATGTTTGTCTGCCTGTTTCATTATGTGAAAGTGGCAGGTTTTATTGCCTGTGCTACCTACAGAAAGAGACAGCTTTTAGCATGTAAAAAGGTACCAGAACCCAGACCCAAGTGAATGCTTTGTGTGCAGGCAGCTGCCCACATTTTGACAAACTTGTTTGGCGCTTCCAGCACTGCAGAGGCGTTTGAGAGGTGACGGCCGATTTCGATCTGGGTGGCACTGAATTCTGAGCAGGGACACTCCTGTGAGAGGAGGGGCAGGCACAGATCTCTGCGCTCTGGTGAGCAGCCACAGGACCTGAGGGAATGGCTGGAGCTGGGCCACTGAGGGTCAGGCTGGAGATCAGGGAAAGGTTCTTCCCCCAGAGGGTGCTGGGCACTGCCCAGGCTCCCCAGGGAATGGGCACGGCCCCGAGGCTGCCAGAGCTCCAGGAGCGTTTGGGCAGCGCTGCCAGGGATGCCCAGGGTGGGGTTGTTGGGGTGTCTGTGCAGGGCCAGGAGCTGGACTGGATGATCCCTGTGAGTCCCTTCCAGCTCGGGATATTCTATATTTCTGTGATTGTCAGTGCTGTTAAGAAATCTTCCTGGCTTGTGAACAAATAACAAAAAAATAAAACCACCAGAAGGAAAGCAAATAGAAAGACAGAAGTGATGTCACTGCTCTGTCCATTAGAGATTTATGGGAGGGACAGGGAGAACAGGACTCAGACTGAATTCCCTCCTGCTCTTTTGGCTGCTAAGTTGCCTCATCCTTTGCTCCATGCTGCTGTGGCTGTCTCTGTGTTGAGTGGGGTCAGGACAACATTTAGGTTGTCCTACATAAAAAGGTCCAACTATATAAAAAGCTGATATCTTCACACTTTACAGAGGAAAAACCTCCACTTAAAACACTGTCCTCAGATAACAAAAAAGATTTACCTTGATAAACCCAGAGAAGGCTGGGAAGAAGCAGAGATAGCACAGAGAGGAAGGTTCTATAATAAGAATCTGCTTTGTCTGCAGATTCACTTAAGCAGCTCAGCTCCTTATGAGCTGATTTCAACCTCTACTTTTTAAAGTAATAACAACTCATTAATGAGGATTTTACTTCCCATTAGGGGATACAACTGCCTTTATTTACAGGGTCTTCAACCCCTGCTTGCTTTCTTTGTCCCACTCAATGTTTTGCTCTCTCAAATCTTCGCCGGTGGTCAAAGGCAAAAAAAATTATTCCTATTTGCATTATAGCAGGGGCAGTGATATTATATGTCCTTCAAAAGAGCCTTTTACAGGTATCCATCTGCCTTTGCAATGGTTTAAAACAGAGTAAGAAGCTGGCAGCTGGCAAATGCCCAAGATCTGATCAGTCACAACACAGGGAAGGGCTTGAGCAGGTGCCCAAAGTGTCTGCACTTCAGTGTTTTCTCTTCTGCTCTGGTGGCAGAAAAGCCCACCAGCCCTCCCAGTGCCCTGGCCCTGCCCATGTGGCCAGCAGCATCATAAGGGATCAGCAAAGAAATAAGAGATCAAAGAGCAATATGGAAAAAAAGTGGTGGGTACTGAGAGGGCGGAATAGGAGCAAGAACATGAGGAAACTTGATAAATTCGTGCTGAGACCTCTGAAGATGGGGATAAGAGGGTAACACAGAGAAGCAGAAGGATATGAATATAATTGGGATATGGTTTTAGCTGTGAGATCTGTTAAATTGAATTTCTGTTTGGTAGAACATCCCTTGTATATGTTAATCGCTGTGTGCTCCAGCAGCCTGATTTAGTGTTATTATCAAAAAGGACTCCTGCCTTTGTCAAAGGAAGATTACAAATTATTCCAGATAAGTAATGAAACTAAAGACCTTTAAGACTAATTGGCCGTTGTGCAATCCTGTTAATATCCTTTCTTGTCTGACAAAACCCGAGAAGGCAATTAAGGGCAAATACCAAAAAATCTGTACCTGGTCTCTTGCGTGGAAATATGATTTACACACCCCCGGATTTTCCTACCAGGAGAAAAAAACTGTGGCAAATGATCATCCATCAACAGCCAGCACAGCCAAGGAAACTCCAGCTTTGTATTAAACATGAGCTGGGAATGGAGACCCAGCCTTTCCTAGGCTTACCAGTGAGAACAGCAATTCCCATTGTGTCTCCATATCAAACACGGAGCCGTGGTTTCGAATGAGTTTAGCCAAGTCTGAGCTGTCACATTCTTGGGGACACAGCTGCTTTCTGAGGGCTCAGAAAGGATCCTGCCCAGCAGGGCCTTGGCCAGACGTGACACGGGCTCACAGGACCCCGCTGTGCAAACCCGCTCAGGCTCCATCAGAAAAGGCACAGACAGACCTTGGAAAGTGCTCCGAGGCCTTCTGCACCTCCCAGACACCTCTGATCAGTCAGGTCCCAGCTGCTGCTTGGTGCTACCGTTAATAATCACCCTAATCAGCTGGTTTTTTGCACGATATTGTCTCTGCATTCATCCTTCTTCCAGTCCTTGAAGTCCCCGATGTTGCATTAAAACAGAGGAAACAGGAAAACAAATGATTGTGCACGTTATTGGTGAGTGGGGTCTGGGGCAATCAGCCCGTGGCTGGTGCTGAAGGGTGGTGATGGGCAAAGGCTGCTCCAGAGGGAGGGAGAAAGGGATGGCTGGGGAATCCATCTGGAGACAGCTGAGGAAACAGCCCCCCCAGGCTGCCTGGGGTGTTTGCTCAGCCCAAGGCTCACTTTTGCTGTGCCATTAATTCACGGCGCCACTTTCCGAGGCAGCGCCTTGATCCTGACAAACTTTATCCCCTCTTTTACCTTAGCGTGTTACCTGCTTTGTTCGTTTGTGAGACTGCCTTAATCTCTCCTGGATGACTCACATCGGCTTTAGATCTTTAACAACTTTATTGCTTTATTTAATCCTGTGTTTCATGTTCACTAGCTCAGTTAAAAGAGGGATCGAGTCAGTCTAATACTTAGGAGTTCAGGAGGAGGAACTCCTTCGATCTCATTGCCAGGTTCTGTCCTCCAGCCTCGAGCACCTTCCTACGATGTTTTCCTGAGGTTTCAAACCCAAGTTTCTCAAACCATCAAAGCATTTTTACATGGGCGCAGCAGAAATTCACAGGTCTGCACATAACACACAGGCACGGGGGGAAATGTGCAGCTTTGGGCTCCACATTCTGCACCCAAAGCTGTTCCCTGCATTGTGGGAGGCTGCAGGGAGGAAAGGTGGTGGCCCCAGGACGTCACCCCAGGAGCTGTCTCTGGCCATGGAGGGCCCTGAGGGACCACCCAACTGTAGCTGGCAGGAGTTACAGCTGCAAGTGTGGGGATTTCTCCTTTTGTAAATGAGATAAAGCAGGATTAAAAGGAAAGAGATGAAGCCAAAACCTCTGCTAGGTATTTAAAGTTGCCTATCACAACCTGGGTTTTTTTGTTTTATAGCCCCAAACCACAACAGGCTCCTGCTGAGTGTGAAGCTCTTGTGTTTGAACTGAGGTGCTGTGTCTGCCTGGTGGATATCTCGGCTAAACCTTCACCTGTGGGAAGACATCTCTTTAATGGCATGGCAAGATCTCCCTGAGGTTCTTATCCCAAACAAATCCTCGAAGATTCATGTCTTCCTAAACCACGTGACGGAATTGGTCCTGGGAGCCCAAAAAACAATGGGCTGAGAGAGAGAAAGAGTAAAATAAAAGCCACGTGTTGAGAAAAGTGCTTTCTTTTGAGTGGGGGGCCTGTGAAGTGAAACATTCAGGACAGCTTCCTGTGGGAATTGCAGTCGGATGGAATTTGCCTGCACCCAGAGGAGCCCTGGTCCCTGCAGCACCTGAGAGTGTTGCAACATTGCCCACAACCTCCGCAGCCTCCAGCTTTATTTTTCCCCAAGAGAGCTAAATCCACCAAGTCAGTAAACTCTCCAAGCTTTAGTAGAGACCTTATTGGTAAAACATTGCTCCCTGAACACCCCCTCATGCTGATGTGTTTTTGCAGTAAAAGGTGCCCGTTTTGCTGCTGTATCAGTGTCTGGGCAGCCTCTCCTGGCTCTCAAGTGGTCCCTCAGCCACGGCACCTCTCAGCATCACCGTGAGGGCAGACGGGCACCGAATGCCTTGCAGAGAGATGCTGCTGCTGCTGCTCACAATCCAGGTGGGCATTTCCCTCTAAAGATCTGCTTTGTCTTTAATGAATTATTGCTTTTCACCAGGCTGCATTTTCCATGTGAGGCAGAAAGCTGCAACCTCCCTGGTAAATAGGATCTTAGGAAAGCTCATTTAAATTTCAAGGACCTCTTAGGGACAGTTGCTAATGGTTATGCTAATTGGCATAGGGTTTGAGTGACAGTTATGTCCTGGAATGATTCGCAAATCACATTTTCTTGGAGCTTATTAGCAGACTCATTAACTGTACAACAGTACATTACTTTCAGAAATTCAGTTCTAAGCAGAAAATTAAAATTATTTGCTAAATGACCTAATAAAATTGAATAAAATGTGCTGAGAAAGTGAAAACTGAGGTATATCAGGACTCCAGAATTTGGCTAAAAATAATCTCCATTTACCATTGATGTTCACCCATTCCTCTGGGAGTAGCTGCAGCCCAGGTGAGCCTCACTTAGAAAACTGTTTAGATATGAAAACCCATGAATTCAAATCAACAGCAGCAAATTCCAGCTCCTTGCATCCAGAGCTGGCATTGAGGCTCACTGCAGACTCAGCCAGGCCTTCTTCCACTGATGCATCTTGTGGAGCCTCCTCCACATCTCTGTTTCTCCTTCCCCCTGCAATTCTCCGTGCAAACAAAAACCCAAACAGCTGCACTTTCCTGCTCACCTGATGAAAATTTTGGCAGAGTGATTTGTAAAAGTAAAAAGTCTTTTTTGAAGCCAAAGAGAGCATGGGAAGGAATGAGAACCCGGGTATTTAATGTTACTTACAGGTGAGACAGGACACTATGGAAGATCCAATCAGGTTAGGATGGGATCCAATCGTGCTCTGTGTGAACAAGACATTTCCAAAACTTCACAAAATTCTCTTGCAAAATGTCTTCATGAACATATATTTAAATTTTTACCAAACTCTCAGCTTTCCATGCCATTCAAAAGCATACATTTAGGTGGATGTAACACAGACGTGTATTTCCACACAATTTGGATATTTTGTGTACGGCCAAGAGACTCAGTGCTGTCTCTGAAGGAAGGAGAATCCGATTTGTGATTGATGTGAGCACTTGTACAACATCGATGCTCCCAAGCCAAGTTTGCTGGCAGGCAAATCCTCCCACATATATTAATTACCCTCTGAAAACCAGGGCCTGCCTTATCCCCTGGCCATGCACCACACAGCATTTCCATAACTTCTGTCCCCCTCCCCTGACTCTCGAGTGCCAGGTGTAAAATTTCCAGCACAAGTACTACCTCCTTAATCATAGAATCGGGGAACGCTTTGGGTTGGAAGGAACCTTAAAGCCCATCTTGTTCCAGCCCCCAGCCGTGGGCAGGGACACCTTCCACCAGATCATTGCTTTAATTTGTTTTTTTATTTCTTAGCACTCCAAGTATACCAGCAAACAATGGTATTTTCAGGGACTTACAAGTCCTTTTTGAGGCCTTTAGTGCAAAAATCCCAAGAAAAGCTATGCTGGATCAGACACACTCCCCAAGGCACCCCCAGATCAGAAATTTCTGTTCAACTTTCAAGGAACCTGGTCTTCACCTCCTCTTCAGAATGAAAACATGATTTCTTTCTGTTCTGGATTTTATTGAGAACTCCTTAAATATCTCAGCTTCATAAAACCTGGAGCTGTAGCAGAAATAACTGATAAGTGTACGGCTTCCTTGGCACACTGAAGTGCTTGAAAATTTCTCTCCAGTTCCTTGTTTCTCACAGGCATTGTTAAACTCGCAATTTATCTCAGGGTGAATAAAACACATTCTGCTTCATGACACTTTTTGGTTGGATTTTTTTTTATTTTTTGAGGCATATAACAGCAGGTCTCAAATAGAATCCATGGGAATATTTTTCACGAAAGAAATCTCAAATCGAAAGAAGCTGTTTAATTCAAACATGTTTGTCAACCCCACAAAACTTTGTTTTACAAAAGCAGCAATCAGATAAGATTGGAGTGATAGGCAAAGCTTTTTTTTCTTGAACTGGAACTTCAAAAGAACCAACTTTTGAAATAAAAGGTTTTTAAAAACCCAGAAATCGGAATGAAATATTTTGATGCCATGGAAACAATTACTTCACATGAAAAAAATGCCTTCAGCTTTAGTGGTTTGGAATTGAAATGCTGGAAATTTTGACACTCTGAATAAATGAGGAAATCTGTTGGTGTTTGTTGCCTTCCTGGTCCCACTCCTCAACAGGACATGGGCAATTCCTGCCACCGTGACACCAGTGTGATGCAGCCCCGCTTTTTATCACATCCAAAATTCACTTCTAAACTAACGGTCCTTGAGCAGCCACTTTTCCATCCCCTGTGCAGGTCACAGCTGCCTCATCTTTCTCCAAGGCCCTTCCCAGACCACGGCATCCAGGGTTAACAGAGGCCTGTGGAGAGGTCATGGGTAGTATGGACATTTGTCTACTGAAACCTCCTGATGTCTACTACCAGAGTCCCACCTGCCTTTACTACCACACAATTATACCTAGGCCCTTTGAGGGTGGTTTTTAGGAATTATAACTGCACTCAAGCCCAGAAATTCTGGTTTTATCTCAGCAGGTCCTTTGAAAGCTTTTCCTCAAACTGCAGTAGAAATGCTGTTTTAATCCATATTATTGTTGGTTTTCAAGGCCAGGTTGGCTGGAACTTGGAGCAGCCTGGGACAGTGGAAGGTGTCCCTGCCCGTGGCAGGGGGTTGGAATGAGATGATCTTTAAGATCCCTTCCAACCCAAACCACTCTGTGATTCTGATGTTAAAATTTTAATATGGTCCCAATTTAGAGTGCTTACAAGCAAGTGGGCAATGCCACTCGGGGTAGATGGAGAGACCAAATCATTAAAAGCTCTAGTGGAAACTGGGGGAAACAGGCTCTGGAGAGATTTTCTCTCTAGAAAAAACCCTCTATTTTTGATAAAATATGTTGTATTTTCCCCATAACCCAGAGATTCTTCCTCTAATAAAGAACCCGTGAAGCTGCTGTCGCTGCTACATAAAACATTATGGTCTCAGATAGATAAAATACATATAAAGAAATACAGCATAATATTTCACCGTGGAACACAGCATAATCTGCATCCCAAAACACATCTGCTTTGGGCTGCAAAGTGCCACTATCCAGGGAGATAAACAGAAAACTGCACATCCAGGTACCCCTTAGCAGTAAGTGTGGAGGGCAGCACGGGTGCAGGGGTCTGGCAACAGGGGGAGTGAATTAATCATAAGATCACAGAAGGGTTTGGCTTGGAAGGGACCTTGAAGCTCATCCAGTCCCACCCCTGCCATGGGCAGGGACACCTTCCACTGTCCCAGGCTGCTCCAAGCCCCGTCCAGCCTGCCCTTGGACACTTCCAAGGATCCAGGGGCAGCCACAGCTGCTCTGGGCACCCTGTGCCAGGGCCTCACTGCCCTCACAGGGAAGAATTCCTTCCCAATGCCCAATCTAAGCCTCTGTCAGCTGGAATTAACAGCATGGATGGACATTGCCTCAGGATCCAGACATCCCCCATACTGGGCTGCTACCAAAAAAAGGATCAAAGCCAAAATATTCAGCTGCAAGTCTGAACATTCCTGGTGCTTCAAGAGCTGGACCAGGAGTTTCTGCGTGATGTCCCCTACTCACAGTGAGCAAAGAGCAGCCCAGAGGGTGGCCAGGAGACAGAACATCACCTGCGTGTCCCCGCTTCTTCTTCCAGAAGCCAAATCAGAAACACAGACAAACCGAAACTCATGCCCTGGGAGAAAAGGACGTGCAGAACAACAAAACAGGATGAAGACGGGACTTCTTTCAGAATTCAGATTTGTGGTGTATGATCTCCAAAAAGCCCACTAGTGCTGCCTAATACCTGCATCTTTAGACTCGCTTAAGCCTCAGGGGCTGTCTGGAAGTCTGTGGAGCCAAAGCAACTTCACAACAGACTGTTTCACACAGAGCCTTTCATCCCCAGCCCTTGCCACAGCAGTGACCCAGCTGTGTCTCCAGATGAATTTGTGCTTGGCCTCAGCAGCTGCTCAGCATGTTGTGAAATCAGCCTGCTCGTTTAAGAAATGCCATGTAAATTTAGGAACTCAGCAACACACTCTGCACTTCAAAAAGCCGCTCTGGGTTGATTTCTATTTTCATGGCTTTAAAATGGAGCTAAAGAAACCTCGAAATTCCCAATATTGGACTGAGCGGGAGGGGTGGGGCCCTGGGGCTCTGTGGTGGCAGAGGAGGTGGTCACCTTGTGAGTCCCCTTCCGTCTGTGATTTTACACCACTTCAGGTCTGGCTCGAACTGGCTGGTGCTGCTACTTTGCTTCCCAAATTCCCAACAGCTTCATTTCTGGGAGCTATAACCACAGTTCCAAGGCATTCAAGCAGTGTCACTCTGATACTTTCACAAGAGGAAAGTATCTCAAGCATTTACCCCTTTGAAAGCAAGCCCCAAGTATTTGCAGCCCATCCTGGGGGCTTGTTGGACTTTTTCCCTGTGGCTACATCTTCCCACTATATTTCTCTGCCTTGTAGTAATAAAAACAAGGCAATAATTTACCTCCCATGTTTGTTGTACCAAAACTGGATTTTTATCCCAGTCTCTTATCTCCTCATTTCAGAGCCAACGTATCTTATTACTTTGCAGCAAACATGGTCAGAGATTAAAGATTCTCTCATATATTTCCCTTTCTATTAAACCACGAGGCTTTGTCCTTCTCTTTCATTCTTCACTCTCAGGTTTTGTTGTTTCTATCTCTGTCACATGTGATTTTGGCTTTCATGTGAACGTGGATATGTGCATTTATCTATTTATCCTCATTATCACAACCAAACAAGATTGGGGCCATTTTAAGATACCTGCCCACTGCATGCTGCTTCATCAGATATTCACAGCAGTAACCTTACCATGCAGACTTGGAGCTATGCAGACACCAGAATAAAACATTTTTGAAGGCTTTCAATATTTCCACACATTGTCTTTACCTGTTTCATACGTGAGTATGTCACACCAGGAAAAAAATTACCTAGAAAGGGTCATTTTTTCATCCTAGAAGGATCTGACCAGGCCAGATCCTGCCCACGCCAGCACAGGGGAATAGACCCAGACGACAAAACTCAGGCAGGACCTGGCAGGACATTTTGGCAGGCTCTGGGACTGGCTAAACTGAATCACGTTCCCCTCCCCATATCAGCAAAACACAGCCCAGCTGCAGGTAAGGGATTAAAATTCCTGATCATTCAGTAACACCGTTAATTATTTTCCCCTCTATCTTCTCCCTTCAGATCTCCGATTTTTGGGGTTTTTTTTATCAGGGTAAAGGGTTGTGTTTGCTGCAGCCTCAGTGAGCATCGTTTCTATCCTGCTGAGGGAGAAATGGGGGTCAGAAAAATAATCAGAGTTCTGAAAACCGTTTAAGTAGTAATGGTTCACCTTTTTAATTTGTACTTTGAGGATGGAATGGAAGAGAAGCCAGGAAGATCAGGGTGCCTGAAGGATTGATACCTGATTTGAGTTTAAAGGAGTAATCACATCACCTAATTTAGTCTCCTGACGTCGGAGGCTGCATTTCTCTGGGTAATCAGTGAAACAAGGTGATGATTCCAGAGGGACACTCAAGCTGCGCTTCAGCCACAAAACTTAAAAGCACTGTCCATCCCTGTCATATTCAAATTTTTGTTTCTTTTTCACTGTGGTTCATCTCCCTTCCTGCTTTCCAGAAGGCAGCTGGGGCACATTTCAGCCAGCTCCTGCTCAGGACAGGCAGCAGGCAGGGATCAGTGTGCATCACTGAGCGCTCCCACCCTGATACGGGGTCCCTGTCAGCTCATGTGAGGTAAGCAGTGGCTGGAGCCATGGCAGAGAAGCCCTGAAGAGCCCTCAGAAGACCACTCATTTGGTGTAAGAGCCGGTGCAAATCCCACCACACAGAAGAAACCCCACAGCTTTCCCATGGATGCAGTGGTCCCCGAGCCACAGTGAGCCCACCTTGACGTGGCTACTTTGCAGTTGTCCACCCACTGCTCAGCTGAGACGGTGGGGTTGGGATGGTGGAACAGGAGACCCAACAGGGAGCACGGCTGGGTGTGATTTCCTATTCACACCTCTAATTAATGTCAGCGGAGTCATCAGTGGTGTAGTCACATTAATTACATGTGAATGACAGCTGCAACAGCTTTGAGAATAAGGACAATTTCACCAGACTGCCAAAAAGGACAGGCCTTCAACATAGCACAAAGCTGAATGTATTAAGAAATAAATTGTGATTTAAGTCTCTTAATATTAAAAGAGATGATATTACAGCAGCAATAGGAAAGATTACCAAAAAAAATGGGGAAACACACTGCAGGAATAATTAGTGCAATGTTTGTGGTAATTATTTACCAACAGTTTCCTGGAAGAAGAAGCTATAAATATTTCCAGGGTGGTCATTGAGCCTTCCAAAACCTTGGGAAGGCACCACCTGTTCTTCTGGCCTTGGCTACAGGAGAGTCTTGGGAGACCAAATGCACATGAGCTACTCATGGTGGAAGCTGCATGGCTCTGCCGTGGCCTGAGGACCTGAGGGTGCTCCACACCCCTTCGATGCAAAGACCATCTTTGCCATGGAGCCCACAATGGATGGAGAGTCTCCAAAGGGTGATTTAGACCATGCATGGGCTCAGTCACCTCATCACGGGGTGCCTGGGTGCTCTTGTGGCGTTGTTGGTGGCTGTGGTTGGGTGGAAGGGTCTGGCTGGACAAAGCCCTGAGTCAGAGGGGTCACACAGTGAGGTAGATGAGGATGAGTCCTGTCAGAGGGGGCCTGTTCCAGGCAGTGTGGGGCTGGGGTGACAGCACAGGCAGACAGGCCTACGGTGCCTCCATGGCAGCCAACACACAGACAATTCAACTATAGAAGCACTGGGGTTGGGAAAGACCTCCAAGATCATCGAGTCCAACCATTAAACCAGCACTGCCAAGCCCACCACAACATGCTGCAGCACCTCATCCCAGCCAAGCTAAAGCCAAGCTAACTGCAGAGATTTGGGAAGCTCCACTGCTAGCAGGGCAGGCAGGTCTGAAGTGTCATCCTTTTGCTGGCTCCCGACTGGAAGAGGACCATTTCCACTTACACTTAATGTCTTCATGTGAAAAAAAACCCCAACTTCCAAACTGTAGAGATCAAAAACCTCTCTACAAACAGCATTCTGCCATTGAATGTTAACAATATTGGGATTTGCTTTTTTTTCTCCTCCCATTAAGAGACATTTTCCTGGCCATTAACATCCCCACACTCCTGTGCAGAAGTGCATTACCTCTGGCACGGGAGGGCTGACAAGCAGCAAGAGACGTGTAGCTCCCTGATGGTTAAATCTATAGGAAACCTCTGGTGTTTAATGAAACCCCTATGGAGACCTCCATATTAGCCATGGTTTAATGTTCCATAATGGCAGGGAATAATTTATCTACGAGCAACGGCAACTCCTGGTTCTCCATGCATTAGGAGTTATTTATGAGGTAATTTTAACAGTTTCACACTGGCTGGCCATTATGTCACCGAGGGCTGACTGTTGGCACTTGCAGCCAAGGAGGAGAGAAATGCTTCCCCCATCACTGGCTGAGCAGCAAACAGTGACACGGGAGCCCTGGAAGGGGGTGTGAGCACAGCTGGGAAAGGACAGCAGAGGGAACAGCTCTACAAACCTGCCAAGACCTCTGCACAGACAACAGAGCCCATTGCTGACCCCACTGCCACCAGCTCTGCCCCAAGGACCCCCCTGCAGCTCTCATCTTCCTCCTCCTGTGTCTGATGGCACCTTCCATCTCCCCCTTCCCGTGTCCAATTCCAACAACTGTGCTGTAAAAGGGGTTAGAGAGCAAGGAAGTGTAGGGGTCACTGGAGAGCTGGACAGCCAAGACACAGCCTCACACTTGGATCTGCTGTGGTCCAGTGAAGGAACATCTACCGAAGTGTCTCAGGACAGCGGAGAATGGTCACAAGCTGGCCACACAGACAGGGGTAACTCCTGCAGGCAATTCCTGCACTTTCTGGAGCACACTGAGCACTGCCCACCTGCCTGGCTACCACACTCCAGGTGTGTGCTGCCCACAGGCTGTGGAAGCAGAAACCACGGAAAGAGGAAGCTGAGGGCACGGCCTCAAGGCTGTAGCACAGGCTCTCGTTGCAGTGTGACAGCAGCCACAGGACACTGGCAGAGGGGGGTGACACCACACACAAACGGAGAGAGGCAACAGGGCAGCCAAGCTGGGACAAGGAGGATGGAGGAGATGGTCTAACACCAACTGGCCTGAAGGGACAAGGGAAACAGGAGGCGTAGGAATGAAGCAGAAGGTGACTGACCATGGAATTGGGAGATCTACAGAATGGAAAAAGCGAAAATACAAATAAAAACTAGCAGGAGGTGCCGCAGACGAGCAGAGTTGTGAGGCTGGGATGTCAGTGACCCGCAGAAGGCGAGGGCCCTGCTGCCAGGCACAATCTCACTACGTGCCAGTAATGCTCTGGCCTTGGCAGAGCAGCAACTGCTGCCACAAGAAACAAAATAATGAAGAATACTGAAAGCAAACACGTTAACAACCCAGAGTGGGACTGAGGTTAGAAGCAAGAAATGAGCAAGAAGGCACAAAATTTGAGAGTGGGTAGTAGCTGTGGCAGCAACATGAGGAGGTTCCTTAATTGAGATTTGTTGGTTTTGTGTAGGTTTTATTTCTTTAAAAAGTTCCTTACAGAAAACCAACAGCAGCACATAAGAAACGGGGCCAGATCAAAGCAGACTGCTCCTTTGCCCCAGAGCTGCAGGATCTTCCTCCAGCAGTGTCTCTGAGGCTCAGATCCTGGCTCAGCTCTCTCCACTGGCAGCCTTCCTCCCTGCAAAGTGCTGCTCAGCCAAACCTGCCAGCTGCACAATGTCAAAAGTGCTGGTCTTCTAGGGAGCTTCAAGTCACAACTTGTCCCGAGTTCATTCTCCAAGCCAGAAATTGACCCATCCTATTTTTTCCCTGTCTCCCAGAGCTCTGCAGGTTCTGCTAAATTCCATGGCAGATGTGCTGCTGCACGAAATTGCCGAGCAGATGTGCTCAGTAAGAAGGTCCTGCAGCGAAATTGTTTTTTTCAGGCTGGAAGTTCACATCAGGAGAATTCACTTAAGGGGAACGTAACCCCTCAGCTGCACACATGGATTTGCTGAAGTTAAAACACATTCACTCATCACAAGGAGCATCGTCTGCCTTTCTTGGTTCAGCCCAACAGAAGTGCTAAAAATAAACCTCTTTTCCACTGTCCTCTCCCCCACATGAAAATTTCCATCACCAGAGAGCTCTGCCCCAAGGTGTCCCCTTCCCCCATGCCCCCTTCCCGTGCATCTTGCCAGGTGGGTGCTGTGGAAAACCTTCTGAAACGTCAAGACCTTATTCCAGTGCACCAGCTCTCATCCTTCTTCAAACAGCAGAAGACACCCTTAGCACTCCTAAAATAATCCTTTTTCCATAGCCCTGTTCACAGAAACAGCTCAGACACTTTTGCTGACTCCTTCAGAAAAGAGACGGACTCAGACAGGTGCCCAGCACAGAAAATTTCAGCTTAAGCTCTTTGTTTTAAAGAGGACAAAGGGGTTTTATAATGGAGAGAGCTGGGCCAGCACGACTGTGCATTGTGGCTTTGGCACATATTCAAGCCGGCCAATATCTGGGCTCAAGGAAGAACTCCTTGACATGCGAACAGTTCTATGAGCCAAAAACCATACTGCAAATATCAGGGAAAAAATACTATTTTAGATACCAGATCTCCTGACTGCAGGAAGAAACTCGGAGATTTCAGCATTTCCTGAGCAGATCAATACCTCTAAACTGGATCCATAAACCGCCCAGAGAAAACCTCTCCTGCTACACCACCCTATCACTTCTTGCTTTTTTTTTGCTGTATCACAAATCTGCCATGGACACTGGCTGAAAATTCATAATGCCCTGAAAATACCAGCTCTAGCTTCCCAAAGGATTTTTCTGAAATTATTCTCCATAGTTTCAATGAGAAAGGAGCCTGCACAACAGCTTCCAGAGTTGGACTCTTCATTTTCTATTAACTGACATTCCCTGGCCAGACACAGGCCAGTGCAGAGTGGGCAAGTCCATTTTGTCACTCCCCTGAGTCCTCTCAGCCTTGTCACACTGATTCACCCAGAAGGGTTTATGAATGCACTTTGTGAAGGGTTAATTCCACTTCTCCATCCCCTGCCGCAGTCGGGCAGTTCCTCGTTAAAAGCCCCACCACCACAATTTGTCCTGGCAGTCTGCACTCACAGAGCTCCCCGTGTCTGATGCTGTGCCTTGAACCCCTCCCCAGAACTCCCCAGGTGTCTGTGAAGCAGCAGAGAGCACCACGAGCACAGCCTGTCCTACCTCACCTGCATCAAAGCTGAACTTCCCCATTTACAAACCCCGGCCTGGGACTGAGCTCATTTTCATCTGGTGCAAGCAAGGAGCTTCTAGAAACCAGTGAGACTGTCCTGGTGCACAGCTGCCTTCACAGACAGCACATTATTTTATCTTATTTTAGGCAGAGAGAGTAAAAGACCGAGTCACCTTCCTTTTTCACTGCTCCAGAGAGGAAGACTTGGCTAAAGAAGCAAAGAGAAAGCCCAAAAGCAAAACCCTTCAATACACAAACCTTTGCTTCACCATCCTTTTTCCTTTCCTGAGCACCAAACTAAACAGATGTACCTAGGAGAGTCACTTCCACCTCTCTCCATATGTTTGGCTGAGAATTAACGCTTCTCTCCTTTAGTTCCTGTGGACTTTCTGCTCAAATTCAAGGTAACATCAGGCAGTGAGGAGATGCACCCAGCAGCGACGTGCTGACGTCAAAGGTGGGACAGGAGGGATGGCATTTTCACAGGGCTCTGCTTGACAGCAGATACCTGGAACAGACTTGTACTGGGAAGAAAAGTGATTTCCTGACATTTTCAAATCAAGAGTATTCAGAAACAAGGTTGGAACAATTGCACACTGCTGGGAAGATTTAACCTTGGAGTGGGTTCAGCAAACTCCATTTTCTTCAATCTTTTTCCTGTGATAGCACAAACAATAGCTCTCTGGTACTTTTAAATGTTTTTAAGTGGTTAGAGAGAAGAAGTTACTCCAGTTGGAATTTCAATATATATAACTGCAGTGACTCACACTGTGGAAATGATTTATTTACACTTTTAAATTGGGTACTTTTACAAAGCTGACTGCTACTGAAATCAATGGAGGTGCTTCAGTGCATTTAAACATTTCCCCATCTGCCTCTGTAAGTCTTCTGGTTTTAAAACATTCCTTAAAATCAGGGGTTTGCTTCCCTTTTAGGCAAGTTACAAACAGGAATAACAGAGAGCTAAGATATATGCATGCAATAAAGCACAGATGCTCGTTGAACATTTGGAGGGGGAACAAACTGTGTCAGTTTTATGGAGGCTCTCGTGGCCCAGGGTCACAAAGTCCATTGCAGCCCTGCTGTGCTCCTGCCCGAGCTCCCCAGAGGTGACAGAACTCACCTGGGGTGTGCCCAGGACAATGACAACTGGGAAAACTTGTGGGACACCTTCCCCTCCCAGCTCCAAACCGCTTCCAGCTCAGGCTCTGCTGGATTGGAGACAAAGTCTGTGCACTTAAAAACCCTCATGCTAATTTCCAGGTGCTCATGGAAGGGGGGAAATAGTAAGAAATCAATGTCAATCCATCCTCGCTCCTATAATTTCATGGATCTCCACGTCCTCCTCTGCTGTTTCCTTTCCAGGATGCCATAAAGGCAGTAATAGTATTACAAATGATCAGACGTATTTAAAACCGAGATATTATGGTTTTTTAAATCTACAGCAACTGCAACAACCCCCTACAGAGTAACATTTGTATAAACTGTTGATGAAAAGGAACTTTTATGGGAAGTACAGGAGGAGAAAAATCAGTATATTTCCAGTTAATCAGATGAAAAGAGTAACTATGTAATTATTGCAAGAAAGTTGTTCCATCTGTATTTAGGCAAAACTTTGCAGCATCCCTGCTATTTAAATCTGCAATTTGTCCTTGCTGCAGATATAAAATATAACCATGACACAAAAACAAAGGAGAAATGACGCCTTGGGGGAGAATAAGTTTAGGCTGGAAATTAGAAGGATTCCAGCAGTAAAAGGAATGAAGTATTTGAGCATCCTTCAGCTGGAAGTAGGAAGAATAAAAAAGCCTAGGTGGTTTTGTCTTGTGTGCCATTAACTTCACCTGATCCAACACAAAAAAGATTTGCAGCAGGCTGTAGAAATTTGAGCTTTTGGACTGAGAGCCACGAGTCCACCTGAGCTGCTTGTGAATCCAGATCAGTGTGTGGGCTTGTAAAAGCAGCTGAGGGAGGTCTCCAAAGAGCCCTTCAAGGGCAGGTGTCTGCATAACTCAAACCCTGGCGTGACCTGTGGCTGCTGCTGGCAGCCAGGACTGTGGCAGGAGCTGAGGGATGTGCTCCCAACAGGATTGCTGATCCCCAGGGGAAGTGCAGTCAAGGCTCAGTCAGGGCTCTCAGCCAAGGTGTGCACACCTGAGAGAGTCCAGACTGACATTACCTGGGCCATATCAGCTGAGCTTTCGTTTCCAAGGCTGCCAGCTTCAGCTTTTGCTAGAGTGACACTTGGAGAAAAAGAAAGAGCTTCTGGTTTTGACCTTCACAACAGGAGGCAGAAGCCCATGTCCAACAAAATGATGTGCAATACCTTTAAAGCCGGGGGGAGGTTGTTGATTGTAGGTTGGATTTTTTTTGTGGTTTATTTTTTTTTTTTTTTTTGAGCTCTGGAATAGTTCCAGGTCACATGAAAGCCATCTCCAGCTGAGGCACAAAAAGATCACAGCAAAGAAGCAGAGAGCAATTCTGTTGTGTGATTATTTGACCTTGGCCCTCTAATTGCAATGGAGAAAAGGCCACTGAAAATGTCTTTGGAGGTACCCAGCAGGATGCAAGACACTTAATGCCAAAGCACAGCCATGTGGTTAAATAACAATCAAAATAGTCAATATTTGCCATGACAAACATGGGGCAGGGAGCTTGAGGCGCAGGAGGGTGAGAGCAGGGTGAGAACTGTTCCCCTGCTGCTTTTGATTTCAGCAGTTTAGCAATTAACATTCTTTCTAATCACTGCTCTCCTACACCTGACCTGGCAGAAGGAAGAGATTCCCCACTTGGCAGAGACCCCAGCCAAAGGCAGAAGGAATCCAAGGGAAAGGTGGGGGTGAAGAAGGTGCTGCTGCAGCCACGTGAACCTGCACCTCAGGAACAGAACGTGTTCATAAAGAGCCAGGAAGGGACGTGGAGGAAGTCCCCTCCTCGCCAAAGGAGGTTCAAAGGATCCATCAGTTATAGAGAACAGTTTTAATTCAACACCTTTATCAAGGACAGGCTTTTAAGTGGGATCAATCGGAACCATTGACAGCAAACACAGCAGAGCACAGTGAGTAAACAGCATTAACTGTGTTCGGCTCCATTGTGCCCACTGGCTTCAGGGTTTGGATGCAATTCTTCACTGATGTGGCAGCAGACCAGGCTGGGGTGTAGCGCCCGCTCTGACTACAGAAACACAGAGGATCTTTGTTGTTGCTATGCAACGTTCCAACATTGCAATTATTTGACAACTTTCTGCCCCCAATGCCCCCAGTTTGTTTTGCTGTCTGCTAGCTGGAGCACCAGCTTCTGCAGCTTCACTCACTTTCAGTCAGCATCACATTGCTGTCCTTCCTCTCTGTGTATGGGCAGGGTATTGCTGCCTCCAGAGCAAAAACAAACCCCACAAACAAAGAAAACCCCACACAGCAAATCCCCAAATCCCTGAGCCCCCCAAACCCCATCGTCAGCACTTCATTCTCAGGACAAGGCTCACACCACGGAGCTGCTTCTCCATCTGGAAAGCAGCAGCGTTTTTGCCTGATGTTTTGTTTTCTTCAGTGGCAGGTTTATTACAGGAAGAAAAATGAATATTTGTATTTGCAGCACTTGTCATGCCACTCGTGGGGTAGTGAAAAAGGATAAAAGTTGCATCAGAACTGACTCAGCTGCAGACCAAGCCATCCCTCTTTCCTCTCCTGCAGCCTCCCTCCTGCCCCTCTCATTCCTGCTGTAACTTATCTTCTTATTTATCTTATCTTTCGGTGTTTCACAAAGAAAGAAATCATCTGGGAAGACCTTTAGCCATCTTCAGTTGGGCTCTACTGTGCAAGGCACTACCAGCAAAGTTCTGCTCTTTAGACCTGACTGGTAAAAGTGAGACACAAAATTCGCGGTACAGGATTTTAGAAGTTGCTCCATCTACTCTTTCTGGAAACACGGAGGAGAAATCCATATGCTGAACACCTGCACAGATCTGTTAAGTAACCAATCCCTTTAGGGATCTGATGCCATGTATGGATGCTTTCAGGCAGCTGGAGGTGAGTGCATTCCTCCCATAAACCCGAGAACACCAAGTGCCCAGCGCTGTGCCAAGCCGAAGGAGCAAAATTTTAAAAATCCCAAGCAAAGATCTCCACAAAGCTGTCACAGCACCTTCCCCCTGGGTATCCGAGATGGCACATCCAGGTGCAATCCCTGCAGCAGCACACCAAACCCTGAGCTGCATCTGAAAACACCCTGGGACCTGTTGATCAGAGGAGCTGCAGCCCCAAAATGCCATGGCACAGCTACTCCCTGGCAGCAGCAGGAGACACAGAGATTCCCAATCTCTAGCAGAGACAAAAAGTTCAAGCTGCAGGACTTGAACTTGCTCAGATGTTTTTACAGAGGCTAAAAGAAATTAGATACCTTGCTTTTCATAGCAGTTCTTCTTTCCATTGCCAACATACCTTGAAACACCCTTACAAAACTCTTAAGTGTTACCACTTTGATGTAAATAAGCAGACACGTGCACAGCGATCTTTAACTTCCTTACCTCCACAAACCTTTAAGCTCCTGCTGGAACTTACGGTGCCACAATAGTTATCAGCCTGTGAGGGGGCTCTGCAGCAGAGAAAACAGAGCTAAGCCCTGAAAAAAAGGGTTTCCATGACTGAAGAAATAACACCTCTTTCCATGCTCAGTGTAAATAATGCTGGGTTCAATGGGGACCCCTTGGGAGGGGAATCAATCCCACCCACAGGAAATAAAGTGGTGCCATTTGTATGTTAAAACAAGAGCAGCTCAAGCCAGTTACAGTAATGACCCATAAAAGTGAAATCACAGGAGCAGGGCTCTGGCTCTGCGATTTATCCCTCTCCACTGGTGAATAATGGGGACTCTTGCTGTTTTTCTCTTTCTTGTACAAGAGTTCCCATTATCTGAGCCAGAATTGAAAATGCAAAGTGAAACAGATGTTTGCCAGAGCCCTGGATCTGTAACTCCCTGCACCTCAAAGGAAATGGGAACAGTTTGCATTTAAGACCTGTCTGTGCAATGCTAAATAGGGAACTTGTTAAAAGGTCACCAGCCTTCACCAGTGCCGAGACACAGAAGTGTCACCCAGTGCTCAGCTCGGTGCCAGAAATGTGTTAACATCCCAGTCATATCTCTGCTGAAATGCCACTTTCTCAGCTGGAGCTTGGAGAGCACTCACAGCTCATCCCTGCTTTCCATCCCGGCTTTGTGGAGATCCTCACCCAGGGGAGCATCCTGGCCTGTGCATGGACAGGGAAAAGAGCCTGAGGGTCGGGGTGTTTTCCTACCCAGCATTTGAACCCCCCCAGCTCTGCACATCTGCTCCTGTAACAGCTCCACAGCTTTCTGTCCTGGGAAACACTGTCACAGGGTGCCAGAGAAGCTGGGGCTGCCCCTGGGATCCCTGGAAGTGTCCAAGGCCAGGTTGGACGGGGCTTGGAGCAGTCTGGGACAGTGGAAGGTGTCCCTGCCCATGGCAGGGGATTTGGAACAGCAGGGCCCTTAAAGTGCCTCCAACCCAAACCATTCTGGGATTCAAAAGGAGGAGCAGGGAGCACCACAGGAAACACCCGAGCGTGCAGAAGGGACAGGCTGCCCTGCACAAGAGGAAAGGAAGGACAGGGCCAGGGGGAGACAAGCGGGTCCAGCAGACACCCCAGGAGAACCCACACAAGGCAAGGAAGAGCCAAGGCTGGGCAGAGACAGCAAGGAGCAAGACCAGGCTTAGCCCACACACAGCCCTGCCCAGGGAAGGAGCTGGGTTAGCAGTCTGAGCTAAAATACAGCCCCTGGCAAGGGCTGGAGGCCCAGGTGAAGCTCAGCAGGACAATTAGAGCCTGATAGGGCCCTGACAACAGCAACCCTGACACATTTGCCTTGCTCTAATATCCCAGTCCTGGTGCAAGAGGAATTTGCATTTTGTTTCTGCATCTCTCTGGAGGATCAAAATTTTTCTCTGCACTGTGTGAAGGAAAATGTGGGTCCCTGAGACACAAATCTCTGCTGTAGGATTTCTCCATGCACTGCACATTTCGGGTGTAAGATCCGTGCTGGTCCATGGACACCCCTGCCTTACCTTTGGCTCACCGGGGCCAGCCTGACCCCCTGGCTCGGCCTGACATGGATCCTGCTCAAGGCTGCTTATTCCAAGCAAACCCAGTTGGGTTTTATTCTTCATGTCTTTGTCCAGTCCTGGAAGAAACTGAAATTATTCTGTAGCCCAGAACTGATCCGTGATCTACAGAGTACGAGTCCACAGCAAACCCAGGACTGTTTCCTCAAAGAACAGGCTTTTCCTCTGTGCTGACCTTCATTTCCACCACACTGTGCAGCTCTCAGAAAAAAAAAGCTGCAGAGAGGTTATGGGAGCAAGGTGAAAAAGCTGACCCAGAAGTGCCTCATGCCAGTGGCAGGAAAGAGTATTTGTACCCTGTTCACCAGTTCGTAGCTGGTGTGGAAGTCCCTAACAGGGCTTTGGGAACAGATCTCCCAACTCAGGCTGACATTTCATGGCACCAGTGGGATCAGGCAGTGTGGAGCAGAAGGGGCTGTGTTTAGGGTGGTCTGGGATGCCTGGTGGTGTGGTCTGGGATGCCTGGTGATGTGATCTGGGATTCCTGGTGGTGTGATCTGGGATTCCTGGTGATGTGGTCTGGGATGCCTGGTGATGTGATCTGGGATTCCTGGTGATGTGATCTGGGATTCCTGGTGGTGTGATCTGGGATATCTGGTGATGTGATCTGGGATTCCTGGTGGTGTGATCTGGGATATCTGGTGATGTGATCTGGGATGCCTGGTGGCGTGGTCTGGGATATCTGGTGATGTGATCTGGGATTCCTGGTGATGTGATCTCAGATATCTGGTGATGTGATCTGGGATGCCTGGCGATGTTAAGGCACACACAGCTTTGTGACATCCATTGGGATGTGATGTGATGTGATCTGGGATGCCTGGCGATGTTAAGACACACGCAGCTTCGTGACATCCATTGGGATACAGAAGTGAAGCCTCCATCTGATGCTGGTGCTCCTACGAAGCCAAGAAAGAAAAGAATCACCCTCATTTTTGGGGTGGCTGAGCAGCTGCTGCAGGTGGGAGTTGTTTCCCAAATGGTGTGACTTGACTCATGGGGACTCGTTACGCTTTCACCAATTATTTAGACTCACCCAAGTGACTGAAACACCCCCATGAAGCTCAGAGTATGACACAGAGCCCTTGTGGAGCTAAAATAAGCACCACAAAAGAGTTTTGTTGGTTTTTTTTTTTCCTAAAGACTTTTCATAAGTAACCAAAGAACACAATGAAATTATAAAACTGAAACAAAAAAATGCCCACGAGACGTTTTCACGTTTACCTTGCATGCATTAAAATATGTAATAAGCCTTTACAAAATAGGCTGCGTTTCTCCTGCAGACATCCACGGTGTGTAATAGGGCTCATTTGAATTGGAAAAAAGAGAAGTCTTGGAATCACTCTAGACATAATCTTGGAGCTATTCCAGAAAATTCAATTTATTTTGGACTATGCATGTGGGTCTGACTGAGCCTTGGAAGGTTGGGGAGGATTTTTGGAACCTCTGTGTTAGACTTTTATCTCTCCTACACAAGTGGGAGCCTGAAACACTTGGATTTATAGTATGAGATTCACTTCAGCTTTACATCTGGATACATGAAGCAAGATCATGCTTTGGCTCCATCCCTATGTGTTTTCCTTTTTTTTCAATGTAGATGGGAGGGAAAGACAACGTTACAGCTCTTCATATCCATTGTATCCAAAGGACATTTATGTTCAAAAAACAACAACAACAAAAAAGAAAAAACCACCAAAATATTTTCTCCTCTTTTAACTTAAGTTTCTCATTTAAGTCACTTAAGGTCTTGGATCACAGGATGAAAGAGGTGAAACTGCCTTCCAGTGTCCACAAAGACTTTGAACTGGAGACAGTTGCATTTTCTACTTAATTTCTCCCAAAGAAGTCTGTTCCCTCAGCTTTGTGGCAGTCTCCTCTCTCTGTCATGTGGCAGGGCTTTTCCTTTTATCTAACTGAAAATACAGACACAGGCAAAGCACTTGTGGGGCTCCTGCATGGCAGGGTCTCGGGGCCCGAGGGAGCCCCGGGAGATCCGGGGCTGGTTTATCTCCTCACTCCAGGATGTGATCAGCCCTCCCTGCCAGATGCCAGCCACAGGGAACGGTGCCGAAATTCAATGAGGTACCCCAGGATCCGGCAGCAATGAATTTTAACAGGAAATTACTGTTACTTGGGATTGTTTCATTAGAGATGGACTTTTCTCAACAGAGATGCCATGGGCAGGAGATGCAAAGAGCAGCAGCTCAGCCCAAGTGAGCAGAAGTGGGGAGAGCTTGGCAGTGTTACTGCAGCCTGGTTTGTACAGAAAAGAAACTGGACAGGAGAGGCAGGAACTGGTTACTTTGGTGGTTCCCAAAAATTTTTTACACTTTATTTCAGATAAAGAGGTTCTGCCTCCTTCTGCCAGCCAAAGGATTTCATCCCTAGAGGCTGGCATATCTCAGCCACCAAGTGGAAGCCAAGCCCATCAACACACCCATTGATGAACTAAAGTTTATTTTCCCTTGCTGGATGCAGTTTATGATTATTCTCGATCACTTGATAGCAAGTTTGAGTGCAATGATCCCCTTGCAATAATTACCCCAAAAAAACCGCTCAGCTCTCTTTAGGGGCGGCAGCTTCCTACAAACCCTCCATGAGTGCACAAATAGAATTGCTTTTCCAGCAGGGAGGCTGCTGGAGAGGGCTGGCTCTGCCTGCCAGGTGTCTGAAGATGTGAATGCTCTGCCGTGGTTCAGAACCAATGCGATTATGCAAAGCAGAGCTCCGAGCCTGTCTGGGAGTGCAGGCGGGCGTGGAGAGGAACCGAACGCAGGCGCCTTCCCTGAAACATGACTGCCTTTCCTAAGAGAGTGAAAAATCTCTGCTGTCAAGCAAATGCTCACAGAGTGCTAATGGAAAGTGGAATCTGAGCAGCAATTAGGGTTCAACTAGATTGCGCAGGCTGGATGCTTAGCTGGTGTAAGTCTGTGCTTACGGCTGATCTGACTGCAAGTCTACTCCAGGCTCGGCTCATCCATCCCGAGCTTGTTCTTTCCCCGTGCACGGCAGCACGGAGGCTGGAGGGATATCTGCACAATCAGGACCCATCCCATTGTCATGCTGCCCGCAGACATGGCTCCAAAAATCAAGTGCTCTGTATATCTCAGAGAAGCCTGGAGTTGATGCAAGCAAAGGCTCCTTCCCGGGCCGTGCTCACCCTCATGAACAAACCAGAGCTGGGACAGGTTTTATGGAATAGGTTTGTCTCCTTCACCTACTTCTTCCTCCTCCACTCTCCCTACAAATATGCCTTGGTTGGGACTAAGACAACAGTGACATCTCTGGAAAGTGTGGAGTTGAAAAGTCAGTGATAGTTTAGGAAGAGACAGTGAGAGGTAGAGCAAAGCATGAGGAAGGGCTGAGTCCAAGGAGGCCACAGAAATAACAGATTCGTCTCAGCAGCTGTGCTTTGATAAAAAGTGACTTTCCAAAATCTCCCCTTTGCTGAGCCACCAGTGTTTCACGCTGGTGGATGTGACAGTCCATAAAAACGAGAGGGAAGAGGAACACCCCGGGAGCCGAGAGATGCAGAGCAGCGGCAGCCTGAGAGGTGTAAAGTGAGTGCAAGACACCAGCAGGAGCAGAGGAGATGGGCTGCAGTCTGCCAGGATGATCTGTGATTTCACGGAACGCCTGCTCCGATACGCAACCGCCCGCCAGTGGTGCCACCGGGCACCCGCTGCTCCTGGCAATTGCACACGGGCAGGTGGCACAGGAGGGCAGAGGGAGGGAGGAAACAGAATGAGAGGGGGCAGCTTTGGAGGTCCAGGCTGGCTCCAAATAGTGGGACACGCGTGGGAGGAGCTGGGTGTCCCTGCACCCCTGTGGAGATCCACATCACCGTTTGAAGGGAGATGTTTTGTGGAAATGGAGAAAGGGAGAAGTAGAAACAACACGTCAGGGATGTCTGGAGCTGTGGATGCACCAGCAGCAGAGAGAGGGAACAGTAAATAACTCAGGTGAAGCTTGCCAGGAGCACTGAGCTCTGCCTGGACAGGGCTAGGGGCACATGAGCCCTCTTCACAAAGCGTGCCTGGTTTCCCAGCAGCCAGATTATTTAAAAATACTGCCCCTGGCCATCCACAAGCCATCCTGGCCACAGCCCCACTGTCTGTGCACAGGCAGCACCTCACTCCAAGCAGGGAGGGCTCCATCAAAGGCATCTACTGAACCGGGAGAGACAAAACCAAAAGGGGACCGTGGGGGTTTGCAGAGCGCAGCTCAAGGCTCCGACATTCCCAGCAGTGAAAGGCTCTGACTGGGAGCAGCCCATTGCAGCCCCAGTAGGAGAGATCTGGGACTGAACTCTGGGGCCACAGGACCATCCCCCAAGGCTGTTACTGCCCAGCATCTTATGTGGTCCAGCTCAGAAATTGCTGGAACAAACCCTGGCTCCTCTCCTCCAAATAGGAGTGAAAAGATCATTTTGACTACCTGGCTCAGAAACATATCATTTTAGAAAGCTTTCCAGGGTCAGGAGAGATGAGGCATTCAGTGAAGGGACTGAGGATGAAATCCTGGCGCCTCAAGGGTTAATGGAATCTTTGCACAGTGCTCCTGAGGGCCAGGATTTCATGCTGTATTTCCAGGGTGTGAAATAGTGTCTCATTATTTTCCTGATACAAACACCGCAGCACACAGCTAACAGCAGCCAGAAAATGGTTCTTAGTAGATACTGACCATAAAGAAAAGCGAAATAAATACTTATTTTCCTTTAGGCATGCAGACAAGCCATAAGCATTCAGCCAGCTGAGACTCCGCTTGGCTCACAAATGTCAATGAACACACCATGCCCATTTGTTACCCAGCCGCTGCTGCTCGTTCTGCATTTCCCCTGCTCTGACTGACCACTGCACTCCCCCGGTCATGCTACACTTCCATGGTGCTCCAGGGCACCCACCCAGCTGGGACTCTTGCTCCAGTCCTCTTGGCTGGATACAAATCTAATAAACTTTAAATTGTTATCCGTTCGGGAGTTTTAACTTTATTTTCTGTGGGCAGCTCTTGGAAAGAAACCCTGAAGTGCCCAGACACCTGAAGGAAGGGGTCAAACCTGAGAGAGGCAGGAATGAAACATCCATCATGCAACACAAGTTGTGCCCCAGTCTGGGATCCCTCTCCGAGTTTTCCAAGCTCCCTTCCTGACCAATGTGTGCTCTACCTCTGTCAGCCCCGTTTTGATATTTAGCATAAATAAATATCTGTAGGTTGTTTTGTCCTCCTTTACAAATCCAGAACACTGAGGGCTATCACACAAGTCCATCCAGATTTAAATCCTATTTTCACGCCCTGCTTCCTCTGAGAGATCTTTGAGTGCTGCTGTGGAGGTGTGAATGGCCCCGTTCTCACAGCACCGTTTCGTGGAGGTGTCGTTAACTCCACTACACCTGACACACGTGAGGACAGGACCAGCCGGTATCTGAGGCAAAACAGCCCAGAAACCTCAGTGCTACACTCCAGAATACACTCGACGGGATGTGCATTAATGCAAAATTAATGGGGATCCATCACTGTGCAGTGGCATTTGCTAATGGTGCTTTATAAGCTAATAAATAATACACGACACTAAAACAAACACGAATTTGATAGCCGAAATCCCTTCTTGTGACAATAGCTTCTGCCAGGAGAGAATTTGGCTCTCTAATTCCAAGTAAACATAATTAAAGAAATATAACAAAATAAGGAACTGACAGCTCAGCTTCTGAGATTGGCCTGTCCTCGTTTAAATACAAGTTAGAGTAAAATCTATTTGGTTATTTGGTTATTAAGGGTTCCTTGTCTTGCGGTGCTCACAGGATGAAAGGAAATGCAAAGGGAAGGAGGCAGGAGATAGCAGAAAATGCGGGACCCTGGGGGTTTGGGCATGTTCTATTCCTCCTTGCCACCAAGCTCTAAATGTGGTCACATCCCCACAGCCCTTCTCCCAGCCCAGTCTGACCATGACCCTCCCACAGGCCAGGGAGTTTTCTGATCCAAAAGAGAACCCTTAACTCCTCATGTCCTCCTGCCTGAGCATCCCCAAGAGGCCCTGAGTGCTGGGACAGCTCTTTGCCCTCCATGCCTGTGAGTTCTGCAGGTTCACAGCATCTCACACCCCCAGCCACAGCAGAGATCTTCATCCCACGCATGAGCACCTCCAGTGCAAATGAAACAAGGCCTCGGCGTTTGCAGCAACAAAGACCTTGCAAATCTCCATTTTCCATGCGCTGCATTTTCCCAAATGCGTGAAGGGACATGTTCGATGCAGTCTCAAGACAGGAAAATCCCCAACAGGGATTTCAAATCCCAGCTCAAAAGCAAGGAGCACCTTCTAAAAGGAGAAAGACTGCTGGAGGTTTTTTCTGTTAGGGTGAGTAAAACAACATTTCTCTTTATCCTCTTTCTTGGAAAATCAAAATCCTTTTGCCTGAACTCTTTCCTAACCAAGTCAGTGGGGGGCAGGAACCTGCCATGAAAAATTTCATCCCAAATACTTTGAGTGTGGCAGAATCACAAGGAGTTTGCAGTGAGATGTGTTTGGAGCTCAGTGACAGCAACAACCCTGCACGAGGAAGTGCTGAACCGTGGATGGAGGCAGGAAGAAATAAAACTAAAGGTTGATTTTATTAGTCATTTTAAGGAGTATGAAACTGTTCATCTAAAAGGAGAGACGTGGCTGAGTCCAGCGTGGCAAACAAATTAATTCAATACTTAGTTATTGCATTTAAAAAAAAACAACTAAAGAAACTACAGATGACGTAACCTTCAGCTGAGCCAGCCCCCTCGGCTGCTTGTACTTGACTTGCCAATAAATGACAAAAATCTCTCTGTAAAACTTGTTCCCACATTCAGGCACTAATTTCAGCCCAAAGATCAACTCCTGACACTTAATTAAGTGAACCGAGGGAAGAGATGTTTCCACTGATTGAAAAGGCACAGGAAGGGGAAGCCAATACCATTACTCCTCCGTGGAGATGGAAGAAGCCTTGCAAGACACGGCAGGTGCTGGATATGGATCAGTGTGGCCCCAAAGGCAGTCACAGCCCCCTTCAGCACTCATTCCATGGCAATTCACAGCTGGCAGACGCTGTGAGTGCTGTGACACACCCAGAGCTGTTGGGTTCACCTGCTACAAAACGGAAGAAAAAGGTCAAAATATTTTCAGGGAACATCTGCGAATGTAAATGTGAGAAGAATCAGATTAAACGTTACAAAGAAATCCTGCCCTGTGAGGGTGGGGAGGCCCTGGCACAGGGTGCCCAGAGAAGCTGTGGCTGCCCCTGGATCCCTGGCAGTGTCCAAGGCCAGGTTGGACTGGGCTTGGAGCAGCCTGGGCTAGTGGAAGGTGTCCCTGCCCATGGCAGGGTGTAGAACAGGACTGAAATGTGAAAAATCCAGGATTTGCACCTCAGCTCAAAGGAATCTCTCGGGGACCATCAGCAGCCAGTGGAGTCCCTTGACAAACACAGATATACAGCCCAGTTTGCTGACATGACCTTATTCAGTGAATATTTTATAATCCCAGCATTATTTGCACCACTTTTCCGGCTCTGACCTTAATAAATCCCACATCCCATGTTTAAGCCTACAGCTTATCAATCATCTTAAAGGTCTTTTGCAACCTAAATGATTCTATGATAAATGCAATCAAAGCTGAGCTACGTCCCCGGACGTGCAGCGATCCGGTCTCCTGGCATGGTCATCTTTAAATGAAAATTAAGCTTAATGCTGTACATATTTTTCAGGCACAATTATACCACTGTCTCATGAAAAAAATCTGGCCTGGCAGCTCTGCCTCAAAGTAGCTGATGGTGGTTAGATTGGTGGTTAAAAGATAAAGCTAAAAGGCAGCTTGAAATAGGGGAAAAAAAATAAATAAAGGAAGATAAACTGCTTCAGACAAGTGTCCACAGAACTCCTAAGACCCAACTTTGCCTAGAAATGCCAAACCGACTTAAATTGGAAGATCACATTGTAATCCCATATAATTAATGTTTGTCCTCTTGCCGTAAACTGCCAGGTTATCATTAGTTCATCTTTTGTATTTCTAGGGGAAACTCATTACTCGGTGAGTGCAACGTCGGGAGATTGTTTACAATTACGCTGCCGAGAGCAGTAGGCTAATTCCATCTGCTAATTAGCCCCACTCACATAAGTATAGGTAGAGAGCTATAAATACTAGCAGAATGTGTGCCGGGCTGGCACCTGCTCGCCGGGGCTGTGCAGCAGCGGCAGCTGCCCCCTCTGGCGGCCTCTTCACGGGATTTTACTCAAACCACACGAAAGGCTCCTAAAAATCATCCTTCGCCTGGAGCAGAGATGGAGGGAGTGGTAAGGCAGGCGGTTCCAAGCTCCTTTCTGCATCACGCACCTTTGTGTCACCACCAGTGGATGCTGTTCTGACACTGCTGGGAGAGAGCTACTTCTGTGAAAGGGTTTTTGGGGCAGGCAGAGCTGGTGGGGGGAAAAATCCCTTTGTTTTAACCTGGAAGGTGCTGTGCAGGTCCCAGGCAGGAGCTGCCTGAGATGAGCTCCGTTGGTTGGAGTGTGGTGCTAATAACACCAAGGCTCAGAGCTGCACTTGATGGTCCTTGTGAGTCCCATCCAGCTCTGAATGTTCTGTGATTTGGAAATAAAGACTGAATGTTTCAACTGGATTAAAAAAAAGAAAAGGGGACTATACTGCCACAGAACCACAGAATCACAGAATAGTTTGGGTTAGAAGTGACCTTAAATATCACCTGGTTCCAGCCTCCCTGATGTGTGCAAGGACCCCTTTCACTAGACCAGGCTGCTGCTGAGGTGGATTTTGTGCTTTGGTGTTTCCACACCCCTTCATTCAACCACTGCCCCAGGACGGGGTGTTGCACACCCCCTTTGTACTCAACTGTTTGCAGCTTTCAGGAGAAGAGGTTGAATTTCACATTCATTAGAGATCAGACTTGGACAAAAAAGAAACACAACAAGAAGAGAAACCTGCCTCCCTTCCAGCTGGATGAACTGACTAAAAGGCAGAGCTGGCCCACACAAACTACATAATCTGTATTATTTTATTTCAATCTGACCTCCACAAACCAGCAGTGATTCTGTGCTGCCCGTTTGTTTTCCCTCCATGAATCCTGCTCTTCTTCATACCTTCACAGAGCAGAGACCCCATAATGCACACCCCAGGCAGCTCCTTGGTG
Organism: Mohoua ochrocephala; assembly: GCA_013398855.1. NCBI lineage: Eukaryota > Metazoa > Chordata > Aves > Passeriformes > Acanthizidae > Mohoua > Mohoua ochrocephala. The sequence continues at coordinate 117,591 of VZTA01018450.1, read as the reverse complement.
GTTTGGGGATTGACCAGAGATTTATGTGTGAATTAAACCAAGCCTGACTGGTGTTATTTTAAAAATGGAGATGGAAGTACCTTCCTCAGCAAAGTGTTCCAGGCTGTGGACCCTCCGTGGAGAACAGCAGGTCTAAGAAAAGTCCACCTTGGATCAGAGGGAGCCTTCCTTTGGTGCTGTGTGGAGCTGGGACCCTCCCAGGATGGTGGGCGCCTCTCAAGGCCTCGATGTTTAGAAAAGAAGACTGCAAAGCCCACATTCTTCCCTGGATATGGTGACAAATGGCACCTGTTTGGGGAAAACAGAAAAAGATTAGTGCACAATTGAAATGCAATCTTTTAGTCTAAGGCAGCATTTATTTCGTGTCTGGTTTCCTTTGTCAGTGACTTCAGGGATATCTGGGACGTTGGAGAGGGAAGATGAACGACGCTGTAGCACCAAGGTGTGCACTAAAAACAAGAGGTGCAAGAATATTCTTCCTTAAGGCATCGAAACAGGCAGGAAAGAGCAGCTGCCATCCTCAACCACTTTAAATATTAGTCACATAATAAATCACTTATTTTCATTGTGTGGTGTGGTTTTCAGTTTGCACACTTCGCCACAGCCAGAATTTCCTGGACAAAGAGCGTGGAATTGGCCGACGGATTCAGCCAAACAGTCTCGGCTGTTGGAGTCCTTATTACAATGTTCCCAGCACCAACTGCCTGGAACCATTTAATAAGATGGAATTGTGGTTTGAATGACACATATAATCAAAATTTTCATTTGTTTTCAGAAAGAAAATCCATCTAATCTCCAGCAGAGGAGAATGGAAGTGGTTTTGAGGCAGGCAGTCCATGTTCCACTATCAATTTAGATGCAATTCAAAATACAGGATTTGCCTTAATGGATTGTCAGGTCTTAATACAGAGGGAGAATGAAGGTATAAGAAGGGTTATTGTATGAGAAGGAAAGGCTTTATTAAAAGACAACAAAAAAATAAGAGAGGGAAAATAACAGGTATATTTTTATGGCTGAAACCAGAAACTATTACTGCATATGGTGGGATTTTTCAAAACCCTTTGGTCACTTGTCATATCCAGACCATTTTCCTGCTGTAGCAGGAGTGTTCCCCGTAGCCCAAGATCCAATTTGCCAGGCAGTTTTTCAATGACCCATGAAAGACATTAAAACAGTCCCTACACGGTTATTACATCTCCCCAGTCTCCGAGATGAGATCACATAATTGTCATTACAGGGGAAGCCCTCCATCCAAAGTGGCTTGCTTGGAGAAGCAGCCAAAAGGAAGAGTTTCTTGCTTTTCCTCATAGTTTAAAACACGTAACACTGATTGCTTCCACCTTGGTACTTTGACTTTTCCTCCTCATTGTGATTGTCCAGGGAAAGCTGGCTTCTTCTCCCACTGCTCAAACCCCGAAGTTTTGTGGTTTTTGCTGTCTGCTCAAGCTCTCATGTAATCTCAACTTTAATCATATATACTCTTTAGGAAAAATAAACGATAAAATTACACTTCTTCCTGCCCACACACTCACCTAGTCCACACACCTGCTGAACCAGGGGGTTGTCCATGGCAAACACGGATATTTCCCCCAAACTTACTGAAGACATCAGGAGAGCGTGGGATGGCACTTCAAACCCCACTGCAAAGCCCCAAGGTCCATGAGCCCTGATGACCCCAGGGCTGGTGCTGTGAGACCTCAGCAGATCTGCTGGGGCCCTACATCTCCTCCAGGTGTGTGGCACGTGCTTTATGGCACAATGAATTTTGGGATGCAGTTCATAGGGCCACTTGTTTGCCTGTGAACTCACTGGTGCTGCTAATCCTGCTTCCCTTTCTCCCGTTGGCATCCAGCTCTTGGCCAGCCTGCCTGGTCCAGATGGTCTCCTGTTCCTTGTTGGAAAGGTGCCCAGAATCTCCACATTCTTCCTAAAGATCTTCCTCCCCATGGGGCACTTCCCTGATTTGGTGCAGATTTTATGACCACGTTTTCCAATAGTTCACACTTCTTCACTCCTCCCCAGCCTTGAAGGGAGCTACAAGATGAAGAGAGACTATTTACAAGAACATTAGAGACAGGACAAGGGGGAATGTCTTCAAACTGACAGAGAGTAGGTTTAGATTGGATATTGGGAAGAAATTGTTCCCTGTGAGGGTGGGGAGGTGCTCGAGCACATAGTCCAGAGAAGCTGTGGCTGCCCCTGGATCCCTGGCAGTGTCCAAGGCCAGGTTGGACAGGGCTTGGAGCAGCCTGGGATAGTGGAAGGTGTCCCTGCCCATGGCAGGGGGGGGATGAGATGGGGTTTAAGGTCCCTTCCAAGCCAAACCCTTCTGTGATCCTGTGGTCCATCCCACAGTCCCTCAGCTTGCACAGCCACGGGGCCCTGCCACGGGTGCTGTGGGAATCACATCGTTCAGGGCGGTGATACCAGAGCAGCAGCAGCACCTGTACTCTGAAAATGATGTGTGCAGCAAATAAAGCACCCCCTGGTTCAGGACTGGGCCCCACAACCCACGGTCTGAGCCCCAGCACAGCTGGGTGTCCACCCAGAAGTCACTGACAGGGACAGGAAAACCTTTGCCCAGAGCCTCCAAGAGCAGCATCTGGCCCATGGGAATGCAAGGAATTGCACTTACACTCTGTCTTGGAAAGTGAAAGGCAGAAATTACTGTGATCTGATCCTGCTCACAGCATTCCCTCTGGGTCAGTGCATATCAGGATTTGCTTTGTAGAACATCAGGGAAGAAAATCTTGAAAATTACCTTTACACAGATGTATAAAACCCGAAATACACAGATGCAGACATTCAGTTGTTTTCCTTGCTAACCTTAAACACAACACTTTTTACATGTCAAAGGGCAAAAGTCTGCTGTTGTTTTATTTTTATTCCCTCTTATCTGATTTTGTATTTCCAGCACATCATAAATCACAGGTTACCCCAGGATGTAAGACAGAAAAACATTGCTTCATTACACACCCAAAGGTTTGGGATTAAAATTACAGGCTAGTGGCACAGGTAAGAGGCAGATCGTGATGAGTGTCTAAACTCTGGGGTGGTGAATCACAGCAGAGCACTATTTACCATCAGTCCTGCGCTGTGGGGCTGGTCAGGAGTTAATGACCCAAGGGATGCCATCACAGAGATGTGGGGTGACGTTGCTTCTTGTGCTGTCCCCAAAACTGAGGGTAGGACTCGTGACAGGTGCCAGATGGGCCCTCCAGAACACGGTGAATAAGGAGTTTTTTTCTCTGGCTGCTGCACGTCACCAGGGATGAAGTAGAGAGAAAGCTGGAAGAGAACGAGTGGATAGCCAGCAGAGTTGGAAATTTTTCAGCTGAAGAGGTTTTTGCAGGAAAATCCCCACCTCTTGAAACTAAAAATTTCTATGGGGAAGTACAAACCTTCAGAGAACTTTTTTGCTGGGACAGAGGGAAGAGATGGAGGGTGGGCAGTGGGGCTTCCTCACCTTGCCAGAGCATCCACCTGGACCAGAATAGAGTGTCCCGTGACCAACCATCCCGACAAACCTGGACAGGCTCTCAGAAGTTCCAGTCCCTGCCCATTTAAAAAGACAAAAAGAAGCAGCTTGCCCAACTTGATGGCAGTGAGATTCAGCACCAGGAAGAGCATCCAGCACGGGGACTACCAGGAACTCTTCCCCACGTATGGCCTCTCCATCCACTGAGTGCATTTAAACGCTGACCAACGTCACAGGGACACGACTGTGGGTTCAAAGCACATTTCTCAGCTGACTGGACATTGAAGGAGCCAAATTCTGCTCAGTTGCTGAGCTTGCCTTGCGCACACCCGCTGACCCCAACACTTCAGCCTTTAAAAGCCAAACACACCCTGATGTGTCACACAGTCGTGTGTGTGCTCACGGGACTCACACCCAGGGAGGGGACATTTCCATTGCAGAACCACCCTGCACCTCATCCGTCAGTAACTCTGCCCTCCAGGGGGGCGTTTGTGCTGACAGTGAGACGGCGAGGAAGGTGATTGAGCTCTGCAGTGTATTGTTGCTCTCCTCAATAGCGCTGATTGGCAGCGGTGATTAACCGGGGAGAGCAAGGGAAGGGTGTTCACAGGCTGACCAGGCACGTCATGGATGCAATCATGCTGCCAGTGAGCACTGGATTTGCTCTTGAGCAGCTCTGCAGAGGGAGGGTGGATGGCAGTCACCCTCCAGGTAAGGATACACATCCCGTGGGGTAGGATGGGAGCGAGGTTCGGATATTTCACCTTTCTGTAGCTTCCTCTCTCTGGTGGCTTCAGGGGAAGATCCAGGTGTGGAGTCTCTACCTCCTGAACATCAAACTTCAGGTGGCCACAGTCCAAACAGGACTTTGTGGTAATTCCCTCTCCTGCAATGCTTAGGAGGAGATGGGTTCCTGCTTCTTTTTCTGGCTCAGTCACTGATTCAACTTGGATTTTCTTCTTGGTCACACTTTGGTTCTTAGCCCTGCTGGAAGTGCCCAATTTCTAAGGAGAAAAGAGGGATGCTGACAGAAAATTAAGAGATGCTCACAGTGGGACCCATGGGATCATACTCACATCACAAACGCGCTTAATTTAATTTGATTCTCTGGGTTATACCTGGTGGCCTCTGAACTGTCTCTGCTGGCCTGGAAAACGTTCTGACCCAAGGAAACTACTTTTCTGATCTCATGTGACAACTCCCATCTCCAGCAGCAAATGTTTACTGAGCTCCAAAAAATATCAGAACTGTAAGGGTGGAAATAAAGGGAGTATTTATGCCTAACACGATACTCCAAGGAACAGCCATCAAAAATAGGCTTCTAATTTCTAAAGACTGTCAGATGCCCAGCAGAGTTTCTGCATCATGCACCAGATTTCCCTTTTTCAGGTTTTAATTCTTGGCTTCCCTCACAAGGCAGAAGACAGATGAATTATTTTAACAGCTGCAGACAGTTGTTATTTCATCACAACCTCAGCTCTTCCCTCAGATATGACACAGCCACCAGAGCAAACTACCCAGTGCAAAGGTCCCCAGAGGAGGGTGCTGCTTTTATTGTCTTGGAGCACAGCTGTGTATCCCCCCTCCTCATCCCATTTCCTGGTCAGGTTCCATCGTTTGGACTGATCAGAGATGAATCTCTGCCTCACAGATGGCCTCGACCTCTCCAGCTCCTGCTGTTCACTCCCACAACTCTCAGGACCTGTTACCAACAAGTTCCTCCTCATTTCTTTTCCTAATGTTCATTCCACGAGCTGCAGAAGCAACACTTCTCAGTATTAAAATGTAATTAATGATTTCACCATAATGAAATTAATGACTAACTGGAAAGACATTTAGACCCTTTGTTGAACGAAACTCACTCATTTTCTGATGCATTAGGACTGTCTGGTCTGCTCTGCCTGTGAGGCAGCTATCCCACAGCTGGCAGCAAGCCAGGGGCTGCAGAAAACCTTTCTTTTTTTCCTGTCAGAGCGTTTCTGACAGGCCTCTGCAGCAGCTCTGCTCTCAGGCACCATCAGCTCCCGGTTTCTGGATCCTATCAAAGACAGGAGAATAAAAGGAAAAGGTAAACATGGATGGGGGGAGGTGATGGCCTTGGCTGACCAGCTGCCCACCAAAAAATATGCCATTTGTGAGATGCGCAGACTGAAGGGTTTCTAAAGGAATTTAGAGAGGCTATTTTGACCTCTGCCTTGAGGACATCTCTACAGCAGACCAACATGAAGGAAGCCACCAGCTGCAGGGCAGGATGGGGTGTAGGAGTGAGCAGTTGGCACAGCAGTGCACTGTGTCCTCGAATTCGGTCCCCACAGGCCCACACCAGTTCCCCTCTTCTGCACAAGCTCATGTCATTGCCCCAGCGACAGCAGATGGCCACGGAATAATAAATAAATAATAAATAATAAATAACCTTGCCTGGAAACACCAATTCCTGAGGAGTTTAGACTCAGACCAATGGATGTGTAGTGTCTCTGGCACTCCCCATCACAACCCTGAGGCACAGGTCCTCTGCCACACCACCAGAGTCAGCTTACAACTGAGCCAGCACCGTTCTTTGGTACTGAAGAATCTTAAGCTAAGATTTTCCCCTTCCCTTGACGCCAACTGAATTAATCAATTCCTCCTTGGCATTGAAATAAACTCACTGTCTGCTAGGTGGGTCAAAACCTCACAATCTATTTTGGCTGTTCTGTTCCCATGAATTCCGTTACAATAGGTTGCAGAGGGGGAGATTAGAGGGAAGGCAGAGCCAGCGGCGTGCCTTGCTTTATGAGGGGGAAAAAAACACACACACAATTTATTTTTCATTGCTTTATGACGAATATGAATTCAATTACACGCAGAGGAGAACTGCTGTAGTCAGGCAGAATTATCCTCAGCTAGTAGCAAATATAATGGCTTTTAACAAGGAGAGCTTATCATCAAGGTTCAGACAAGCTCGAGTCCGTGTCGCACCTGAGGAACCCTCACAAGCAGGCAACGCCTGTCTCAGCTGAGAATGAACCTCCCATCGGCACAGCTGGAGGAGGGAGGGGGAAGCAAGGTGTTAGTGGAGCACTCTGGTCACTGCCAGGCCTCCAGCCACACGTGTCAGGCACCAGGGAGCAGGAGGACCAGCTGTCAAAATGTGAGCATGTGCCACAGAAGCAGCAGAGAAACACGTTTGTCTCCCTCATGGTTTCTGTCATTTTCCCCCCCAGACAGAACTCTCCCTGTCCTGGGCAGTGTTTCCAACAGCTGGGTTAAGCTTTGCCCAGGAAGCTACCAAGCTCAGAGAACAGCTCTCCTCCTGCCTGGATCCAGCCAGGCACCAGGGAAATGTCCCTACAGACGGCATCACAGCACCCGAGCACCCCAGATATACCTGTGCATATCCCTGTGCCCCCTCACTGATCAGCTCTAGTCATGCCAGAGCAATGAAGACCTGTGCAGGAGCTAAGAGTTCTTCAAAGAGACCTTTTCAGTCCCTCTCAGTCCTAACTGAGCAGAAAGCACCAGTCATTGACACATCCATGCTTGGCACAAAGTGCCTCAGCACAGCTCCCCCAGAGCAATGAGCAGTTCAGCCTGGGGAGAAGGATGAATCTCACCACATCCCTGGGGATTTCCCCAAAAATCCTGCTGCCCCAGGACAGCCCTGCAATGCTCAGAGGCCCCTGGTCCTGCTGTCCCACTCTCCAGAAGCACCAGTCCCCTGGCAGTGGCTGCGTTTCCCCAGCTGCCACAACGTCAGAAAGAGAAATTCTCAAGCAAATGGGAGGAGGGATTGAAAATTTCCACACACTGTGCATTAATCTCATGCACGGTGAAATTCTCCTGGGGTGTCACCAATGTTTGTGCAACACTGATAAATTCAGGTTTTCTTTCTTCCAGATAACTCTCGGATTGTTTCTCTGGGAGAAGCCAGAGGCAAACGGGAAGGCTCAGGCAGCAGCCAGGTGAGGCTGAAAGGATCCAGCTTTTGGGATCCAGCTGTGTTTTGGGATCCAGCTGTGTTTTAGGATCCAGCTATTAAACCCCAGCTCCAGAGCAGCATTTATTCCAGGCTGTGCTTCCCACAGGAGGCTGGTGGAGATGCACTTCCCAGGAGCCTGCCTCCCTCCCAGCACACACAAGGCTTCCTGTGTTCTAACAGCGAAATGTTATTTTGTAGCAGCTGTCTGGAAAGAGATGCTCAAATCTTGGACAAAACCAAGCATTTCAAATTTCCTTGCTATTTTTCATCAAACCACTTCATGGTCATTTTTGGGTTAAGCTTTGCATCTCCTTCAGCATGGAAGGGGAGTGTTGCTGCTCTTTAGAGTCAGGAGAGATAAGACCTGAGGCATCACATTTCTTGGTCAAACTCATGGATCATGGCAGAGCAAAGCTCACACAAGCCCTGGACATCTGTGCTCCCATCCCCATGTGTTTGCCCCTCACCAGCAAGAGATGGTTCCAGCCATTTATCAGCAGGGAAGGTGTTTAATCTCATTTCCACCCAGGTGAGGCTGCTGGTGGATGATCCCATCCCAGCCTGGAGTCTCCCCATTCCCAAGCCCACCCTGCAGAGGCAAGAGGGGAGCTGAGCCCTGCCCCGAACGCAGCGACAGCGCTGCGGCCGGCTTGGGGTCTGCAATCAGGCTGTGTCATTAGACAAAATCTACGGGCTTGAATTCTGCCATCTGCTCACCAGACTTGATTGAAAGTGTAGGAATTACATGAAATTACCTGATTACGCGCAGGCTGACAAATAACAGCAGATATTGCAGCCCAGGCTGAGCAGAAGCGTGGCCATTCCTGCCTCCACCAGAGGAGTGAGGGCTTTGCCCTGGTAATAACAAGCATTGCAAGTTTCTTCTCCTCAGAGCTGAGCTGGTTTTGTTTTGTTTTTTTCTCTGAGTTTGGAGAAGAAAACATCCAAATTGCACATAATAAGTGGAACACAGAAAAAAAAGAGCCAGCTGTACTCACAGATGCTACAGCACGACCAAAGGTGCTTTTCTATTTCCTCTCCCCCTAGAAAAAGCCATATACATCAAATGAATAAAGCAGGAGATTTCCTCGATAGAATTAATAGCAGGCAGTCCTTCCTGACTTGCCTTTAATCACACTCAGCCCCCAGTGGGCCTGGCAGAGAAAGTCGGCATTACTCATTTACTCAGGCAAACTCTGAGTGTTTGCCAAGCACCCCAATCCTTCACGGCTTTAATGCCACAGTTTGGGGAACAAAACCAGGACCTGTGGGCAGCCCTTAAAGCTTTGCTGCTCATTGGGGAGGGAGCTTGGGTTAAAGTCAATTGGCATTTCACTGGAGCACAGCCACTGTTTACAAACGTGTGTAGGAAAAGCCTAATTAGGTGGACTCGTTCAACTTTAATGCATTCACAGCAAGCTTCAAATTTATATTTATGTAAATTCCTGGAGATCCAGAGGATTTGGCTCACTTCAAGAAGGTGGCTTAGAGGTAGATCTGTCAGTCTATAGGATGCACACAGACTGTCCATTCTGGGTCTGCTACACCCCTGCTATCAGTGGTGGTGTCAATGCTGTGGTTTCAAGTGCAAGTGCAAGCCTCCAGCTACAGAAGCACCTGTGAAGCTTTGCAAACTAGGAGATCAAGAGAGGAAAGGGGTTCAGATGTGGCTGAATCGAAAATGTTCCAGGATTTGCCAAAAAAAAAAGGGTTTCTAAGAGGTCTCTCTTGATCTGGTTCAGCCCAGAGCACAGCAAGGTGTAGCCCAGGGGGAACTCTGCCTAAAGAAAAAGCGAATCAAGTGTGAGTCACAGGCAAGAGTGGTTGGAGAATATTGCAAAGTGGAGCTCCCATCCATCAGAAAATCTGATTACCTGAGTGTATTTTGTTTAGAAACATTTCTACCTGCATCAATCAAGCAGTTTGGCTTTGCTGAGCCGCTGGGCTCCTCCTGAGCCCTCACCCACACACCACATCCCAGCTCCCCAGCAGAGCAGAGCCTCGGAGGGACAGCTTCCTGCTCCTCTGTCCTGCCTGGCAGGACCAAGCCCAGGCGGGGAAGGAGCCACCACACTCCCAGGCAGCAGCGGGACATCACAGAACATCTGACTCACAGCCCCTGCAGGAACTGAACCAGCTCGGGCGAACTCAAAGAAATATTGAATTCACTGAAAATGATGTGTTTTGATTTGGCTTAACATGCCAAGATAGTTTGATCTGGATCCACTAGACTGGAATGATACATTTCATTTAATCTTCTGGATGAAAGAGAAAAGTCTATGCATTGATTTGATGTAAAATATTTTATTTTTTCATGGAAGATAATCTTTTCACAGCAACTGCATTATCCATATACACAAACACTGAAGCACCTCTAATTACCACATGTCAGCGAGTTTGCTAACAGACTTCTTGGGATCTATGGAACCTTATTCTCAGTTATGGTAAAGTGACTTTACATCCCCTTACTCCCTGCTATTTAGAGCCATAAAATGGGAATAAAAACAGTTGTGGAGGAAGAGTAAGAGCCGGCAGCCAGAACACATTTCTCTCTGCCTGGGCAGAGGGGCCACGGGGGCTGCGCCTGTCCCCACGTCAGCTCTGTAAGAGTCACCTGGTGACTGGGAAGGTGAGACAAAACAGCCCAAGGCTCTCAGAAGGATCCTTCCAAGGGATCCTTGCTCCCTTCAACGGCAGCAGATGGAGTTTGCAGCACAGCCTGCCCATAAGGTTCGAGGTTTGAGATGCTGCAGGCGGCTGCTCCCAGGCCGGGCAAGCCAAGGGAAGCGTTAACAGAGCTCCTGTGCTCCAGTTTGTGCTGCAAAATGAAGGCTGCTCTCCTGGGCTACAGCATGATTGCAACACGCTTAAATACCTCATTAATGAGGCCTCTCTAAGCCACAGAGACCAGCAGGGTTTTAGAGGGGCAGAAGCCTTTGTGCTTTCTCCTTTCGCACAGGGGAGAACTCAACTCACCGTCCAATTTGCAATTGCTAAGACAAAACTGCACACACGGAATTGGATTTGCCAGCACAGTTTGTGCCTCCGTCTAATTGTTTTTTAAACTTTGCATCTTGGGAAGGATTAGCAATCATGGTGCTCTTAGAGACTTCAGGTTTCTTTAAAAAATTTTCTTCCCATCATATCCCATATGTTTCTTTTGCTCTCAGGGAAACAAAGCCAAGTCATCCTCTGACTAAGACCTGGTAATTCGCAGAGCACATCAATCTGCTGGACAAAGCATTTGCAGTCTGTTGAAGAGATTAAGACAAACTTCTCTAGTGGGGAAATTTATACCAGGAATAAATATAAACCTTGTTAACGTGATTATTTGTGTTCTTTTTAATGATGTGTGCAAAGATAAATTAATTTTTCTTGAGGTATTTTTTTGCAAGAGGAGGAGTGAGAAGGCGATCATAGGAGGATGTCTGATAAAAACCACCAAGGCCCAGTATTTGCAGGGAGTCATTCCTTCAAGCCTTGCCAGCCCTGACTCAGGAACACCAGGAAAGCTGAGATGCAGTAGCAGCTTTTACCACCCTTCCTGATCTGACATCTGCTGGAACTAAAAATACTTCAGGCTTTAACTAATAATGAGACATAACCCCTGCCAAAGGCTACACCGTCATCCAGGACATGCCCCCACCACCCACTCGGACAATTCACACCCCTTTGGCTTCTGTTTTAAAGTCTCCTCTGTGGCATTAAACGTGAGACAAAGGCTTGGACCTTATAAAGATCTGGCCTCTGAAGGCTTTAGGAAAAGTCTGAGCTATTTAAATTTTTGAGCTTAAAACTAACATTGGTTCTGTTTTTAAAGTGTTCTTAAATCCTCCTACTCAGGGAAAAAGGATAAAAATATGCCACCACACCTGCTTAACTTGCCCACTTGCAGCAGCCACTGCTTTTTAAGAACAGGTGTTTCAAAGTTGTCCCCTAAACTGCTTTTTTTGAGCACTTGACAGGTTAGATATTTGGGGATTTGGGCAATGTGCACCAAAAGAGAGAAAAGGCCAAGAACGCAAGGGGTTTGTGGCAGTGATGTCTTAAGGGGCCACCTAAAACACAGAGACCATACAGGAATTAAGAGAATAAAAGGAGGGATTTATTTGAAGGCCTTCAAAGGCTCACCCTGGGCAGTCCAGAGGCTCCACCCCAGATGGACCCTGGCTCACGGGTTCTTCACCCTTTGATAAGTTTGGTTCATTTGCATCTCAGGGTTCATTCTCCAATGATCCCCTCAGTTCATGATGGAATCACCCCAAGTTTGCCCCCCTTGAGAGGCTTTGAGTTGACACATTTGGGGCCCGGTGTCCTTGGAGTGGAACCTGCAGAGGTTTGTTGTGTGTGAGCAGCAGGAGAGAACAGCAGCTCCCAGGCCACAAGGAACTGCAGAGTCACACACCAGGCAGGGCAGGGCTTGGGAAATAGAAAAGTTAAACCCTAAGGCATCAGCAGCATCCCACCCATGGCAGCTCACCCATCCCCTCACTCTGGCCCCTATAAAACCCTCTAAACTCCTTTCCTGCATCAGAGACTTGTTCCCTCTCCATTGCTCTGTTGTAGGCTTGTAATCTTGGGCAGGCTCCTAAAAATAGAAACTCTACCCTGACATCTGTGCCTTTCTCATGTCAGTAAAAGCAGGGCATGAAGTGCTTTTAATCAGCTTCTCCTCTCTGCAATAAGGAGGATTTCCCATCTCTGGTCAAAAGCCATGGATGGCAGATGTTTGGTTTTATTCCCTTTGGCCACTGGCAGTGGCAGATCCTGAGCTGCTGCAAAGCACCAAAGCTCTGCACCAGCTCCCAGCTCTGGGAAATCCCAGCTGTCTGCTCACATCCACGCTCTGGAAGCAATCTTTAATCTTCCCAACGCTCCCTTCAGGCTCCTTGTTCCAAGGCTGCAGAATGCCTTCACACAGCCTCAGATTCCAGGAGTGCAATGCAACCTCAGGGCAAAGGGTGAAAATGTAAACGTGGTTTTTTGGGGTTTTTTTGGTTGGTTCTTTTTTAATAATAAAAAACCAAAAGAACAAAGAAAAATTAAACAAACCCCCTACCATTAAAGTGGTTGCCAGCTTCCTCCCTCATGAAGATGCTTAATCTGCCCATTCCTTTGAACATTAAAGCCATAAAGTTCTGTGCTTCCTCCTCTATTCATCCCTTTTTTTCCTTCAAAACATTTTCCTATTGTAACATAAGCACCAACCACAAATCCACCGAGCCTCTGGTTTGCAATAGGTCATAAAATCTGTTTGCTGTCTGGTACCTCCCATCCACTTTTCCTACCTTGAGCCTGCTGATGGGCATGACTGACACACATTGGTTTATTCTTGACAGACCATGGTTTTCAGAGGATCTTCAGGAGCCTTTGGCTGTCTGAGGCTTGGCTGGCCACGAGCAAAGGGCACCCAGAGCCCTGGCTGCTGCTGTGGCTCTCTGGCCTTTAGCATCTCACCTGCCTGGGAGAGGGGCTGTGAAACCCCAGAGCTGTTTAAGCACACCCTGCACATGTTCCCCTGGATGAGATCCTCTTCCTTCTGACAGCCCCAGGTTCACCCACCCAAGGCAGACGTGTGACATTGAAAGGCAAATCTTATTTTTTAAGCTGGGGGAGGGCAGAGGAAACATGGCCAAGAGCTCAGCGAAAGCAGAGGACAAGAACACAGAGATATTTTCGAGCTGGCTGCTCTGCAGGTGAAGGACGAGACTGAAAGAGAACCAAAGCTGCTCACCAGACCTTTGAGGCCATCTGAGGTGAGACAGAATCCGCAAAGATTTCATTACTCACAAATCCCTCCAGATGTCTTAAATAATTCATAGCAAGCACTGGGACATAAAGACCAGGAGCTCCATTAGGAGGCCCTTTGGATTGGTTTTTGTTCATTAGGGTGAGTCACACAAAACACGTTATTACATAAAGCAGGATGGCTCATTAATGACATCAGTCTAAGGCTGTAATGTACCAGTGCCTGGGAGAGCTCTGGGAGGCTCAGTCCTTGTCCTCGCTGCTCCAGAGAGTCCCACAGTGCTTCCCTGCAGAAAGCCACCCCTCAGTCCCACCACGCTGTCCCTGCAGAAAACCACCCCTCAGTCCCAGCCACGCTGTCCCTGCAGAAAGCCACCCCTCAGTCCCACCACGCTGTCCCTGGGGTCTGGCTCTGACTCTGCCTGTGGGTGCTGGGCCTTTCCCCAGCAGTGTCACCTCTCCCACAAACTGCCCCTGAGGACAGGAGGACAGGAGTCTCCTCTTGCTCGCCCCAAGCAGGGCACAGCTCCAGCTGGGCACCCAGCTCTGGCACCAGCGAGTCAAAGCCCATCCCTGAGCTGAGCTCCTGCCGCCACTGCCAGCTCTGGGAATGCCACAGGGGCTAAAGGAGCAGCATGGGTCACTCCAGCGTTTGGGACAACACAGCAGGGCTGCACTCTGGCCTTTGGAGCACGGGAAGCTGGAGCATTTCAGCAGCAGCTGCCAGTGTTTGCCCACACAGGCAGGTGGTAGCTGTGCCCGCCAGCTGCAGGGGAGACCTGGCACCCTGGATTTCCACACCAAGGCCAGCCCAGCTTGCACAGGTGATGGTGCAAAGGGGTGCTGCTCACTCCAGCCCTGCCTCCTGTAGGTACCCAGATGAGGAGAGATGAATTTCGTGAAGAAAAATATATTGCAGAGTGTGGGGAGAGAGCCCAGGTTCCTCCTGTCACTTCTGCGGAGACAGGAGAGAGACCCTCGCTGAGGAGGAACCAGCAGTAGCTGGGAGCTGTAGGCTGGCAGCCCACCCCATCTGTGCAGCCTCTGCCCAATTTTGGAGCTCAGCAGAGCAGCTCTCTCCCACCTTTTCAACAAAAATCGTTGTTATGGGAGACACACACCACTTCACAAAGTCAGCCTTCAAAAATCTACCCCATCCTGTGGAAGCCCACTGTGACCTCAGGGTCAAAGGGTGAACTAAATAAACTCCCCAGCTCCCTGCAGGCTCCTTTCTAGTGTCCTACAGTGTTCCAGGCAGGAGTGTGCTCGGTGATGGATGCTCACAGCCTGCAGTGGTGTGAGACAGAGAGCAGAGACGTGAGTGGGAATTAGGTTTCGCTGTTTGGCACAGGAGAGGATCCCATAAATGATTCAGGGGAGCATCGAGGTCTGCACCAACATAACCTTTCAGAACAGCACTCACCCCATGCCAGGTCATGTCCAGACTCCACACTTGGACATTACCGAAATATTCCTGCCAGGACAGAGTCTTGGTTGCCTGTACAGAATCTCTAAAATTTACTAGTGGGAAGAAGGGGAAAGGTCAGGGAACATCCTCGTGTGTTTTGCTCTCCAACATTCCACATGATGGTATCAAAATGCAGCAGCAGCAGCAGGGACAGATGATCTAGAACTCCCTGCATTATTAATACACAGTGAAAGATGAGGCAGCTTTTGTGAAAAGTATCTCTTTGCATGTTTAATACACGATGCTCTAACCTCGACACACTGCCACTCATGATGCTGTGTTAAAACCCAGCTAACATTTGAAGTCACATACTGAAAAGAAGAGAAAATATTTGCTGAGTTCAAACACTCCTCAATGTTCCAAGCTTGGAAATGGGACTGTGAAGATCAGGAGAACAAAACAGGAAGGTGGGGGGAGAAAATTCAGTGACAAATGTCGGTGGAAGTAGAAGGGGAAACAAAGAGAGGAGAAGTGGAGGCAGAGCTCAGGATGTGCCCGGACTCCACCAGCTCCAAGGCATTCAGCCTCCCCCATGGGACACTCAGACTGTGACACAGAGAGATGCAGCACCACACCTCACAGTGCTGGAAGGTGCTTCCTTACTCCCTGCCGAGCTCCCAGCTCTGTTAGGCACCTTCCACTCCCGAGTGCCGTGTCTAAAGTGAGCAGTTCGCCCCAGCACTCCAAATCCCAGATTCCTATCCCACCGCTGCACAAACAAACTGCATTCACAGCTCCAGCCTGGCTCCTGGAAGAGGCTTTCCACCCTCATCCTGAGCTCAGCCTCGTGACAACTAGAAAAAAATTAGCACCAAAATCTCTACAGCAGCAGGGGAGCAGGGAGGAAAGACGGGGTGTGCCAGGCCCGTGGAGTCTTGCTTCTCCGTGAGCCCTGAACAGTCACACTGTGCCTCATCCTCTAAAGAAAGTGTGAGTACGACAGAGCCAAGCCTTTAAGATCTGTAGTAACCAAATCCCAGAAATACTTTATCCTAAGCTCTTTAGAATGGAGAGCCTGAGCAGCACGTGTAGAATCCAGCCCTAATGCTTGCAGCCAAGCCAGGAGCCCAGGAGACATGGGTTTCTTCCCGTTATGCGAAGCTGAAATAGAATTATATGGTCTTTAGTTTACCTTGCCATGCAGGCACATTAGGCATGGATTTCTCTAAAGCCAGAACATCACAAGCTACCCAAACAACCCTGTCATTGCAATTTCACAATTTCCCTCTTTTGTGCATCTCTGAGCTCTGACTGCAGGAAAATTTCATCTCCTCAGCCCACTGCCATCTGGAGCAAGGTTCAGACTCAGTCACAAGCATAGTGGGAAAGGATATTTCTGGAGAACAGTGGGAAGGTTAACGATGAGTGTGCTTAGAGCTGGTGATCTCTTTCTGCATCTCACTGTGACATTCTGGTCTCCACTGCATCATCTGGAACCACGAAGTGGAAGTTACTGGGAAGATAACAAGAGTTCTGAGATCTGACAAAATCTGGGGGCTACAAACCCTCAGCCAGCCAGGTAGGGAGAGTCTCCCCAGAAGATTATCAATCTTAAATTGTCCCAATTCATCCAGGAGACTGGAGTGGCTCCTAGATCATCTGCAGAGCATCAGCAGGAGATTCTCAGCAGCTGCAGGGACTTTGTGTCTGAGCCACCCCAGCTCCGGAGGGGGACGGAGGCGGAGGGTGTTCAAATGGGCTAATTCCAGGCTAAGCTTCACAGGGAACATCAAAACTTCAATTACTGGGTTAAAAATGGACATCAGAGGGTGCCTTGTAACCTCCTGCCGTCGAGGAAACAGGCGGTACCCACTGCTCTGCACAGCTCAAGCAACACACTGGTTTCCAAACCACCCTCCCATTGTGGTGAAGGATCATTCCATCCTTCCTTCAGCAATGCCTGGAATCTCCTTGGATGGCTTCAGCTCCCTGAAACCTTCCTTGGCCATTTCAATGCTTTTGCTCTTTCTGCCGTGGCCCTGCCTTACAAGGAGAGGCTCCTGCCCACCCCACAAGGCAGAGACCAGGAGGAGAAAAGGAAGAGAGATGCTGATGCTGCCACCAGTAGGTGTCACAAGCCTGTGTCAGACAGGCTGCTTGGTTCTGCTGGGCTGAGCTGGAGGTGCTTGGATGCTTTTACACAACTTGACGTCCACCCCTCAAATAAGCTGCATCCCCAAAAAGGCCAGAGACAGGCGGATCTCTCTGCCATGCTATTTCCAGCTTTGCCCAGCACACACCACAGGGAAGAAGAACAGCTGCAGCTCAGGCAGTGTCACAAGCTGTTGCTGGCAGGGCTGATCCAGGCAGTGCCTGTCAAGTCGGGGTGAGCTGGACACTGGTAATCGGGCAAAGCTGTTGTTTGTTACCCCCTCGCGGTCTCTTGACTTTTCGTCTTGATTAAAGACCATGCTGAACGATGGAATTAGCAAGGCAGGGTTCCTAATCCGTTCGCTGCTCCTGCAATCCAGCCGCCTGCCCACGTGCTCATCCTCGGGGCTACCAATTAGGGGCACCAGCTGCTAGCCCGTGTGCCAGGGCCAGCAGCTATTAGTGCACAGACCATTAGCTTTAAAAGGCATTTGGAACTTCTGAACGCATTAGGTCGGTGTGATTGACATGTACCACGGCCATATGTGGCTTGCTGGCCTTTCCGTCACCCATTGCTTCTCCAAAATTGTGCTGGCTTGCTGGAGTGATCTTGGTGGAACATCTCACAAACACATCTCACCCAGGGCACTCAGGTTCTGCATTAGTTAAAGAGCTGCTACCTGCTGTACCCACCTCCCTTGGCACCTTTCCTCTGAGACAGCAGTGGCGGTGGGTTGTATGAAAGGTTGAGGATCTGGTCTCTATTTTTAGCCCTGTCATTTACCCAGTTAATGGTTCCAGGGAAGTCATTTCCCTTCTTTCTGCTTCAGCAACCCCATCTGTAAGGTGGTAATGATGAGTCTGTACCATAGGGTTTTGAGATCTATGCTTGTAAAAAATAGAGTTCAACTCAGAATTACCATGTCTGCCTAAAGCCAGGGTGGAGAGGAAGCCCCATGGGCCTTTGCAGCTGTACCTGCATGGATTTTTTTTCAAATCCTCTTCTGCCATGGCACTGGGCCTGGATCCACTCTGCTGACCTTGGCAATCTCTGCAGGGTCCGATAACGGGGGGCTGTTGTTGTCCGTGGGTCCCCAGGAGGGGTGGTACCAGCGAGCTGTGCAAGCCATTTCCCAAGAGGATGACAGGAGAGGACCACAGAGGGTGCTTTTATTGCACACTTTATGGCTGACCAGTCCATCACCATGGCCAGAGGCATTTACTCACTGATTTCAGCCTGTTGGCCTCACACCATCTTCATTTCCTCCATCTCAATCACAGCTCAGTGCTGGGCGAACCACGAGCTGCTCACCCCACTTTCCACCCTAACCTGGGACAACCAGCACATCTCCTCCCTCCTTCTGCCTCTCCCTCTTCTCAGCGGTGTCTCGGCTGCCTTCCAGAAGAGATTCTGCCACGAGGACCTGCTCTTTGGGAAAATTAACAGAACTGGATTGGAGTGTGCCTGAGATCAGTGCTGGCACACCAGGTTCGTGCTGCTGAGGTCAGTGCCAGGAGGGAGAGCCAGAACACCGAGCTGGGAGCTCTGCATCCTGTGGCAGATGGGGGCTGTCCATCAGGAGACACCTGGCTGCCCAAACATCAACCCTGACCTTCAGGGATGAGCCAGGTGGCAAACCAGAGCCTCAGCTCTCAAAAACAAGTCAAAAGCCTGTCTGAGCCCGCTACAACCTGGCTGCAGGGAGATCCTCCCCTTTCTTTCCCAGTTTTTTTGTTTAAAGCGGAGCCATCGTGGAATTTGGAGTTCATAAACAAGATTTCTTTAAAAATCTCTAAAAGGAACATTATAATATGAAGTTCTGATAAAATTTCTAGGCCTTCCTGCTTTATATAACTGGCAAATACCAGCAAAACTATTTAAAAAATATTTTAATATGATGGCCCTTAGCTAGATTCTTGACATGCAAACATTAAATCAGTGTCACTCTAAGCTGTTTTTTAATCTTGGGTCTGGCAGATTTTTCCAGCTCAGGACAGTTCTTTTGTCATTTGAAATAACTCTTCCCTCAGCAAGACACACATCCTTCAGCTTACCCAGATGGTCTCCTCCTCCAAGCGAGTATAATGTATTTAAATTTATCCAATGGTTTTCATGACTCAGATTTCCCATAACTGGCTGGTTTTTAACCGTCCTCTGCTCCACCTGTTCAGACATCACAGCAACCCTCTCCCTGGCTCCTCAGTGCAGGAGAGGTTCATACAGCAGTTCCAGAGAAGCTTTGCAGTCACAAAGCCCACGGTCTACAGCTTGGTCTGTGGCAGTTCTGGAGAGGAACCACGGCTTTTAGAATCTGCTTCAAAGTTTTGTTTCTTCTGGGGAGGAAAGGTTCATCCTGAAAGCAGCCACGTCGATCTCCTGCTCACACAGAGGGAAAAGCACAGTTTTAGTCCAGCACAAAACTCTGTCCCCTGAACATTTCTCAACTAACTACAAATCCAATCCAACAGAAAACTCATCCAGCAACCACAAACACAGCCACCTCTCTGTCCCCATGAACAGATCATTTTCTGGTTTAGACTACAGAAGAGAAATGCAAATCCTTGCATACAGAGGTTTCATTCTCTGAGTGGATTGCATCAGAACAACAGGCAGGGATTTTAAATAACACATGAGGGATCGAGGCACCCCTCTGTACAGCTGCTCCTTGAGATCTGAGCTCCTGCACCACACAGGTCCTTTGGAAAATGTCACCGGGGCCTGCCAACAGGACTCCTGCTGAAACAAAGGTATTTTTTGAAAAAAAAAGTGTCCCAAAGTCTTACTGACATTGAATAAATCCTTTGAAACTGCTGACAGGAATGTGAGGAGGCTCATCATGGCCTGGAGCAGCCGAAAGCCAAACGCAGGGAAAGCAGGTGGGAGAGAGGATGAAGTGAGATGAACAAGCTGAGAGAGGAAAGGTTGGAAGGAAGAGGGGGAAGAAGCTGGATGTTGCTTGGATGAGCTGTTAGGTTGGGTTTAAATGCAATTTGGAGTTTGAGAAGGCCGAAGTTAACTAAACTACAGGATATTTTCCTGCCACCATTTTCCATAGGCCATTTCCAGCTGCCACAGAAATCACAAGCCATTTAAAGCCATTCCTCTGTGCTAGCCCAGACCCCACAGGGCACCAAATGCACAAACCCCAGCAAGAACCTGGCTCCAGAAAAGGACAAACGATGGCAAACAAAGCCTTGCTTCAGCAGCCCAACAGCTCTGATGACCTGGCACAGTTTAGTCCAGCCAGGGTGGGCTGCAGCAGCCTGGAGGCAAACCAGGGAAACGTTGAGGAGCAGAAACCCAAATGAAGGAGAGATGCTGCATGATAGAAAACTAATCCCCTAGCCATAAAAGACAAAACAGGAAGGGAAGATCAGCAAGGGCTAACGGGCAAGCAACTAATTACAGAGTAAATTAACTCTTCAACCATGTGCACAATCAGGCAAAAACCATTATAAACATAAGGTAGAAGTTTCAGTAGCAAAATGTTGACAAAATCACCATACATCAGCCCCTGGCTCAAGCAGCAAAGTTCTGCTGGAATATGTCAAAATGGAGCTGGTGGGGAGCCTTCCAGGCTCCTTATTTTAGGATGTGAGGAATATTTTGGGATTAAACACAGAGCACAGTCATGATTTCACTCAATCTGTCATGGCAATACCTCGCCCTTACATCCTCTGACCTTAGAGAGACAATAATTGGTGAGGCTGCCTGCTGCTCATCCATCCTGCAGGATGCTCAGAGGTGCAGCTTTGCCCCTTCCACCAGGCACCTGCTGAACCTGCTTGGGCTGTGTCCATTAAAAACCCGGACTCCGCAGCCCAGAGGACAGTGAGAGATGGATGGTGCTGGCACGCAGCCACTTCCAGGGAGAGGCAGGAGCAGCCTGCCGTGGACAGAGACAGACTCATGAAACCTGCAGGACTGGCGTGCAATCGCTCTGTTTGCAAAGCTTATGACAGAGAAGTCGTGTGTTTCCAATATTCTGCCCCTACCCCAGGGACAGAGCTGGCACCTGCACTCTGAGCATCTGTCCCGGGTCAAAGGAGGCAGAGGCACGGCGGTGTTGTGCTTGGGAGAGAGGCCGTTCACTCTTTTAATTCCAAAATACTCTTGGTGTCGTAAATAAGGTGCTGGGAAGGAAGCTCCCTGTGGCCTGAAAGCGGAGCTCAGCAGGGTTCAGGGCTGTGCAGCTTCGGGAAGTCGGGGAGTTTGTTCAGAGCGGAGTGGCAGTGACGGATGTGGCCAGAACACGCAGTTCTTCATTAAACTGTGATGAGTTAATGAGTTACTGAGGCCTTTCCTGGAGATCAACCTGAAAGTGCCACATGGACAGGCACGGATATGCTTTCAAAGTTCTCGCATTTAAATCTCTTTTTATTTTTTTTTTTAATCTGGGATTTGTTATTTAGAGTTTTATTCTCATAAATACTTTCTACAGCTTTAAGATGCTTCCATATCCATCCTCCCTAATTTCCACTCATAGCATGAAGCCTCAGCACATACACTAACTAAAATTTTGGTGAATGTCAAGAATTCAGGAACTTCCCGAGGAGAAAAAAATAGCAAGCAAGAAATCGACTTTAAAATAAAATTAAAAGTAAAAGAGAAGATGAAAGAAAAAAAAAACCCCAGGTAGTAGTGATTAACCTAATTTCATCCAAAGTCCCCCCAAATGACAGGAGCTGTCAGAAGTCAAGCACACAGCACTACTTCATGTTCTCTGCATTAACCTTTAGAGTTCAAAATGCTCCTCAGCGCCTCTGTCCCCTCGCAGCGGTGTTTGCAAGTGACACAAACATTCGCCTCTGATCTGACTCCCTAACGCAGCCCGGCCTGAGCACGCCTCACAACAGTTTCCTCTGGAGCAAGTTCAAGCCCAGTTTGCTCACACTGGTGTCGATCTGTCATCACACGTGCCAGCCCAGTCCCTCCCAGCTCGGGTGGGCAGCAAGGAGACAAAAAGTCACCTTCTTTGGACGGTGTGTTCTCCAGGAGGCAGGAGAGAGCAGGACGAAACCCAGATTTCCATCTACCTGACAGGAATCGAATGCTTTTTACCCTTTTCCTTTGCATTTCATTCCCCATGCTGCCAGTGAGGCTTGGTGCCTCTGGGAGCAGGGGAATGTGCTCGGGGCAAATGAAAGTGAACCAGATCCACTGCAAAGCTGTGGGAGTTGGTGCTGCTGAGTGGTAACTCCAGAAGTTGTGATGCTTTCCCTTAGAGAAAGGATCCCTCACCAGCCTTTGGGTGCTGACAGTGCCCTGACTCCCCAGGGCTGTGCTGGGCACTGAAACTGGGTCTGGTTCAGAGAATCACAGAGTGGTTTGGGCTGGGAGGGACCTCAAGATCATCTCATTCCACCCCCTGCCATGGGCAGGGACACCTTCCACTGTCCCAGGTTGCTCCAAGCCCTGTCCAACCTGGCCTTGGACACTGCCAAGGATCCAGGGGCAGCCACAGCTTCTCTGGACACCCTGTGCCAGGGCCTCCCCACCCTCACAAGGAACGTTTTCTTCCTAATATCCCAACTAAACCTACTCTCTGTCAGTTTGAAGCTGTTCCCCCTTGTCCTGTCACTCCAGGCCCTTGACAGAAGCCCTTCCCCAGCTCTCTTGGAGCCCCTTCAGCTACTAAAGGGCCACAACAAGGTCACCCCAGAGCCTTCTCTTCTCCAGGCTGAATGATCCAACTTCTCTCAGCCTTTCCTCCCAGCCCTCCTCACTGTGGTGTGCTGTGTCCACTGCTCACAGAAGGAACAACCTCTGTCCCATCCAAGACTGGCCTGGGAGGGAGACAGGGAAACAGCTGGAGAGGGGAGAGAAGCCAGATCATCCACCTTTATTGGAAAAGGATCTCATCCTTACTGCAGGTAGAGCCACAAGGGTTTTCTTTTTGATCCTTGAGGTTTATTTCCTTAGTGCTTCTGTATCAGACACCGGCCAAAAGGGATTGTGGGAAAAAAAAAATAAATGATACCTTTAGTGTTTTATAAATGGAGCTGTATCATGCCAGTGATTCAGGGAGGGCAGAAGCCTATGGGATGGTAAGGAACAGAACAGAGCTTGGAGACTTATTTCCCATTAGAGTGAGGCAGAGAGGGAAAAAGGAGGCACAGGCAAAGGCAAATGATTTGATGGGGAACCAGAATCAAAATGTAGAAAAGGGAAAAAATCAAATCGAGACAGATTAAAAGTTTTCCAGTGGGAAGTTTCACTCCCCCAAGAAAAGGGGTCTGTTCTACAAGAGGACATGTTCAGGGACACTCCCAGTTTTAATGGAATTGTTATTATTTTTCAGTTTACATTGAGTAACCAATCCAAAAAAGCGTTAGCAATACAAGTAAAGAAGTTAAGTTGCAACACACTTATTTCCATTGAAAACACAGGTGAAAGCAAAGGCTTACGTGCAATTCTCCCATCAATAAAATCTAAAATTCCAACCATTTTTAAGCCTAAAATAAATTTTAAAAAAATTAAGGATAAACATTGTCAAGGAAAACAAGCTAGATGCTATGGAAAGTAAATCTACAGAGAGTTTTAAATGTAATTGTTTTCCTTGACCTCTCTTTATCTATTAAAAGGTTTTATCTCCCACTGCCAACCTTGTCTTAATGGAACACTTAACCTCCACTAGCAACACATATTTGAAACAACCAAGCCCATTTCAGAGCAGGAGAGGGGGCTGTGACCTGCAGGGCCCGAGCACCAGGCTGGCAGAGGGATGCACCTCAGCTGGCTCAGGAAAAGGGACCCATCCCTCCACCCCTCTGCTCTCTCAGGTTTATTTGGTTGTGCCTCTAACTGTGCTCCCCAAGCACCTCATCCCCCCTCACTGCATCTCCCATCTCTCTTTCTTGAATCCCCAATGCATCGTCTTGGCCTCTGAGATGTTTTCAAAGACACTAAAATAGGAAAATACAGACAAATGCCCACATGGTACAAATTTAGTAACATGAATTGGAGAATTGGTGGTTTTTTTACATGCAGGCTGTGCCAGCACAGGAAACAATTGGTGCAAACTGCACATTCTGCAGCATGTGGCAGTGCACAGAGACCCAGCACAGATTTCAGCAGCAGCAGTGGCTGTGAGGAAGCTGATCTGCAGCAACCAGAATAAAGTAATGAAGCAATGAAGACACCAAACTCTTTCACTGTGCAGCCAAACCAAATGTCTTTTGGTCCTTCATGCATGAGTCTTCTAAGTGTAAACTTTTCGAAGTAAGAGAAAGGAAATCATCCTCAGACTTCAGCGAGAAGAATGACTCAGATAGCCCCAGGCAGCAAAGATCTGAGCGGATAAAGAACAGTTTGTGACTGCCTTTGGAAAAGTATCTGCTGATTTTTGTTCTTGTGCAACATTGCTTTGAGCTACACAGAGGTTAATGGCAGACACTGGGAGGATGCTTTTGTGTTGTTTCTTCTCAAGATGCTTCCTCCCCTTTTCCAGAGTCACAGGGCCAACTGGGAGATGGACTGGCAGTGGAAGCCTCATCCCCACTCCTTAAGCAGAGGTCAGCCCAGCCCTGGGTCTGAGCTTGGTACTGGATCCTCTATATCCTGAGAAAGAAATGGAGCATTGCTTTTGTAGGGTCTGTCCCAACGCAGTTTTCAAAAGCTCAAGAATAAAAGCCAGACATCAGCCAGCTCCTCGTGACTAACCCAGGAACCCAGGGCATCTGTTGGGAATCTGGTGCAAAAAGGGCAGGGGGAAAATATCTTGAGAATTTCCATGATTTGAGTATGTCAGCACTTCCCATCTCTGCGATGGGCACAGCAGTGCAGAGGAGTCCCTGGCTGCTCTGGGCCTGACAGCAGCAAATATCTCCTACTGCAAATGAAAATAGGGTGTGGAGAAGAGAGTCAGTGAAAGTGGGTGAAAAAGACAGTGACAAACAGAAAAGTGACTGAGGAACCACAGGGTGGAATCCTGTCCTAAGAGAGCAGCAAAGCATTCCCGCTGGTTTCCACAGATTCCCATGAGTTTTTTCATCAGTAAAACATCCAGAGAGGCACAGAAGGATGTGCCATGAAGGATTTTGTTCCCGTTGTCCATCATTCCTTCTCAGTGCCAGCATGGTGGTAAGAGATCAGGTAAAGTGCCCCATCCTGCTCTCATGTGGAAGTGGCTACAGCCTCTTGACCTTCTCCACTGGCTCTAAGATAAGGAATGGGGCCTTTCCCCCTCCTTCTTGGGCAGGATTTCTGGCATTTGTCTCAGAATGAGGCGTGGAGCATCACAACTCTGCCTCACAAACACGATGGGTTTTGATGAAAGCTTTCTAACAGACAGAGGAGATGGGATGGAGAGAACAGTATCCCTCTGCCTTGCACGAGAACGTGCCTGCACTCCCCTCTGGCACAGCCTCCACAGGGCCCAGGGACTAAGCCTCATCCCCACCAGCCCCAGGGGAAAATGAGATCAACTGAACCCCTGCTCAGCCAAGGGAGATGGGCTCCCCAGAGCTTCCTTCCAGCTCTGCAAATCACTCATCCCAAGCAGAGCTTGGCTGGAAGGTGCCTCATCCCCTCCAAGACTCGCAGCCCTGCCCTCCTCTTCCGGAGCCATTTATTTGGAAAGGGCCAAACGGGGTCCCAGCAAAGCCATGACTAATGCCTGGCTTATTCCCAGCAGGAGGCAAAGCAGCTCCCAAGGAAACAGAGCCTTCTGCTTTCCCGACCCAGGCTGTGACAGCTGAAGAAGAGAGAGCTTGCTCTTACCAGTAAAAATAAACACTTTCCTCATCCGAGATCAGAGAGGGCAGCTCTCCTCCTGATTTACATCTGCAGGGCCGGCGGTGCCAGGGCAGACGTCAGGGCACTGAGCACACCAAGGACCTGCCACAGAGCACTGCAGGGATTAACCCAGAGGAAAAAGCTGGTGTGACCCCTGTGCTAAACTCTTTAGTGTTAAATGCTGAAGTAATTGCTCAGTTTTCGTTGTCGCACTGGGCAAAACTCACTTTCACTTTCCTCGAGTAGCTGTTGCCTCCTTTGGGGTTGACCTGTTGAGTCCTTACTGCAACATTCATCATGTTCAGAGGCGTGGAACAGCTCCCAGATCCTACAGACACCTTCAGGAGAAGCTGCTCTTCACCTGAGCCTACAAAGAAGGTTCTGAAAGGAGCAAACAAACAGCACAAATGGCATTGCTTAATTAATGGAAAATACAGGACGTGAGCTATTTACAACAAAAAAGCACCAAGGCTCCATGAAGTTGAGGAAGTATCTATTAAAATGAAGAACACTTCAAATTACAATTCTTTTTCCTCTCAAATATGTATGTTTTGAATAAGTATTTTTTGTGGTTTAAAATATTTATTTATTTTATTATTTATTATCCTACATTATCAGGTCATCTGTAAATTCCAACATCTTTACATGCATTTTAAGCCCCATTTGTTCTTCTACTGACAATTAATACTTCATTCAATTAATATTTTTACATTTACCAGAGAGGTGTAAAATCTTTCATCTTTGCCCAAAAAAAAAATCCTTTTAATCATCTCCGATGTTGTGCTGCAGGCAATATTTTGTAGGTGGACTTGGAAGCTGGGAAACAATTACACAGGGCTGGAACTGCCAACGCTCTTTCCCCATTTGGAGGAAATTCCAGCATTTTAGTGCCGTGTCTTTAGAAGGGGGGACGTTGCACAGGAATGGTGCATTTTGCCCATAAAAACTCGCTTTTCCTTTTTACAGAAATATCAAATCTCTTGTCCCACCCAGTGCACAGGAGCACTAAAGGACTAAAGGACACTAAAGGACCTGCCTCCAGCACATAATCCTAGAAGATAATTCCCCCCTTTGGAAAGGCTGATGTGACGGGCAGCACCCACTGAAGGGCTCCTGGAAAAAAAAAAAGGAGGAAGCTGGTGTGACCCTCACTCTTTCCAGGCTTTTCCCTTCTCAAGGGTTGATTTCAAGGAGCTCTGCACGCTCTGGGGTGCGAGCAGAGCGTCTCTGCAGAGTAACTTTGCAAAGCAGCACTGCAAACGCTCACCGAGCCCGAGCTGCGCAAGGAATTCATGTCAGCAAGGAACAGAAGTACCCGAGAGCATGAACTGCACAATAAACGGCCCGTGGCTTCCTGTAAAAAAGGAAAGTTCACAGGGTAAAATATCACAAGGAAGGAAACTACTTTAACCATATAAATGACAAGCATATTTGAAAGAAAATGGGGTTTAGCTTAGCAGAAGTGGTTTGAGCCAGGAGTACTTTGCGGGTACAGAGGGAAACCAGGATCCAACTTTGCTTTCATGATGCTGTGCCAACACAGCCCATTATGCAAGAGAGGACTTTCAAATCCTTCTTTCAAAAAATAGGTCAGACTGAGCTCAAACACTTCCTTGTTGAAACGCCGCTTAATGTGGATTTGAGTGACTGTCGTGGCTCAGTGCCAGGCAGCAGCTTCAGAGATGTTGCTGAGGAACATCCTTCAACCTTCTTCTGCTTCAGTCTTCCTTCTTCAGAGAAGGAAGGTAAAGCAACAAGACTGAGAGGTCTCCATCAAGCAGAAAAATCACATGGAACAGCTGCATCCAGCAGCTCAGGGCATTCATGGCAGGGGATGTGCCTGCTGGCTCTGCTGCTGGACCACGAATTGCCTCGAGGGAAGCAGAGGGAGTTGCTGTCTGCAGGTGGGATGAGCAGAAAGCCGAAGCCCTGTCTGCTGCACAGAACTCTGAATGTGCCACATCAAAAGTTCATTTCAAACACAAGTCAGGATTAACTGGAGGGGGACAGGGTGGCAAATTTTTTTATCCCTCCTAGTTTCACGGCTAGATCTGTATGAGAGAGAGGACAATGATTTTGAAAGGCATCATCACAAAAGTGTTTCATTATTTTGCTGCATTTTTTTTCTTAAGGCTGTAAGTTTGACATATTGAACCGATTCTATTTCTCTTGTTACAATGTGGATTAGTTAATTGCAGAAGGAAAAAGAGCGCCTGATTTATTATGTATAGAGCTTTGGAAAACTACAAAAAGCAGAAGCGTAGACAAGTCACCCAGCTCCTCACTAATGGCCTTCAGCAACAACGAAATGAGACCAACTGTAGTAAAAATGCAAATAAAAAGCAACGTATGAATTCAGGCCTCTGTCTTCATTAGAGAATCAATAGGAAATGCATTAATTCAGGCAGCCAAAAGTAAAAGAAAAAAAAAAAGAGAGTATAAACACCAGTCTGTCATATCTGTAGCCCTGGCAGCAAAGAAATGTTGCCAAATTCCTACAAATTCCTACCCACACATATGGCAACTTATACCTCCCATCAGCCCAGGTAGGCTCTCATAGCCTGGGTCAACAGTGCAGAGAACAAGTCTCCAGGAAAAAAAAAAAAGCCAGTTTCATCTGGGGACAGGAGGAGCCTCTCTGGAAACCTCTTCCATGATGAGAGTGTGAAATTGTCAAGCCCCATCAAACTGAACTTGCACAAAATTTTATTGGGACCTTTTGACCAGGGCAGAAATCCCCACCATGTCTTGCCAGCCGGCAAAATGCCCGTCCTGCTGCAAGGAGGGCTCCAGCTCAGGAACAGCCCCTGCTCTTGGGGCTTCTCAGTCAGGCTAAGGAGCAAAACTGGTCAGCAGCTGCATGAGAAATCCCTGAGGGTAAGATCCAGACCCCAAACTATCCCGGATAAAATGTAAGAACCTGATAAACTCAACAGCCATAGCAGCTGCTTTTGAGGAATCCATTACCCAGCCATCAGCTCCTGACAGCTCCTGGCTTTTAGAGACTGAGCCAGTCACCCAGAGGAGAGAGATCTTCGTGCGGCTGCGGAACCTCAGGGCCCCTTGGTGGGGAAGCGGCTCTGGTGAAGCCGTGAGCCTGCACAAACCAAACCTAGCGGGGAGAAAATGGACCTCAAAGCCACCAAAGCTTCCACTCCGTGCCTGTGCACGGGTGTGGGTGTGAGCCCAACTCCTACACTGCTCTTTGCCAATTAGGAACTCCAGATAAAACACACCGGGGAGACACCGACAGTATCAGAGCTTCTGTGTGCTCTCCTGCCCTGATAGACATCGGAGCACTTTGCTGCTCTTTTACATGTCCGCCGTTTTGCCTGGATAAATAGACTTAGAATAGTTTGAATAAGCTGCACTTTGTCTTTGGAAGCCGGATGAGTCACATCATGAAGAAATATTCTGGAAAAGGTCTACAGCACAATTACAGGCAGAAAAATGAAAGAAATTGGCACTAAATAATGTGTCGAGGGTAGAAATATCCAGACTGGGTTTGCCAAAGGAGGCCTTTTCCCAAGTCTAATATTTATGAAAACTTGTTTCATAAAACAATCAATTGGATTGCCTTTTTAAATAATAAAATACATACTTTTTTCTTTCTTTGTCTGGACACAGAACACCCCATGTATAAGGAAAAGAAATTGAGAAGTTTGAGCAGAAAGCTGCCTGACATGCTGGGAACACCCCTGAGAACATGACATAAATATTTGAAAACAGGATTTTACACTCTTCTGTTATTCTGCTTGTACCACAAGGAAGCGGGGAACCTCAGTAACACACACTGTAAGAGGAGGCTCGAGTTATAATTTTGTGTCTCTCAGGGTGCAGTGAGAAGCCCCACATGCCTCAGAGAGCCGAGTGGAGATTTAGCAGGTTATGTAGATCAATTGCAGACAGAGAATTAAGGAAGCAAAAAGTGATATTCCCACCATTAAATATAGGTCGGAGTCTTAATAAGGCTCAAAGTGAGGGAAATGAGAAGCTTTGAAATGGAAGTTATTATGTGCTACATCAACTGCCAAAAATTACATGCTAATATCATTCTCTTGCTTTTATTCCTCTCCACTTCAGCAAAAACCCACTCCCCTCAGTCTCTCTCTGCAGGTGCAACTGCTCCTGCCTCGCAGATTTGATCCCACTCTCTCCTTAGACAGTGGGCCCTCCCCCATCAAAATGAAACATCCTCCCCAAAATGCCCCAAACCCGACAACTTCACCATGGATCCAGCAACATCGAGATGTGCACCCTGTGGCACACCGTGGCCAAGGCTCCATCACAGCAGTAACAATAAGTATGAAAACGGTGTTACATGAGGCAAAAAAACTGCGGAGAGAGAACTAAAAAAACAAACAAAAAACCCCCCACAAGCACCATTTATAGAGGAACACGAGGCCAAGGTGAAAACCAGAAAGCCTCAAGATCACAGGCAATTATGGGCGACTTTCTTGGCAATCAGGACTTGCAAATCAAGCCCACCTCCTGCCCCGGTGGCCGATCGCCAGGAACAAGTTAATTAACCATCACTAACGAATGTGCTTGCACGGTCTAGCCTAGCCTTTAACTAGCTGGCTCCACCTCTCCCTGGCAGCTTCCCCTGACTGACCTCCCGTAATTGCCCATGGGCCAAATTCATCCTTGGGGAAAGTCCTTTTATCTTTAGTTTGCACCAAGAATTAATTTGGCCCTGAAAATATGCTCTGGCATTTCCCCCATAAACTAAGGGAAGTAATGAAATCTTTCCTCTTATTTGCTTTTTTTTTAAACCTTCCTTCAACATCGTTGACCTTCCCCATCTTACTCCAACCACCTTGACTTGCAGCCAGCTCCTTCACTTTCAAATGATTTTTGCAAGCATTTGTTTTATTTTACGTGTTGCTCGTTGAACTTTTTCTAGTCCATGTGCCTTGTTCTAAAACTTCAATTCACGAAATAGCCCAATTCTCCAAATGGTGCTGAACTGAGTGGAATAATTACCTTACTTGTTTTAGGCCTCTGCTGGAATACAGAATTACACACTTGGAAAATTATGATTGTTTTATCTTCTTTTTTTCTTCTCTTCTGTTTCACAAGACGTGTGAAAGACAGGTTTTTATAAAGGACATAAACCCAGCCAAAACTATAATTACCACAGACAGAAAAGAATTCAGGGAAAAGATGATTTTATGATTAAGGCATTGGAGTAGAAACTCAGAAATTTAGATTCTTTTTGTGGCCCTGCCAAAACCTCTTTATATAACCTTTGCTGAGTTAATCCCTCTGTTCCTCAAATAAAACACTCTGGCACTTCCCTGTTTCACGATAGCTGCTGCGTAAACACATTCATTCACGTCTGTAAGATGTTCAAACACACCAATAATCAGAGAACCACCACGGCTGGGGTGGTTGAAATCATCTGGCTGTATTTAATCATCTCTTGTCAGGAGTGAATGCAGCTTTAATCACAGGCACGTGAGATGTGGCAGCGTTGCTGCTGAGACACGAGCGCCGTACAAAAAAGAAAAGAAAAAAACAACAGGGCAAAAATGATGTTCCTGATAAAAACTAGTTTGCAAATCAGGGAAGAAATACATTAATGAATCTCAGCATCTCCCCATCCCAGTTCCCCCAAAACTGGGACAGGCTCGAGTCTCTTACTAAAAAAACCTTATCAGAGCATCCATTCATGTTCCACTGGAGCTGAGTGAAGTCAAGAGAAATTACAGCAGCTCCCAACTTCTGTTTGGTTTTCAAGGAAAAGTACACCAAAGAAATGCTACTAAAGGCTTACACCCAGTTTTAAGAACAACCTCAGGTACAGGATGCCAGAGGAGCATTAGCTGCACATGTTTCCAGGATGGGATGAGGACACTGAACCCTCAGAGTGAATTTCATTTAAAAACTCTGCGATTGAGCAATGGCTGAAGGGAGAAAGCAGGAAAGTGAGGCCCGACCAGCCTGCAGGTTCACTGTGGGTTTGTCACTGTAGGTTTGTCACTGTAGCCACCTCAGTGCCCTGCTGGCATCTTTGGGCGTGGACTAAGGCACATCCAGAAGGTTTTTTCCCCTCTGCACTCTGAACCATGCTCGCACCCCACAGTTTTATAGAAACTGCTGCCACATCCTCCCACCCCTTTTCCCGGAGGAAAAGGCAAACTCAGGGGTGTTTCCCTTCTTCTCCCTTCCTCCTCGAACACCAAAGGCTTGGAAGGTTGCTGTGTCAACTGATCCCCCCTTCCTCTTTCATTGCTTTAATAGATTAAGCCGAGCAACAACAGAGATGAGAGAAAGCAGGACAATGTGGTAAATGTAGCAGAAAGAAATTTGAATTGTAATGAGGAGAGCTAATCAGGAAAAGAATGGACTATAGAAAAAAGCACTAATGAGTTTCTAAATAAATTCAAAAGGTTAATATTGTTCTATCCAACAAATATGAGAAGAATCCTAATGCGAAATGAAAGGCCTCACTCCAGTGCCCTCGCAGGCATATGTTAAAGCTGTAACGCCCCCTCTATTTACCCCTCTGTCCATCACATCCATCCTCTCCTGATACCTCTCATGGACTGCTCCTGGAAATGGGATCTTTCAGGTCAGCCAGATCTCTCCATCTCTTTTGTTTCTGTGCATCAAATTCTTGGGCCAAAGTCAATAAGTCAATGGACAGACTCTCCTTGGCTCTCAGAGCTTGCGCCGAGATTATTGTGACTCATTTATGCCGGCATCAACAAAACAGTGATCAAAATGCACTTTTCAGATCATGAGAGGTGGGTGAGTGTTTATGAAGCGATGGACTTGAGGGGATTTAAGAACACTTGTATTCCCTTTTGTTACCACATGGTGAGTAAAAAGCTAATGCAGGTTAACTGAGGAAAGAGCAAGTGAAAATAAAAGTTTATAAAAATAAAAAAGTTGGAATGTTTCCTGTTTGTTTTAGTTTATATGATGCCAGTAGTTCAAAATATAAAGCTAGGACTTTCTATATATAATCAAAAATTAAAAGAGTCAGAGTCCTTTATGTATGCTGTTGCAAAACATGGTAAAACTGTATTTCAGCCAAAATTTTGTGTGAGAAAGTAGCCCCTTTCAAGAATTAAAAAAAAAAAATCCAATTCCCAGCAAAGTAATAGACTCACAGGCTTTCCATAAGAATAGAGGAGCTGCTCAACTAATTTTTTGCTTGAAGGAAGGAAGGAAAGAGTGCCATTATAATATTTTACCCTGAATATAAAACACCAGGGTGACATCATACTTTGGGGAGAAGTCTGAGCACATTTGTGCACGTGGCCGTCCATCTGTCTTCTGCTCTGCAAACAAAACCGAGAGGGGAGAGCCAAGGGCGGCTGCACATCCATCTCCCCCCCGGTCCCAGGCTGGCAGGAGATGAGTTAGGTGCCATCCCAGAGCTGCGGAACCTCGTTACAACCCCGCTTTGCCCGTGCTGATAAATCTCTGCGTGCACACCCCGGGGACACGGGCACAGGCTGGCTCAGAGCCCGTCAGCTATGCTCAGGACACGGCTCTGCTCCTCTGCCCGGCCCCACAGCCACGCTCAGACCCCAGCCACAGTCCCCAAGGGCAGAGCTGCAGCCTGGCCATCAAGCCGTCCCTTCACACCCATCGCAGGAAGTGAGGAATAGGAAGATGGGCACCGTTTTTCTTCCAGGCGTGGGAATTATTCTGAAGTTAGAGCAGCACTCCCGTGCCAAGACTGACCATGTCATGTATTATTCACGGCAACCTCGCGAAATGCTGCTCAGCCACTCAGCTGCCATGAATAATTTTGTTTGACAGGCAGGTTAAACACTTCAGCTTCCTGATCCTCCTCCTCCTCCTCACAAGGAAGGAGGGCAGCCGTGGGCGGCCCTGAGAGGCATCGTGATGAGGATGTTTAATAGAGGCTTCAGTGGAGCTCAGCCCTGGTAGGCAAAGACTGAATAAAAAAAAAAAACCCTTGGACCCAAGAGATTGGAGTGGGAAATGCAGAGAGACAGAGACTGGACAGTCAAGGCATGGAAACTCTTTGTGAGTGACCCTCTGAACATCAGCAGGAGACGTGCACTTCTCCCAGGGTCATTTATGGAGAGCTCACCAGAGCTCCTCAGCGTGTCCAGCCCGAGCCACGAGGGAAATAAGATGGAAAGCAGAGGAGCAGCTTGTGCTCCTGAGCCCAAGGTGGACGTCTCACCGGCCGAATGTCTCTGGCACTACCCTCTCTGTAAGAGCTTAAATGCAAAAAGTCTTCCTGAGACAAAAGGCACGGCGAAGAAATTGCTAAGTGTGAATAAACAAGGCAGTTGCATAGCTCATCATAACCCTAATGACGCTCCCTAAATCATGCAGGCCCATCACCTAGATCTATTGGCCACATTAGCAGACTGCTGAGTGTGGGAAATATGGAGAGGATCATTTTTAAAGGGTTTTGCGTGCAATGCTCATTGGGAACCCTTTGAGATGGAGTCTAAAGCAGATGGTGAAATGGGAAAATTATTCACGTTAATTCTTTAGCAGCCTAAAATAAATTTAGAGAATAATGAAATAATGAAAGCCCCATTCAGCCACATTTGCACTTTTTGCAGCAGTCATCAAAGTCCTAACAGGGAGGACCCGACGCTGCTGCATTCCGCACACAAAGCTGCTGCGTTAATTGGTTCAAAGACACGGGAGCAGTAATATCCTGGAAAAAAATATAAGGTCATCCCCTTTCATTAGCTATTGTTCAACAGCCTGATGAAAGAACAAACAAGCTGAAACAGCAAATAAACCTCACAGCGCTGAATGAGGATCTCTTTCAAGCTTCCTCCGCGCACGTTTCCTACAGAAAAACATCCGCTTTGAGCTTTTCATCCACTCTTCAAACTCCTGCAAAGGGACAACAATCCTACTCTTCCATTTTACAGATGAGGAAACTGAGTCCTTGCTTTCATCCAGAGGGGGAACAACAAAGTCAGGACTCCAGCCGAGCAAATCCAGTCTCAAGTTTTCCTGCTCATTTTGCAGCAGGACCTTGAGGGACCTCGTTCACCAAACCACCAAAGTCTCCTGAGATAAATGCAGTGGCCCCAGCCACATAACATGACTGGTAGCCTGGGAGGTTTTCCTTCACCCAGATGATCCAGAGGATCTGAGGAACACGCCCAGGGGAACCTTGTTCCCACTGAAAGAGGTAATACAAAATGTTATTTACCATCTTAAAGACAAGAAGCAAATAAAGAACACTGCAGAATTCATAAGATGTTTCTGTGTGAGAGCAGCACAAAGCTCTGTGAAACTGCTGAGAGCAAATGAGGGAGAATGTAAATGTTTCATACTAAAAATGGTAAAGTTCACTCCTAAAATCACTGACACCAGAGTCACCCAGTACCAAGATACAATATTTGCTAAGTGGAAACCTCTGGCTCAGTTTTTGCTCCTGACACTTTAGAGCCCTGCTGCTTTCGGGCTATTTTATTTCCTGTTAGTTTTTGGCACAGTGAGTAAAACCTACCAAGGCTCTCAACCGCTCGTAGCTGTAACCTGAGCTTCTCTGAGCACCCGTCCGTGGTCCTGACCCTGTTCTAATTTTGTCCTCTCTAATGCACTGCAGCCAGCGTGCAGAGCTCACTCACACAGTGAGAGCTGCTTCATCAGTGGTTTTCCCACCAGGTCAGTGCTGGGATACACAGCCAGCTGTTCCAGTGGATAACCACACGTGGGCTGGCATCAGCTGGACAGACTGCCCTGCCTCATCTCCAAGAACCCAGCAACAGTGAGACACCTCCAGCAGTGCCCAGTGCCTGCACGGATTCACTCTGCAGCCCAGGCTTAGGGCTGAGAGCCACCAGTGATGGGGGGAGCTGCTCCCACCAGTCTGACCCCTCCCAGGGCTCAAGAGGAGTCCGAGACTGTGGCTTGGGAAGATACCACACACCAGCTCAGCTCTGGGGACTGCCCTTCTGCTCTTGGCCCGTGGCTGGTGACAGCAAGGGGGACTCAGGAGAGCCCATGCTGGCAAAGCCCAGGCACTCGGTGCTGGGCACACACGGCTCTCACAGCTCAGCTGTGCCCCCAACCCTTTGTCTGTACTTCAAACACCACTCCAGCAACACACTCAGAAAATCCCCAGGGCTGTGGCTTTCCCGCCCTGCTCCCAAACGAGGAATCCTACTGGAGCGAAGGAGATGGGAGAAAACTTCCTCTGTGCTCCTCTTGTTTCTCCCCAGCATTAGCTGGAAGTTCTGAGCCCTGGAAAAAGCACAGCTCGGTAAAGGTCATGATCTGCATGCAGATTATTCACGGACATGAATTTATCTGATGAATTATTCTAAACACACCATTCAGCTGCTATGGCGAGCACATATAGGATGTGCCTCTGCAGCTACTCTAAATACAAAGCAGGGCATTAAATAAGGACAGTCACTTGCTTGGAAGCATAATATTTTATTTGCCACAAATATGCTAATTCTTTAATTTTCAGTCTCTATGCCAGCTAGAAATACAACCCGAGCAAGATAAGTTCTCTTGTAGCTGATTACTAGGTAGCTTATCAAAATTGATATATTAGATTTTAGGCCCCGATTCAGTGTTTTCTTAGACTCTTATGCAATTTTGATCCCATGGTAATGGATTTTGAGTTGCTTACAAACATGTCGAGACTATCATCTGCCAGCCATGTCCCCATGCTGCTCATTATTTATGCCTACTGAGCAAATTTATTGGCAGGTTTGTCAGAAAAAGCAATATTTTTTTCTAGTGCTTTCTAAATAAATATCAAGAGGCAGTGAAGAACCTGCCATTTCAGTGTCTACCCCAGCCTCCTGGTATGTTCCAGGTTCCTGGACTCCAGTTCACAGGAGTCAGACAATAAAAGCAAAACCAGAGACCCCTTGTCACTTAAGACTGCCAAAGTTTCCCTAGTCCTGCTGTTAGTGCTGTGTAAATCATTTTTTAAAGGCCAGTTTCTGTCACTGCTTCTCTGCTGAGCACAAGTTCCCACTGGGAGGGACAAGAGGCATCATTTTCAGTAGGATCTGGGGAAGTTAGAAGATTTATTCCGTGTGTTGTAGGTAGGTCTGGTTAGAGCAAATCAAATTACACAGGAATTACGGGAATGGTCTCCAAGGAGGGAGGCACCAGGCTGGGGTCCAAGAGGAATAAACTGCAACTCCCCAAAGCCAGGAGGCTCAGGGGTATTGAGTGGGGACTGCAGCGTGTGGCTCCTGCTCAGGGGTGCCCTGCACGTGGCTAATTACACTGACTTCAGTGTCCTGCCCAGTCTGGTAAAGATAAAAGGTAAATGCTGGTAAACTCTTCAGGCTGAGCTGCAGCAAGTTTAGGAGCTGGGACAACACGGAGGTTTCAGCTCAGAGCCACCTCTGAAATCAGCAGCTCTGTGGAATCATCCCCTTCTCGACAAGCTGTAAAAGTATCCCCAGAGGCTCCGAGTGCCACGTGGTGTTTGGAGCTCCCGTGGTACTCAGTTGTGATAAAGGAGGGATGGGAAAGTTCACTATCACCACATTTTAGAGACAAATTTGCTGTCATCCCGTGGGGTTTGTGACTGTTGTTAGACTCAGTGCTCGAGTCCAACATCAGCACAGAGACGTTCAGGAGATGGAGAAAACAGAAAAACTCTTTTAAAACAAGTGCAACTCTTTGGATCTCGTGCACAGATAGAGCGCATTGTTGGCTCAGGACAAATATTCCATTTGATTCTTATCTTATCCAAACTCCAAATCTCTTTGGTTATCGGTTACTTTCCAAGGCACTGTACAAGTGAGCTCTGAACTTACATTTAAAAACCACAGAAATAAGAGAGCTCTTCTGCTTCCTTCCCCAGGAACCAGCCCAGCCCAGACTCCCAACAACCTTGGGGAACTTCAAACCTAGGACAAGCCAGAAGGAAATTCCAAACCCACAGGAATAATGCCAGTATCTAAACATTCCAGGTAATTTTTCAGTCTTCTGAGGGCAGATCAATATTCAGGTCACACCAGCAGGATGTAACCCTGCTGTACAAGACTGAGAGCTTTCTTTAGATCTTTGTCAAAATATATTCAGGTATAAGGGACTTTTTTTCTTGCGTGTTCTCTTCACCATCCCATCCTACCACCTATAAAATTGCTTTTCCACTTATTCCAGAGATGAGAGAAACCAAAACCAGCAGTACCTTAAGCCAGACATTTTTCTTGGCCGTGTCCAGTTCATGGAGCTCATTAGAAAAGTTTGATGCAATCTTCCCTTTGAAAAATACATGTTCATTAAGTGGAAGCTGATCAGAAGAAAGATTCACTTTCATATGGTCTCATGATTCTGAAAAAAAATGGTCAGAAAAATATTTTTAAAGTTCAAATAAAAAATGCTCAAAGTTAGACGAAGTGTCTTCTTAGAAATGCAGGAAAACATTAATTCTGTTCAAGTAAACAAAATTAATTGACATGCTGCCTTTCTACTCACACCAGGGGGGTGACCACAAGTGGACAGCAGAGTGGATCCTCAGGATGCTCCCCTCCAGATCCGTGTTTTCTGCAGGCAAGTATCCCTGCACTTCTCTGAGCTGTGAGCAAAATGTACTTTTAGATTCAGAAAAGCAGCCTGGACTGACTAAAAGCACCTACACAAAGTCAAAAATTACCTGGGCCTTGTTGCTACAAGGCAAGGCTGGGACACGAAATCACCACATCTTAAAAACATCCTTCCCCTGTGGCCAAAGCACCACCAGCTGAACGAATCTTGTGGTGGTGTCAAAATGCACAGAGCATCCCCAGGACCTGTGGGGACACCATGGCCAACTCCAGCACAACAAAATGCTTTTCCTGCTGGAAACTTGAAGGCCTGAGGCTTTCTCTTCCACATCTCAATTTTCCACTCATCTTCTTTTATAGCCCGGAGACAGCATGGATCCAGTGGTCTTCAAGAAGGAAAACAGGAGAAAGGAAAATACAACCCTTTGTTGCTCCCAAACCTACTCCAGCTCATTATCTCCTCAGCGAGTCCATTGTGTTTATTCACATGCCAAGAGCAAGCCAAGACCCCTGGGACTGTCCAGAGGACACCTGGATCTTTGTAGGCACAAATACAGACCTGCAGCTTTCTGCAGGGAGGGGTTGTGAACAAAAAGGCCAAGCCCAACAGAGTTTGGATGCTGTGGGCCTCGGAACAAAACATTGAGTCTTGCAGTGGAGGTGGGCCCAAAAGCACAGACGGGTTTAACTCTCAGCAGGACGGGCTATGCTACAAAGGGTACACGTGGGAAATAAAAGACAAACTGAAGAATGAAACTGCTTCCAACAGCATCTCTATCCAACCAGCACAAAACCAGCTGCTCAGCTATGGGCTTGCTCGACTCGTTTATTTGTGAGAGCTGGGCAGCCCAAACCCAGGGGATTCTACTGAAAATACTCTGAGCAGGGCATCAGCACGAGCGCCCTCAGCATGAGCACGTTCAGCTTTGTTTTCATACAGGGAATGGGAAGGAGGAAGGAAACAAATGTAATAGGAGGGAGCAGAAGAGCAGAGCGAGACAGCAGCAGGGGTGACAGGAAACGATTTATAACTTACTTGAGAGCTTTTTCTGAGTCATCTGTTCTGCAGCCCAGACAGCAGCGCAGGTCTGCCCGGCTGTGTCACACCCAGACACACGGGCACACCAACATCCCAAGCTGCTTGGAGCCACCTCTTTCCTCCTGGGCTGTGGGAATGTTTCAAGGAGCCACATTCATGGTGATTTGTTCCTGTGCTAAGAGTCAAACACGGGCAGTGACAAAATTCAGATTATTATGACCAGAAAATGGGGGAAACGGCTGTAATTCCATGGAAGATTTTCTTACAGCAAATAAATCCATATGACCTGAGATTCTCAACTCTTTGTGAAATATGTTAAAGTCAAATAAAAATGCAAAAGATTGTCCCTAAGACATGTCTGCAGCATTGTTCTGTGCTAACTTGAGAAAGAGAGACTTGTTCTTCAGCTCAACAAGCTCTGGCCTCCAGAGCTCTGGAGAAGTGAAACACAACACTGCCATTCCCCAAGATCCTTAAAGACATCCCAGCACTTCAATATGGGATTCGTCAGCTTGAGTGTCCCCTTGGAACTCATGAACCACCATAGAATCACAGAGTCATAGAGGATTCTGGGTTGAAAGGGACCCACAGGGATCACCCAGTGCAGCTCCTGGCCCTGCCCAGGCACCCCAACAACCCCACCCTGGGCATCCCTGGCAGCGCTGCCCAAACGCTCCTGGAGCTCTGGCAGCCTCGGGGCCGTGCCCATTCCCTGGGGAGCCTGGGCAGTGCCCAGCACCCTCTGGGGGAAGAACCTTTCCCTGATATCCAACCCAAACCCCCCTGACACAGCTCCATGCCATACTCTCCACCAAAGCTGGGGGACAAGGTGGCTCTCAGAAGCCTCGTGACACCCATCAGCTGCACTTTGCATCCCTTTCCCTGTGTTTTGGGCTGGGTCACAGCCTGCATCTGCAGATTTGCTGCTTCTCCCTGTATCCTCCTGCAACCCAGGATGGCAGGGCTAGTCCCTGGTGCTGATGGGGGTTCAGAGCTATTTCTCACTCTGGTGATGATTATTAACTGGCTGTGCTGACTTCAGGGAGAAACTGAAAGCAGGGAGTTAAAGAGAAAAACTCAAAGGAAAAAGTCTTCCCTCACAGTGTGGCTGCATGGGAACGACACGTTAAATTTACACCCACAAAACCACGTAATAATCACCCAGGCCTTCTGTTTGCACAGTAATTACAACAAAATGGTTTAAGGAGGAGAAAGAGAGTCTCCGATACCGGCTGCTGTTTTTCTAGTCACTGCCTCTGCCTTAAATTCCTCTTCCCTCTGCAGAGAGGAGGCACTCCTGGCTGTGACCGTGGGGACCTGCTCCAGGTCTGTGGGATGTCACTGCCCAGGATGGGCTGTGGGGAGCTCAGTGCCTCATATCCCATCATTGACAGCAGGGCCACACGGGCAGGGGCCACCCGCAGGCTGCAAAGGTGGCACCAGCTGTCCAAACAGCACTTGGTGGCTCTCTCAAAAGTATTTAATGCATTTTTCAGATCCACCAGAATAAACTCTCATTAGCTGTCCAGTCTCTCCCATCTGCACGAGAGAAGACTCCTCAATTCTCTAGGCCAGCTGCTGCGTGGGTTCAGCTGGGACCGAGCACAGTGGCTGCCCCCACAGAGATGGGACCATCCCCACCACCCTTGGTGGCAGACAGGGAGCTTCAAAGCCCAGGGGTGACCAGGCTGAAATGCTTCACTTCAAACACCAATACAAACTCCAGCCTGCAGCATTAAAATTCAATTACCAGGGACAGCTGGATTCGGGCAAGGGTCTGACACTGAGGATCTGGACAAGGGAACGCTGCAAGCTGTCAGGAGCTGAGGAAATGGACTCAAGCCAAGGATTATTTATACATCTTGGGGTCACACAGACAAGCAGCTCTGCTAGGCTTGGCCGGCCACGCAGCCAAAGCCAGGCTTGCAGCCCACCGGACATCCCCCTGGGGACAGCCTGCTCTTCAATTCCAGGGACCTGCTTTGCCGTCTCCAGGATTTTGGGAGGGAGCCTCGCCTCGCCATATGGGTGACCCACATTTCAGGGGTCACACGTGGCAGTGGGACAGGAGGACACGGGTACCTGGGCACAGAGCTTGGCTCAGGCCTGGTTGCTGCTGCTGGTACCCACCGGCAGCGCTGCTGGAGCATCCCCCAGCCCAGGGCCAGGCAACAGCCAGCGTGCAGGTGACAGATTTTATATTTTCTGTTGGCAATGAAATCCAATCTCACACAAATAATTGTGTTTGTTTTCCCCACGGGTTCCAATCAGGCATAGCCAGCTATCGAAAAAGCCAAATGCTCATCAAATTTGCTTCTCCTCTCATTTCCAATGCTGTCGCTTGCAAATTCTTCTCCTGGATGGGTGCTGCTAACTTCAATACTTGGTGTGTGCCAGTTCTCAGCGAATCAGACCCAAACTGAGGGGAACAGGTATCTTTAAACATAGGAACAGTAATTTTGAAACAGCATTTCTGTTACAATGACAGACGGGAAAAGCCAAGCAGTGCCAAAGCCGAGTTTGCAACACAGCTCAAGCTCCTGCTTAACCCCCCGGGAATTCCCAGCTGTTTTTAGGGCTGCTGGAGTGTTTATTTGTATTTTCCAGGCTAAAGGGACATTGGTGCCATGGGATAGCAAGGGGACCCCAGACCGGTCCCTGTGGCGTGGCTCCAGCATCGCACCCAGCGCTGGGCTCGGGGCACCCAGGGGCGCAGCTGCCACCCCAAAATCCATCTCCCAGCTCTCGGAAGGAGACTCTGGGTGGCCGAGGGTGTGTTTGTGCCGCACGTGCCGTGCGTGGGGCTCTGTCCCCCTCTGGTGACCGCGACACGCAAGGACAGAGCGGAGCCTGCCCGGGTGGCTCCGAGGGGACCCGGGGCTGCCACCGCAGGGAAGGACGGAGACACGGGCACAGCACGGTGAAGGAAAAGGGAGAGGGGAAAAGGAGAGAAAAGAGACGAAATGAAAAAACAAACAAACAAAAGAAACAGGGACGCAAAGAAAAAGAAAAGAGGTGAAAAAAGAGACGAAAAGACAAAAAAAGAGGCAAAAGGACAAAATAAGAGGCAAAAAGGAAAGACACAGAGAGGTGCAGGAATCATGTCTGGGCATAGAGCAGGCAATAGGGGATACACAGCATAAAATCACCCCAAGGCAGGCAGGTACATTTGTGTCTCTGTGTGTGTGTGATTTTGTTTCTCACAAGCAAACTCAAAGCCACTTTAAAAAGCATTTTAGAAATGAATGGAGAAATACGAGGAGAATGTTCCCAGATGCTTTTGCATTCCCTGAAACCCCTGGCATTTGGGGGTTTAGC
The DNA here is from genome assembly GCA_013398855.1 of Mohoua ochrocephala. Taxonomy (NCBI): domain Eukaryota; kingdom Metazoa; phylum Chordata; class Aves; order Passeriformes; family Acanthizidae; genus Mohoua; species Mohoua ochrocephala. The sequence goes on along the minus strand of VZTA01018450.1, from coordinate 75,266 downwards.
TGTATTCATGCAGAGAATGAGGAGGGGAAGTCAAAGGCCAAGCACAAAATCCTTCTGCAACTCAAGCAATCACCGGAGCCTCACCAGCATCGTCATCAGAGCTGAGATTTCACACGACTTACATCATTTTTGTGGGATTAAAAGACCTCTAAGAAATCCTTGGGGCTCAGAGCTCCTCTGACATCCCCTGCACCGCACAGATGTGAGAGACACACGGAAAACAGGCAATTTTTCAACTGGGTTTCGTGGGGGTTTTGCACTTAGGGTTGCAGAGTCTTGTGAAATGACATTATCTCCCTGTCCCCTTTTGCCTCTGACTTTTGGTTTAGAGGCAAGAGCCTGAGAACCAGACTTTGTGATCTGATTCTTCTGCATATATTTCACATTCAATTTTCCTTGAATATTTTAGGGATGCTTAAAATGGGGAAGTTTTGTCATTGTTTTTTCACAAATGGTAAAAACCATTGTACCAGGCTTGGGTACAGCTTTTGTACAGGGAAAATGTTGACATTCGTGCCATCTCCCAGCCCTAATTGCTTTGTTGACATCATTATCCCGTCATTAAATCTGTCATTTGAAAGTTTTAGACCTTCCCTTGTGTTTGAAGCCACTTTTTTTTAAGGGCAACCTGGCAAGGGAGAGGTCTGCTTCATCCTTCCACCATCCTTCCCATTAGCTTCAGCAGATCAAGAGGGTTTTCCTCCCTGGAAAGACTGTCCTGCAGAAACCACTGAGGGCCAGCACGGCAGGGGTGGCAAGGGCTCAAGCAGTGAGAAATGTCACCAAATGTCACCTCACCATCATCCCTACCCTGCTGCAGAGTCCCAGAGATCCTCCAGGCCAGTGACAGCAGCTCTGCAGAGCTTCTGGGAGAGCCTCCTTCAGACAGATCTGTCCTAGAACCACGAGAAATAAAGCTCATAGAACACAGTCCCAGAATCATAAAATCTCCTGAGCTGGAAGAGCCCCACAAGGATCACCAAGTCCAACTCCTGGCCCTGCACAGGACAAGCCCAAGCATGGTGTTGCAAAGATTTGGTCATTCCCAGCCCACGTGCTCTGGCTGGCAACAAGGAGGTGCCAGGTTAGCTCCATTCATCCACATGAAACCTCGAATCAGCATTTTCCCATCCCTACTAATTTCCCCCCCACACACCTTCTCTGTTTACAGCTGTGTTTGTTTGCTTTATGTGTCGTCTGGTGGTGTCCTCTAGTGGTTCCTTCCCGCACAAGGAACACCACCTTCCCTGGCTAAAATCGTGTCAGCTGCGTTGCAAAGGCATTCGGGGGGAGGAAAACCACACATTTTGGCAGGACTCAAAGGAACAGCAAAATAAATGGCATTAAAAGTTATAGCAGAGTTCACTCTGTCCCAATTATTAAGGAAAAGTTATGAAAGGTAACAAACAGCAGCATGACTCAATATTTTTGAAGTGATGGCTTTCTATAAATAAGGAAAAAAAAATCAGAAATGGCCAGTAGAACTATTAATTAAAACACGAAAGCAGATAAATAATGAATAGCGGTGTCATGTATTCATTAGGATTCTACAAATGAAAAATATCTCTCCCGGTTATTCCTTTGATGAATCTAGCCCAAATATACTTGAACTGCAACATGAAAAATTCAAATGCTCGTATTTCATTCTGTATCAGCCACTCTCAGATCCCCAAATCTCAAAGCCAAGAACCGCAAGTGCCTAATCCCAGCACCGATACTGAGCTTTACCTCTGGCCTTGGACAGGCTTTTAACCTGGTCTTAAGAATGGCTCTAACAGAATCATGGAATCCCAGAATGGTTTGGGTTGGGAGGGATCTTAAAGATCATCCAGTGCCACCCCTGCCATGGGCAGGGACACCTTCCACTGTCCCAGGTTGCTCCAAGCCCCGTCCAACCTGGCCTGGGACACTTCCAGGGATCCAGGGGCAGCCACAGCTTCTCTGGGCACCCTGTGCCAGGGCCTCCCCACCCTCACACAGAAGAATTTTTTCCTAATTACAGCAATCTGTGGTCAGCACAGTCCCATCAGTGGATGGGATGTGTTTTGGGGCTCTGTGAAGAAAAGGAAGGCTGTAGAAGCAAGGATGGAAATCACTGCAGGAGGGAGAGTGAGAAGGGAACTGCAGGCTCAGGTCTCCCAGGTACAGCTCCATTGTGCAAGGCTGATTAAAGAAAGGAAAGAATGGGTTAACCAGCTCTGTTATATAAATATATTTAAAATCAATCTGCTGAGGTATAGATGTATAACACACTAATGAGGATTTTTTGTTAAAATGTTTTCTAAAAGCACCTAAGAACCAGAACTCAGCAGGCCACTGAACTACTGACATGCAATCCTGGGGCCCTGAGACAGCTCAACACCACCAAAAAGCCAAAACAAACCCCAAAACAACCCAAAAAAAAGACAAAAACACCCCAACAGCCCAAGCTCAAACCAGCTGCCAGGTCCCTAGTCTGCAATACAATGACCTCCAATGCACAGTGACCTGTTCACATCGGTGGTGATTTTTGTCCCATGCTGGCTCTCCCACCCCACCCGTGGCTTCAAGGCACTCCCAGGGCTGGAGGAGGACAAAGGGTCACCAAAGCCTCCTGCCCCAGGAGCCAGGGCCTGTCTCAGCCCAGCAATTCTTCCTGCTCACACGGAAAAGGCTTCCTCTAAACATTCCAGTGGAGTTGCTGCAGTGTACCAGCAGTTGTTAATAAAGACACGTTTTCCCCTGGGCTTTGTCAGCTCTGCACTTCAAAGCTCATTTCACACACAGGCCAACGCCGTGTTTTAGAAAGCGAATGTTAACATGAGCTCTTTAGTCCGTTGAGTAAAAGTACCAGGAACCCCCGTCCCCATCTCCATCAAATTAAAAACCCAAACCAAACCACAACAATCTCTCGGCAGCCTCTGACAGATTTGACAGGAAGCACACCCTTCGTGGGGTGGATATAAATCCCAAGCCCTGTGCATGTGATTTTTTTTCTCCACTGCAAAATAAAACATGAGACCAGCTGTCACAGGCCAAGGAATAAGGATTGATAACCAACATTCCCAAGGGATATTCGATGGCCTCAACTTTTTCTATTAAACACAGGTGAGCACTGACACAGGCTGAGAATTGCCTAAGACAGGTGGGAAGGCAGCCCAGAGAGGTGATGCCCATCCCCTGGTGGGGTTTATCTCATGCCTCTTGTTCAGATTGCTCTGCAGAGGCCAAGGCTTCACTCTCTTCTCCTCCACTCAGCAAACAATTACTCTTGAAGCCATGAAATCAAAAGAGAATTCAAATAAAAATATATTACTACTAGGTATTTGGACAGTTAATTACAGTTAATTAAGCTTATATTTACTGTAATTACTGAATAATTTATATCACCATGGAGGTGACAGAAACTGTATAAAGAAATGAGAATGATTCAAGATTATTTTAAGTGCTTGGAATGTCTGAGAAGCATTTTGTGAGATACATTGAAAGATTCTAAATTTAATTATAACACTAGGTTTCCTTAAGCTCTGCTTGGACTAATATTTTTCCTAGCAATTAGAAAGCAGTTGATGATGCAATTACACTTCCATGTATAACTTTTGTGCAAGCAATATATTTTTTTATTAACAAAATAATCAGAAGACATAATACGTGAGAAGTAGTTATATTAATTTTTTTCTATCATTTTCCCCAGACACACTTTGTAGCTCCAGTGCAGGTCTCTGCATAACAAAAAGGAAGTAGGCAAAAAGGGAAGGAAAAGAGTCAAGACAAGCAATTAATGCATGGTAACTCTCCTCAGAAAGGATTATCCCAGCCTCCATCAGAGGAGCGTGCGGTTACGGGGGAATTTTAAATGAAGAACAATATCACCCATGAGAGTAAGAAGATTAAAAGTCAAAAAAACCACAAAAACAATATTTAATGACATTTTGTTTGTTTTCCAAATCTCACGATTTAATGATTCACTGGGTTGTGGGGAAGGTTGGTTTCTTTTTGTTGTTTCGTACTCCATTTCCTGAGCTGGCAGCACTGCGACTTTGGAGCAGCGACCAAAACCCCTTTGGAAAAGATTGTCTTTGGACTTGGCCAGGGCCAGCTTTCCTCCCTCAAGCATCCAAGAGCCTGCCCTGGCTCCACCGTGCATCCTGTGGGAATCAAAACGATCCAGCCAAGCCAGACTGGGGCCTGGGACAACAAAGGCAGAAGTGGCATTTGAGGCAAGATCCAAAGGAAGCAACTCTCCAAGTCCCCCTGAAGCTGGAATATTCTTTCCAAGAGCTGGCAGGTTCTACCAGCTCCTCTTCCCACTCTTTTTGCTTTTGCTTTTCCACTTGGATCAGACTTGCAGCTGATCTGGCTGCCCAGCCTGTCCAAATGCCAGGGAGCTCTGAAAAGGGTCATTCAGATAATTAACAACAGCCAGAATGTGAATAGTTAAGATTTATCAGTGGATCAGGAAACAGCAGATGAAAAAAAAACCCAAAGACCACACCATCACTCACCACTAATAAATGTTTCTCTCTAGAAAATGTAAATCTAATGCAAAGAAGCATTCGTTATCATCTGTCATGGTGCTCCTGCAGCATCTCTGCCCATTGTACCCTGGGACTGCAGGGTCCCAGAGATGCAGCAGTCTGGCACTTCTTCTGGATGCAGCAAATTCTCCTTAAATCTTTATCCCACACCGGCTTCCTCTGCTCTTCTATGGCAGCTGCATCTCCCCTGAATTCCCGAATGTTGCTGTTGACTTCCACGATCAGGAGAGAGCTTCGGGACCACCCAGCCAAGGCTGGGATCCTCAGGGCACTCCAACACTCTCAGGTCTATTGTACTGAAAGCAGGGAAGCATAATAAAATATTTAAGCGGCCATTTAACCACCGAAGCTCAGGAGATGCCATCAGCTTCAGTGGTGGAGCCTGGAAATCAACACCAGGCTCCTCTCTGGAACTGCCTTCAGGCTTGCAACCCCCTGGATCACTCCAGCATCCCCCCACTGCAGGTGCTGGCAGCCCTTCCTTCAGTAACCATCAGCTGAGGGCTGCAGATCCTCCCTGGCAGGTCTGGGGATGCAAACCCCACACGATCAGAGCATCCCTTGGCAGCTCCAGTTTGCTAATTAAGCATTGCTCCTCCAGTGATTTGGCAGATGTGGTGCTGGGCAGGTTCTCCATCTGCTGACACGAGAATCCCCACTCTGCAGGTCACGTGGAAGGAACAGCAGTGGGCACCAATTCTGGTCACTTTTGTTTACTGCAATTTACAGGTTTAAAAATCTGTTTAATGGAGAGGTTATTGTGGTTCTAGAATGGCAGTGCTCAAGGGAAAAAATATGTTGATTGACCAGAATAAAAGGAACCTTGGCATTTTAAATTCTAGCTATTAAACAGAATATCCAGATTATCATGTCTTCTCACAATATGCTCATAAATATACTCCAGAAATAGACAGTTGTTTTTCCCATGGTTAATGGCCAACACTCAGGTTTGTTAAAGCTGACTAGAAGAGGAGCAGCCAAACACCCTGACCCCTGTGCCCCGCAGCAATTACTTCTTTCCCCTTCATGCCCAGAGATGTGACCAGCTAAAAAGACAGGGAATTCATGCAGGGAGCAGATATGATGGGTAACTAGGATGGAAGCATCGACAAAATGTTCAGAAATTGTGCTGGCAGAAGTGCCTGGATGCGCAGGGAAGGTATGGAGCAGGGGAGGTGGATTTACAGGGAAACACTGATTTGTGAGGCGAATAAGGCAGGGGACAGTGAACATGAGCATGAGGCCAAGTGGAAGGGCAATGCAGGACTTGGGGGAATGGCCTGGGAGCAAAGAGAGGAAGAAAAGTGGAGAGAATCAGAAGGAAATGAAACAAAGCAGAATGTTCAGAGCAAGGAAATGAAACGAGCCAGCTGTGCTCTCCACAGGCACCAGGTGAGCTGCAAGGGGGCAAGCCCGGGATTTAACAGGGCACCAGCCCCCTTGGACACACACCTTCAACATTCCTCACTGAAAGGGTGGCCAGGCACTGGAACAGGCTTCCAGGGAGGTGGGGAGTCACCATCCCTGGAGGCACCCAAGGAAAGGCTGGATGTGGCACTCAGCGCTCTGGTTTAGCTGACGATCTGGGGATTGGTCACAGGTTGGACTCGATGATCCTGCAGGTCCTTTCCAACTGAAATAACTCTGTGATTCTGTAACAGCAGTGCAGTGCACCTCAAGTAACATCCCCAACTAAATCCCAGCAGTTTCACTCGCTGCCTCCAGGGAAACCCTCAGTGCGAGGAGCAGCCAGAGCACACTTAGAACCCAGGCTGCAGCCCGTGCTCCAAAAGGCAGCACCCCTGATGGAGATGGAGACTCGAGAGTCTGCTCGAGATGGGAGCTTGAGATCCTGGGATTAAACCAGGAGCGGCCTCCAAAAGCGACTGCGTTATTTACAGGGGGAAATCAAACCCCCAAGCACCATTCCCTTTATTTACCCACCCAGCAGCATTCGGGGTTAGCTGACACCTCCCTACAATCAGGCAGTTGCTGGCTTGTCCTCTGTTTCCTCATGAGAGGTTTTCTTGTGCACATTTCGTTAGGGAATCCAGTCAAATACTTCTGATTTTTTCAAATACAACTAAACCCCAAGGGCTGTACAGAGAATGGAGAGGCTCCAATAAACTCTTGGAATTAAGTGTGGGAATGACCCGAACAGCAGCTGGAAGCACTGGCAACGGAAAACATTTGCAGGCAAAGGAGTGATGAGACAGGCAGTTTAAATGACTCCAACCTTATCTGAACGAAGGTCTGAGGAAGAGTTAGGAGAACTTATTCTAACAAATTGGAACAGATTGCTGAGGGATGCAGTAGCTTTTCCATCATCCCATATCTTTCAAAAAAGATTGAATTTTTTATACACGTACACACATTTTGATTCCAGGTCAACCAGAAGGTTCTGGGGGGGATACGTCAGTGAGTGAAATCCTATGACTTGTGCTAGTCAAGAAGTTAGCCTGGGTTATAACATTAATCTCCCTGCTTCTCCTAAAAACCTATGGCTGAACTGAGAACTACATTTGGAGTAGGAAAAAGAAAAGTCTTCATTTTAATTACAACACTAATTCATCTTACGAATGTACTGAAACCCATGACAAAACTATTACACATTAAATAAGAATAGACAACCACTGAAGTTTAAATAGTATTTGATTGCAACTGTAAATAAATTGTGGGATGCAATGTCACCATTTTAAAAATCCACAATTCTTACGTGATAAAGAATATGAGCCAAATAAGAATCTGAAATCTCCCAAATTCCAGAGGCAATACACAGATTTTTTACAACGCATCCCTGTGAAAAAATTGCATGTATTTTATTTAGACAAGAAAGTTTCCTGACACAAAACCAGTTCTATAGGCTGAAGAATTCTAAGGACTTTTCATATTTGCCCACTTTGAACTTGTTACCAGAATTTTCAAGTTTCCTGTCTTTTTGCTGTAAGCTTTTGGGAGCTTTGGCTGGCTCTGGTGCACATCAGCTGGGGTAGCACAAGGGTCACCACGAATCCTGAACAGTTTCACAGAGCACAAAATTTAACAGACCCGAAGAATATGATGGCAGGGGCCATAAATATAAAAATTAACTAGGGGAGCACTCTGCCATTAAACAGGGATCAAGGAACAAGCTAAAAAGCTGGCGTGGGATCAGGAAGCTGTCACAGTAATTGAGGCAATTAGTGAACTGTGCTGACGAGTTTGCTTGCTCTCGTGGCCACCCTCTGCCTGAGCTCACGGGCCACGCTGCCTTTGGGCTGCACAGTCCCTCTCTGCCTTGTGTCAACACTCGTGTTTCTGCAAGTCCACAGCACTCAGGAGCTGCGATTTGTGTCCACAGAAAACCTCAGGCTGCCGTGAGGATCCCGGAGCAAATCCCATTTTATTAACAAACATCTGCACATCCAAGCTTGCCCTGTGCTGCCCAGGTTTGAAAACCTGCCCGGGAAGTCTGTCATTAGAGAGTTAATAGATGAGGCACGTTCAACAATCTGGAGTTCTTTCACTGCCTGCCCAGTTCAAAATCGGAGTTATTTGGAGAATGTAGCCCCGTGTTTAGTGAGATGAAGTCCCAGCTCCCCAGAGCCCGCACCCCACAGCACTGAGGAGCTACAAGACAAAAGCTCCGTCACCTGCGGGACTCGAAATGGCACATCCTGACCCAGAAAGGAGCTGCACAAAGTGAAAGGACTGAGAACAGGAACATCAGACTGAGAGACAAAGTCCCAAAGTGGCTGACAGGATACAAAAACCAGGACTTGCTCGACAACAGAGGCATGCCCAGCCTGGGAACCACGGGACAGCAAACAGTAGGAGAACACGAGGAAACAACAGGCAAAGAGCATGAGGTCGTGGTAAGGAGGTGGATTTTAGCCTCTGTTTGGATAGATGAAGGATGTTTAGATGAGATCCCAGTTGTCGGACCACATGAGGAAGGGAAAAGTGAGGAATACTACCCAGGAGAGCACAGTGGTTGCTTGGTTCACAAGTCTCCTGTACCCTACTGAATTTCTCTTCTGCAGCCAACCTAACTACGTAACCCTCTTCCAGAGTGAGGAAAGAATTCCATTTCTTGTTCTTTTTCCAAATGGTAAATCAGGATGTTTAATCAAAATATCTACTTGGCAGTCCAAATAAAGCTCTGAGCGTCTTTTGGGAGGAAATTAGGAGATCTCAGAAAGCTGCAGCTGGCCCAAGAGACTCCCATACCAAGACCCAGTTTTCCAGGCTCCCGTCAAGGAGATGCCACTAAGATTTCTTAACTCCCAGACCATGTAAGAGCCGACAACATCTTTTCCTCATTTACTGTGCTAAAAAGCAGCCTCTGAAGAAGACACTGGGCTCTCTTGATGCCTCGGCTTTCATTTCTGGTGTAACAACTTCCCGTGCCACGTTTAACGTACGTCTTTGTTCTGCAGGGCACATCTTTAAGATGTGTCAGTGGAATTTGGGACTCACCCCATGAAAAGAAAAGCCCCTTCAGTGGAAGGCAGATGGAAGTGAAAGCAGGGGAGAAATGCTCCCACTGCACTGAGTTTTATCAGCATGAGGAGGGGTAGTAGCATCCCTAACAGTCTGAGGCACCTCACAGCAACCCCTGACCACTGCTCAGCACCCAGGTGAGCGGTGCTGTTACTGAACTCAGCGGCTGCAAGGACTTTTCCAAGCTCACCCAAAACATCCTGGAGAGGAACAGGAGAATCAACCCTGCCTCTTCCTCTAGGGAAAGGCTCTCCCTTCCTCCTTGGTACTACACACTCTCTCTCACACTCTGGAATTATTCTCTCTGCCTTGTGCTGCCTTCCCAATTTTATAAGTATAAAACATTGCATGTGCAATTGATCTTTGAAAGGAAGATATTTATTTTTCAGCCACAATAGGTGTATATACATTACAACCACGTCTCCCTGAACCCGTGAAAAGTCTCTCTTTGCTGTGGCCACCCAACGTCCCAAATGTTTTCTCCACTCTTCCCTTAACACAGAGCCAAGGTTGGGCTCCACCTCAGACACTGAGGGCACTTCAGGGAAAGGTGTTTTATGTTTCAGTGGCAGCCTCTGAACAGATGCCAGCCCTGAGCAGTTACAGTGCAAGTCCACGGCGACGCTGCACCTGCCAGTGCCATAAACCTGCAGACAGGGTTCGCTCTGGAATAAATAAAAAACCAACCACAAAACAAAAACAACAACAAAAGAAAGCAAGCTGAATATGTGGTGTGTTTTACAACACTCGGGGAGAAAGAGGAGAGATAATAAATCTGGGAGCTAGTAGCCACAGCAACAAATTGCATTTCTCCTCTGGATGGCTTTTCCCTTCCAATCAACAGCAATTACTGGGCACCTTAGGGTAATACAACAAAGTTTATGTTGCTTCTATGGTAAAGTTCTTTTCCCAGGACTAATTTATTCCACATCTGCAAGGTGCTGATTCATTGCAGCACATTACTGGGGGTCTGATCATGACAGCCACTGAAAACACACACAGAAAAGCCCTGGACACAGTTTGTCCTACTCTGCTGGTTGGGGCTTTTTCTGATACCAATTAAATCCCAGCACACTGAGCTGGGGAGAGTGATGTCTTCCCTGACTCCTAGAAACAGGGGAAAGGAAGCAAAGATAAAAGTGTCTGGGGGATGCACTTGGGGGTGAAAGGAAATGTAGGCTCGTAGCTGACAACATTAGTCTCAATAAAGGTAGAAAAACCAGGCATGTGCTGCTTGAAAAAATAATAGCGAAGGAATAGCTGTGCTTCCTTCTGCTCTTCAAAGGCTGCCTCCAAACCACTCCAAATTCTCCCTGCACCACTGCAGTGCCACCAGGCCTAAAAAGGGGCTAGGAACCTGGGTTCCACAGCCTCTGTCCAAAGGAGCTTTGTGAAGAGCTGATGCTGATGTGCTTTCAAAACATCCATGTGGGTACATCACGATCACACACCTCCACATGCTGGAAGAGCAGTTCAGCACTGGACAAGGTGCAGCACATATTGCTCTGTCCTAGGGCATGGCACAGCCACTGGAGCACCTTCCCCTGCCCTTGGAAAGGGCTTTAAAGCAGAAGCTAATGCAGAAGGACAGAGCGAGGACTGAAGTACACACGGCAGGGCAGACCCTCCCCACTCCTTTGTGACCCAGCAGCTGGATTTTAACCACATCTGCTTTTGCTGCCTTTTAGGCTGTCAAGACACTCTCTTTTCCTGCAGGTGCCAAGCTCCCACCTCGACCCGACAGCGTGACAGCACACTGCAGGCAGGTGCATTCATCGGGCTGGTGAGAAAAGCAGTGGGAAATCCTGCTGCCCAAAAAGCAGGTTTATTGCCCCCGAAACAAAGTCCCTCCAAGCCAGCACAGCTTCCAGCACACTCTCAGCAGGCAGGGACAGCCCTGCAGGCTGCAAGGAAGGCACTGCCAGTCCCAACAAGAAGGCAGCAGTGGTGGTGGAAGGAGCCATCTCCACACTGCGGCTCGTGATGGGAGCTGACAGAAGGGATCAGTCTGGTTTTCTAAATATTTTGCAGGGAAGCTGGGAGTTCATCTCTGTGTGAACCAGGATAGGAATTCCAAGCAGGATGAAGAGCTTCGTGCTCACATCCAGCAGCAATCACGTCCTGTCAGTAACTGCAGGGAGCAGGAGACAAGGAGGGGCTGGGTGACACAGCCACACCAGCATCACCCGTGACAGCTGGACACGGGGCTTTATTTTCTATAAACACATTCTCATGACCACCTGTGAATCCTGTACAGCACCTCTCTCACCCTCCCACGATCCCTAAACACGTGTGGAGCTGACAGTGTCCATTCATCCCTGCCCAGGAATGCCGCTGGCTCCTCCAACCTCCTCTCCCTGTCTCCTTATTGGTGATACACACGTTGGGTCCACCAAACACAAACTTCCCCTGGCTTTCAAAAACCTCTGTCTTTGGCCAGGACTGCCAGAATGGATCTCTCCTTTTGTCAGAATGGATTTCTGCTGCCTTTTATTCCAATGGCTCATTTTCATGCTGTATTTGCCAAACACGCTGATTCCTCCAGGGACAAATGTGACACGAACTTGGATCGGGGTCCTGGAAATACACCAGGGCACCAACACAAAGCACAAAGGTAAACACAGAAGCCTCTTCCCCATCTGAACAGGCTCTTCAAGCTACCTGCACCCCAGCAATATTTTGCTGCCAAAGTTTGCTACCTTCTCTCCAACATTTTCTCCAGTTCTCTCCACAAATTTTCAGCCTGCTTTAATCCAGTCCCAAAGCACCCCACCCTGCTGCTGCTGAAATTAATAGATGTTTCTACCTTTACATTCAGTGGGATGAAAATTAAGCCCCAAAAAAGCCAGACAATCACACTGCAGTCCATATTCATGTAGGGAATGCTGCAAGCAGGATTTAAAAGGACCTTCCATTTATCTTTGTGCTGCCTGGGCTCCATCTGCATATAATTGCTTATGTCTACAGACGCTGCAATGCTCATCAAAGGCTGAATTCTTCCCCACAGTAGCTCTCCCTTTCAACTGGCAGGAAATTCTCATTGCTTTACAATCCATACACAGCAATTTAGCATTTAATAATTCAAATTGTAACACGATATTTGATGGAAAATAGTCATTATGGATTTATAACACAATGCAGGTAGCTGAAGTACACAGATTTCAGTGTTTTGGGAAATGGGTGCTATTTTCAAACAGAGTTAATCCTATAACAAAAAAAAAAATCTCCATAGTATTATCCATAATCTCTTATTGCTGCCTGCATCTATGGGGTTTGGTTGATTCCCTCCCCCTCCTTTTTAATGCTCAAACAACTGAGTTATAGCAGAACATTTTTCCACACTATGAAGCTTATTTACATACTGTAAATAACTGTGAATGCAATAAAATTGTGGTACAAATAACATGAAATAATGCCTCAATTTGCAGTTGTTTTACATCAGCATAGTTTATGGCAGTGTTTACTGTAGACTTTGGAACAAACAAATAAATAAATAAAATAGACAAAGAGAAAGAACAAAACTTCTCTCTCCCCCACACCCCAGCATGGCCACTCACCAGCACTGAGGTCACTCATGGCTCAAATAACATTAAAAATCAGAGACATCACATGACCCCCTCCAGCACCTGAAGGGAACCTGCAAGAAAGATGGAAAAAGACAATTTACAAGGGCCTGGAGTGACAGAACAAGGAGAGATGGATTCAAACTGACAGAGAGCAGGTTTAGATTGGCTATCAGGAAGAACTTCTTCCCTGTGAGGGTGGTGAGGCCCTGGCATAGAGAAGCTGTGGCTGCCCCTGGATCCTTGGAAGTGTCCAAGGCCAGGCTGGACGGGGCTTGGAGCAACCTGGGACAGTGGAAGGTGTCCCTGCCCATGGAATGAGATGTGTTCAATGTCCCTTCCAACCCAGGAACTTCCCAGAACAGACAGGTCAGGAAAAAGTGTTCTCTAAACTCTCTTTTCCTCCTGGTACTTCAGAGAGCCAGAACAGAGCCTTGAAACGATGGAGTGCAATTTTCTCCTGCCTTGAAGCAAACACTGAGATGTAAATAGTCTCTTCCAAGAGCTTAAAACCCTAGGGAAGCAGATAATAAGCAATTACTCTAACCAGATAGCACTGCTGTCTAAAAATTAATTTCTGTGCTAACATCCCACCCCTAAAGTTTTAAACTTCAAAGCCGAGCATCTTCTGAGAGAAGATACACAGGTGCACAATTATGCTTCCCAGACTTCTGTCTCTGTCTGCTCTGCTGGGACACTTAATCTGCCCACTGGGAGCAGAGGCAGCCCACGAGAGCCCATCCTACACATTCCCTGGGCACATGTACCTTCGGAAATGAGCGGCTGCTGCAGTCTGAGGCACTGCACTGATCGAAGCAAATTGATCTTGTCACCGCCGCGTTTCTGACATGCTTATTCCCACTACAGATTTCCTTTCTTATCTCTGCCAGTGTTTACAAATCAATTTATTTTTTTTTTCCAGAAAAGGACTGTTCTTCTCAAGACCTGCTCGGCGCTGAGTTGTGCAGTATCCTCAGAAACCACCGAAATGGGACAATGGAGCCATGAAATTGGAAGAATCAGGAACACAACCACAGGAACCTGGTTCCTCCAAGCAGATGCTCTGCTCCCAACACTGAGGTCACAGGCAGCAGCAGTGCCAGAGCTGACACTGATCCTGCAGGGCTGCTGGCCCCCAAGGAGAGGCTTCATCTTCATGGCTTCACACCAGCAAGGATATTCCTCCCCCTTTCTCTGAATTCAGAGATGTCATCCAGAAGAATGCCATCAAGTCTTACTGGTAAACGTTACAGAATCACAGAAGGGTTTGGGCTGGAAAGGACTTTAAAGCTCATCCCATTCCACCCCTGCCATGGGCAGGGACACCTTCCCCTAGCCCAGGCTGCTCCAAGCCCCGTCCAACCTGGCCTTGGACACTTCCAGGGATCCAGGGACAGCCACAGCTTCTCTGGGCAACCTCCCTCCACTAGTATCCCTCAGGGAATGAAGAGCAGTTCTAGGCTTTCACGCAGTCTTTTTATTTCACCTATTTAACCATGAAGAATAATCAAAAGAATTGAAGACAAAGAAACCATTTTTAACAGCAGCACTTTGGGTTTACAGGACTATTAGTTGGGTGTTATTTATAATAAATGATCCTATCCTGGTCAGTCTTTCTTACAAATGTACCTAAATAATCATCCGAGGCATCCAGAGACACCTTTTATCATTTATTTGCTGACATCTTCTGACAGCAAAATGCCGAAAACAAATATTGGGTATCTACATATGGATTTAGTGTCCACCTTAATAAATCCTTACATTTGGCAACTTGTTCCACAATTACTTCAAACAGAGAGATTGAAAGGTAGCTCATTTGTAGGGATTCAGTGAATATACTCTGAAAAATATCTATTCATTTGCGAGACACTGGGAAAAAACCTCCTCACCAGCTCCTCTCCCAAAGCCCACCCTGTTGTTCTGTTCCCTGCTCCTCAACATTCACCACTGAGTGGTAACTGGGAACTGCATTAGCAGTAAATTTGAACCCCAAGATCTCATATTTTATGTCCTTTGCCAAACATTCCCTTATATTTTTTTTTCCTGCAGCTCAGGATGTTTCCTATCCTTTATTTCAATTAATGATGTCATCGTCAGTATATTCTCCCAACAAACTCTTAAATTAACTACCACACTCTTCCTTCAATTTTTCATTCACAGGAAGGAAGAAAAAATAACCCCAGAAATCTGATGCACTTAACTCTTTATGATTTCAAATAAAAGCCAGAAAAAATGATTGTAATGTTTCACCAGTCCCACCATTTAGCCAAAAAGCACACTGTACATCTTAGTTATGTCATGTTTTATTCCTCGGCCTATGAAGATGCTGCAGAGTGATGCATCCAGGACAAAAGAAAAACACATAAAAAATGAGAAACCAGAAACAACCTGAAGTCAGGGATTTTTCTGTTGCTTAACGCCTCCACAAATAACCTTGTTCTTTCCCCTCCTTTTAAAAACAAAGGTGCAATACAGGGAAATAAAAAACGCCATCTGAAGCTTTTATTTCCAAGCCTGTGGAAGCAGCAGTTTTTCATCCTGAGCTCTCTCCCTTCCAATCCCTGTCACGTCCCGTCCCTGGGGCCACGGGCACTGACTGACAGGCGCTGTCTGCATTCCCCCCACGGCAGGGAGCAGGAGAAACCCTGCCCCAGACAAACGGGCTGCAGGCAATGTCCCCTCAACACCCTCCACGGGAAATATTTACAGGTACCTCTCCTCGTGATTGGACCACCAAGGGCAGAAAACTCTCTCTCACGTGATCCCAACTTTCCACCACCTCTTTTCCAGCTACTTTTTCTCCCTCTTCTGAGCAGCAGTCACTACTTCTCCCTTTCCACTTCCTTTCCTCTGTTTCCCTGGGCTTCCCAAAGTTTTCTCCCCAGAATCTTCTGCATCGATTCTGCCATTCAGCATCGGCCTTTCCACCTCCCACTCTACCACCTTTCATTCATTTATTTTAAGGGAAACTTTGGGTTTAAGTTAAAAAAACCAATAACACAATAAATGCCAACAGTTAAGCACACTGCTTGGAAGAAGCAGTGGTAAGGGGGTTGCTGCCACTACCAAATCTGCACCAACACTCTCTAGGCTATGCCTTGTTGATGGGGAGCTGCATCCATTCACCCCAAGGCTGAATTCACCCTAAGGAATGTCTCTGTTTCTTCTTTTCAGGATTCCCATGTCCAGGAACACCCAAAAGTCACATGGAAGCCAATCTGATGAGCAGAATCCAGCAGTTAAAGACATTTCTGTTTCTAGTGCCAGAGGCAGCTGAGGGCAGTTTTAACTGTAATCCCTGAGGACTCCAAACAGAGATGAAAAAACAGGAATGCAGATGTTTAGGAGAACCTGGCTGGACTTCTGCAGTGTTGTGGGCAGGCAGCACTGAGGATCTGGCCACAACCACACTGCACACTCCTGCTCTGACCTCTGCTCCATCTCGTCCAGGGAAATTCCCCACCCTTACCACGCTCATTTCAATTACAATTCCTTTTCAACCTTTTTTTTCTTTTTTAAGGAAAAGCACAGCTGAAATCGATCACAGAGGTTTCATGGCCACACGCCCATTATTCTCCTGCTTTTATGGCCGTGACTCAGGAGCTAGGTTGTTCTAAGCACCATGAGGAATGGGAGGAAGGCCCATGAATCACTGCAGGCACCATTACCTCTCCCAGTGACTGAGTAATGGGACAGGAGCACAGAGTCAACCCTGCCCACGGACCGCACTGAGGAATTTGCTGCTGCTCGGGAGCTGCCACCTCTCCTGGATCACCCACGAAGCAGGAACAGACAGGGCAGGGGGGAGCACATTCCCCCAAAGACCCCTTTGTAGTGCCTGATGTGCTGTCCCACCTTCTCCATCAGCACCAACTCCATGAGGTGGCACTGCCAAAGGAGGCTGCCACAGCAGCTTCCAGGGAAGAGCAGCAAATATTTTTTCCCAGAGCTGACAGATTCATTATGCATTAAAATCCTTTTTAATTCTGCCCCTTTCACAGCCCCACCAGTGGCACGTGAGCCTCTGTTGTCCTCTCGTGGATGGTTTGCCTGTAACAGGAGCAACTGGGATCAGAAAGACCTCTCAGGTCAATTTTTTATTGCAGACAAACACATTATATACACCCTTTAATAAATGTTATCAATCCTGTCTGTAAAAGCTCGTTAGGTTAATGTGGTGCTATTTTTAATAAAGCTCAGAGAGCTTGCATTTAACGACAATTACGCTGTATAAACATGAAACAACTCTGAAAGGAGAGAAGCCAGAGCTTGGTGTCAACTGAAATTCACAGCCCCAAATCTCATCCACGGCAGTCAGGCTGACTTTTTGGTTCTGCAATTACACCCCCAACCTTTCTCAGCAGTGATTCCACGCTCACAGAGGGTTCAGATCTGCTCCTGAGTGAAGGGTTTGCCTTTCCCATCACAGCTTGTTCTGCACAGACTCCCCTAGAGCCCGTGAAACTCCCACGGGAGGCATTCCCACCACATCCCCACTCCAGAACTCACAATGAAACAACATTGTCCCCACCAGGGTCAAGTACTGAGGCACTTGACTCAAAAATAGTTTAAAATAGCTAAAGCTTCCTCTTCAGTAAGATTTATGGATAAGCTGCAACCAAGCTAATTTCAACTGTAAAGCACCCTCTGTGGAAAGGTGTCTTGAGGGGCTGGTTAACTTCTTGTACACACACTGGAAATTTCACCTCTATCTAAACACTATAAAAGGAGTCATCCAGATGGAGATGAGTTCGCAGCCTCAACAAAGAGCTCTGAATGTAGAAAATGGAGATCTTTATTTTCCTTCCTGTAAGCACTTCATTTCATAAACTGGCAGATACGAGTCAAACTGAAACTCGAGCGTTCAGACTCTATCCTGGCTTCCAGCAGCAGCAAACTAAACCTAGAATAGCTGTGGGTTAAGTGATCTTTAAAGCCTTTCTACTCCTCATTGTAATGAGCTGGAACATCTTCAACCAGATTTAGTTTTTCAGTGTCCCAACCTAGACAGCAGAAGATACCACCAACCACCTCTCTGAACACCGGATAGGAAACAAGCAGAACTAGCATTTATCTGAACTTTTTCCATTTATTTTCAAGAATAATTTCTATTTCCATCAGCATGGACTTCTTGTAAGGCTGTTTCCATATTCTATTAACCTCTCTAAAACCTTTGCGCTCGGCAACCTGGCAACTGTCACACGCATTGCACGACCAAGAAAACAAAAGGCCATAGTTTAAGTAAAGTTGGTGCTGAGTCCTCATTAGCCAGGCGTTGGCAGGACTTTATTAATGGCAGTTAATTAGCAGAAAAAAAAACCCAAAAACCTCAGTGGTGGCAGTGGAAAATTTTACCACTTAAATATTCATTGTTATCGACTCCTCCAGCTCCCCAGTGCAAGTCATCTTAGCAGCTCCCTTTGGGCCGGCCCTTGGAGCGCTGGTGAAGGTGAAAGGCTGGAAATGTTAAATTTCTTTCAGAAGTCAGCAGAATTACGTGCTAAGACAAATGACCACCCCTCCGAGCCCTGAGCATGGCCTCCAGCTCTCCTGGGCATCAGGGCAATGGGAGCACGGCCAACATGCGTTGCTTTTTTCTTTGGCCTTTTAATTCACAAGCAACAATAACGCAATAAGGAAGACCATGAGAAAGGCACTGATTATAGCAACAATGCCTAAACGGAGAAAGAGGACAGGCCCATAAAGTGCTCTGCAATTGCCTCATTAATTAAGGTCATCAAAGGAATCTGGAAAGTTTTGTAGCAAAGGCCCTTTACGTAGAAAGTGGGAAAATGGAAAAATCCGGGGCAGAATTCTCAGTAAGCTCTGTCTCCATTCGTGGGTGTTCAGCTCTGAGAGAGTTATTAGGTCTAGATTATCAGAGCCACCTGAATGTTTAAACTGCTGAATTCCAGGGGTAGTAGAGGCACAAGCCCTGGGAAATCCAGAGTTCCTGAGCTGTTCTCCCGTGGAACTCACTTTTACCTCCGAGCTGCAGGAGACAAAGGCAGCTCAGAGGCTGTGGTTTGGTGAAATCATTGGGGTTTAGATAGACCGGAGTGCAACAGAAGCGATTCTACCTGAAACCCTTTGCAGTCACTATCTGAGCTGGCCCACAGCCTGATGAACGTCACACACATTAAATCCACAGCCTCCAACACACCCAATATACAGGCACTCCAGACACGTGCATTGAAAGTGAACTCTCTGCTCTTACCCCACATACCTTTGGCCTTCTGACCACATGCAGACCCCTTCGAAGCTCACTTCCATCCACCAGCCCACCACATGCAGAAATAAAGACAAAACCCAGTAACTACCCCCACACGATGGTATTTATCTCCTCTGGCTTGTTTTGCTTTTTTTTTTTTTTTAAAGCCCTCAGATGTCCCAGCTGATGCTAATTCTTCCATCAGCATGAAATCAGATGGATCCATGCCAAATTCTGTCAGCCCTTAGGACCTTGGAATTAAATTCTACCGGCCCAAAGCATTTTTGAGATAGGATCTGTGATTTTCAAAAGTCAGCCAAGTCTTCTGCGTTGTTTTTCTCTCCTACCTCTGAACGTGGGATGGTGCTCTGCTGTGTCCTGGTGGTGCTGTATATCAGAGCACAGTAGCTGTTAAGTGCTGGAAGACCTTTAGGCTGGAGGGGGAAAGCATAAACCCGCAGTGTTTTATTGCTGAAGGTAAATGGTAGTCTTAGAGCAGCACTTGTAAAGAGAGGCTGAGCACATCTGACCTTTCCACAGCCCTGTAACTTTTGCTAAGAGCACTCTCCCAACCCCAGGCAGCAGGGAAGAGGAGCGAGGTGATGGATACGCTGCTGCAGCAGAGAGTGGTCAGCTCAAGAAGGATGGCACTGATTTGAAAAGGCCAGTCTAGGGCTGAGTGTAAATAGCTGCAGAAATGCAGCCCTGATGGGAGGTGTTTCTGTTTAAAAAAACCTTCACAAAAAACAAGGAGCCATCGGGTGAGGTCATTCCATTCCTGGAGCTGACATATTTCCACAGATTTAGCCGATTTCACACTTTGCCCTTTACAAGTCTCCATTATGTGAAAGGATTTAAGACAAAGCGACTCCATTTCCTGTCCCATTAGTTGTCCTGCAATACCTCTGTATTTGTTCTGTTTGCAGCAGATTTTCACTTCCATGGTGCATAATCTGTTCTCTTTGCTGCATCTTCCGTTCTCTCTGCCTTTGCCTCTGCTAAACGTGGTCTGCAATAATATTCTGACTTTTTGCTGGAAGGTTGGTTTAAATGAAATGTAAAATGGGAGAGGTTGGAAATCCACGTGGTTCCAGCAAATGGAAAGAAAAGAGTTTTCCCACTGTCACCTGGGCTGGAAAAGCACTGCTCCCTGCCTGGCATTAGGCATGCAGAGCACTGCCAGCCAGCAAAGCTCCCGAGACACCATCTGTGCACATAATAAAGAGCGGTGGGACTTTTGTAACATAAATGATTGAATTTGCTTTCTCCTTCCCTTGCAGTGGGAGTATGCCAGCTATTAAGTGCCATAAGAACTTGCCAGACTACCTCTGAATGTAAAATTTATCTTCTCTGATTCACGCCCCCTCCCACCTCTGCAAGTAAAGCTGGTGCTGCTGTAGGAAATGTTGTTCTTTTGCCCGGGCAAAAGTGAGTTTACCTGCCTGTCACATCCACCTGCACCAGGAGTGTGGTTATGAACTACAGAAAGCCTGAGCCGCTCTTGGGACTTGCCTTATTCTTCCTTGACAGTGGCACAAACCTGAAGTGACCGCTGGGTTTGCACAACTCTCAGAAACCTTTCAAATTTCAGTGCCCAATCCAAGCCCGGTGAGAAGGCTGACAGGCAGCACCATTCATCTTTGTCGTGTTATGAGCTTCTGAGCCTTGGTTCACTCCAGCACTTGTTTGTCACTTCTCAAATAAGAAGGGAACTTCAGATTTCCTCAGATTGCCTGTATTTTTCTTCTAGAAATAAATAAATTGTATTTGTCAGGCACATGCATCACCATCAGGACCGGAAGCATTGCCCAGTAAGTGACCCTTATCAGACCTGGGTAGGATTATAATGACAAATTTCCCACAAGGTTAGAATTTTTTATCTGGAGTGCTTACATCAGGCTAGAGAGGTTTGAAACAGCTCAGCCCAAATGAGTTTCAGAAATGCTTCAGAAAACAGGACAAAGCAATCAAAATGATTCCTACGTGAAAAAGAAAACCAAACCCGCCGGTGATGCTTTTATGAGGAGTGTTCGAGCACCTCATCTTCCTGGCAAGGACACAAAGTGCTGACAGGGAGCTTTTCAAATGTGGCCCTGCAAATAAAGCTGGGCAGAACAGGCATGTGCACAAGGCACAAGTACAAACCAGTTTCATTCTGGCCTCTTCCTCACTCTGCTGTGCTCGACTTTTTGCTCTCTTGCTCTCTCAAACGTGTTGTTCCTGTGGTTATATAAACAAAGCACAACCCAATTACGCCCAGGTAAGTCTTTTAAATTTTATAGGGCTGTGAGATGTATGGAGTGGGAAAACTCAGCCTGTACAAACTGAACAACCAATTGAGGCAGCAGGAGGAACAGCAGCAAGGGCTGGGTAGAGGCAGCTCTTGGCAGGGCTGCGTTGGGAGCACTGAGGTCTCCCTGAGCCCCAGGCTGTAGCCAGGGAGGTGAGGAGGAAACGATGTGCTGAGTACACAAGATCTTGTGGTCAACAGAGAAACACAGAATCACTGAATTGTTTAGGTCGGAAAAGGCCTTTAAGATCAGTGAGTCCAGTCATTAAAAATATAAAAATATATATATATATATAAAAAAATATGAAAATATAAATTAAGAAAGAATTAACACATAAAATATGAATTGTGAAAATATGAAAATATAAATTATTAAAATATAAATGCATTATTATATTGAATGTAAGTATATTTAATATATGAAAATATAAATCTATAAAGGACAGGAACACGTCCCACAGCCTCTGAGTGGAGAAGCCATTTGAATTGTGCTTAAGCAGGTCCAGGGGAAGGGGAATGGAGATTTTCAGAAAGCTGCAGCACCACCTTTCCAGCAGCAAAGCAATGACATCCACGCTGCTCCACGTGCAGGGCAGCGTTAGCCCTCCAGGCAAAGATGAGGTGTCAGACTCTCCACTGGTTTGCTCTGGGGACACCTTGAGACACTCCAGGGTGACACTGCAGCAATGGACAGGACAACTGGCCTGTCCCAAGGTTTAATGGCTTTATTCACTGCAGGTCTGCACAGCTGGAGTTTTCCAGGCTGATCACCAAGAGAGCACAGCCAAGGTACCCATGGCTACATGAAAAAATTAGGGATAGAAACACGGCAGTGTCTGCCTGAAACAAGAGCTCCAGCTCACAGGAGGAGCGAAATCTTGGGGAGGGCAGAGAGGACAAGGTGCACTTGACACCTGCCCAGTTCTGTGTGACCGGATTTCTGACAGGTGAGAAAACATTCACTCAAAGAACCTCATGGGGGACACAGGACATCGAAGCTTCATCTGGGACTCGAGGCAGTGGGACTCACCAAGCCCTGCCCCACTACATGCTGCTCTTGTTTCAAAGACTGTCTCTCCAGCCAAGAGCAAAGAAATGGGTTTTTTTCTGTGCTTGCCCCAAAACCTGTGGCATTATGGTCATAACTGATAGACACACTTCAACCTGTCTGATTGCAGGGCTTCTGCTCAGAAACCACCAGCTGCCCCCTTCCCTTTCCCACAGCCATCCCAGGGCTCCGTAAATCCAGTTCTGCACGGGAGCCTGGAGGCAGGCCTGACACATAAACATATACAACGAAATAAAGATTGAAATTCACAAGTTTAAAAGCCTAAAGTGCAAACAAAAAAGGCTAGTTCAGCTCCTGTTAAAACTTCTGACCCTGTTAAGCCTCAGTGAAGAGAATTAGCACTCCCTTACAAGCTGGCAAATGCACTTTCCTTGCAGTGTCTCTGCTCGTGTCCCTTCTACCCTTCTCCTGCCCACTGCCAGTCCAGACTGACACTTTGCCGTGCTTGCTTCATTACTGCATCCCCAGAGATACAGGGAGAGGTGAGAGGAAAGGAAGAGTGAGAAAAGGGAAAAAATAATTACAATGGGATTTCACCGACAAGCAGAAAAAATGGAAGTGTCCCTCTGGGTTTGATCAATAATGCAGCACTTGTTATCTTGATCTTCTTAATAAACCACAAGCAACCCAGATATATTTCTATCTGGGAATCAATGCTTCACAACGTTTCCATCGCAATACAGCCGGTACATGCAACCACACAAAAATAAAATGAAATGGGCTGGTTTATTGATTGTCCAAACAAGAAACCTTGTTGTTTGCATAGATTATCAGCAAAGAAGTGCTGCCTGCTTCGCTTCCGTTTCATCACTTTTGCTTTGTTTCAGCCTTTTTCTCCCCCGCTGGGGCCTTGTGCATTGCCAGGCAATAGCAATGGCTAAATCCTTCCAGTTTAACCCCAAAGACATTTGCTAAACCTGCAACCAGAACTGCCTTTGGATCTGTGTTCTCTATCACTGAAGCACTCTCCGGCCCTGCTTTTATTCCTCTGTAGTCAGAGGTGTTGGAGGTGTTGCTGCACTTCACAGGAGGCAGAACTGGCCTCGAGTTGCTTGCCCTGGAGAAAGTTTAATTACGCAGCTAATTATACAGCTGATTTCACCTCTTTTCACCTCTGTTTTTGTTCCTGCCTGCAAAGGTCACCCTCTCTGACCCGCTGCTGTGCGGGTTACGACCACCCACCCCAGGCCTCGCCCTGCAGCAGTAATTGCCGGGCTGGGGTCAGGCTGCAGAGTCCTCCCAGGCTCTGTGAAGCTGTGCTGACCCTCGAGGCAGCTGACCCGCGAAGAAAACGCTCAAAGGCATTCTGTGTTCGGGTGTTTTCTGTTCCCTGAGGGACCCTCTGGATTGCGGTGTGCTGGGTACGAGG
The DNA here is from genome assembly GCA_013398855.1 of Mohoua ochrocephala. Lineage (NCBI taxonomy): Eukaryota > Metazoa > Chordata > Aves > Passeriformes > Acanthizidae > Mohoua > Mohoua ochrocephala. The sequence continues at coordinate 51,765 of VZTA01018450.1, read as the reverse complement.
GCGTGGATGCGGAGCAGCCTCTGGAGGGGCTGGCCTGGGAGAAGGGCTCCCCACACCCAACCGCTGCCAGACTGCAGAGCTGCACCCCTTGGGTAACCCCACAACGGAGAGAAGGACCCCCACCCCACCCAGACAGCGCCAGGTCGCCCACAGACATCATCTGTGGCTAAACGAGGAAGGCTTTGATCATCTCAGACTGAATTCCAGTGTCTTTCATTTTGCTTTTTCAATTTTCAGTAATGCCTTGAGGCTTCCATGGAGGAAAATTTCCTTCTGCAAAAGAAATGTAAGAATAAAGCCAGAAAAGCCTTCAAAATTTGACCAATGAAGAAATGACTCATTTTCAGACCATCTGATGAAAGCAACATGCACAGAAGGAGCAAGGTAACATCTTGTTGTCGAACAATTCAGGTTTTGGGCACGATGCTGTTTCCTGTGGGTCTGGTGAATCCATGCTGCAGCTTGCATTGATCACACGAAGGTCCTAAAGTAATTCCCCAACTTTCTTAGGCATTTACCATAGATATTACTGAGGTTTGAAAAGACAGCCCCTGAATGTATGCAGATGAGCCCCCCTTCCCACCGAGACAGCATAAAATCCTTCAAGAAAAAATGTAATTAAGTTAGACTTGTGAATGATAATGAGTTTCTATTACACCCCGCTGAGAGTAGCGGCAACATCTGAAAATTATTTTTCGCTGTCTACAAGCAAGCAGCAGCTCTTTTATTAGAGCAGGGGTGGAGCTGATAGCCTGGACTGTTGCAGCTCCAAACTGCCTTTTTTTAAGGCCAAAGCCTTGTGGAAGATATTGCTGTGGATTAAATGAACCTCTCTTCCCAATCCAAGCCATTCCTGTTTTTCTCAAGCCATGTCAGACCCTCCCCTCCTGCTTTCCTTTTCCAGGTTGGAGTCCTTGGCCCCTTTGCTGTTGGTCTCCGGGGAAAAGCTGCTCTGTGCCCCTTGTCCAGCCCTGCAGGACATCCAGGCCTGGCAGCTGGGCTCAGGGATCAGCAGTGCTTTGCACAGCACCGTAACAAGATCTGGTTTGTTCTCTGTTTATTTCCTGATAAATCCTCACACTTGAATGACCTGTGTGATTCAGCAAGCTCACACTTTCACAGGGATTGTCTGTTCTAAGTCCAACATCTCATTCCTCGGGTCTGTACTGAGGTCGAGGACCATCAGAGTGTATGTACACACAGACATTTGTAAGGATATTTCTATGCACGGGTAACACTGGGGTTTCTCCCCCCCTGTGCACAGTTTGTAGTCAGCTACGTCCCACCTCACCAGGTGCTGTATTACCACTCACTGTTACGAGGTCTTTACACTCAGCCCTTGTTCGCTTTGGGAGCTGGGGGTTTTATAGGAATGAAACGAAGACAACACAAACAACTCTTGGTCCTTGCAATGCAGGAGAGGGCAGTTTTTATCTACCTAGAAATAAGAGTTTTATCTAGGACTCCAAACACAGGATGGACCAGGATGAAAACCACTTGTGAATTTTATCCAAGAGAGTTCATTGCCTTAATCCTGGATAATCCATATCTAATCCTTTTTATAATCTTACTCATCTACTTGCCTCAATAGTTTTCCACAGCAGGGAGTTTACATTTCATAAAAGGAATATTTTCTTCTTCCTTTTTTTGCAATTAGTTGTACTATCGTAGAGGTTCCCTTTTGCAAGTGTTCTTTATCCCAACCAAAAATACATTTTCCCTTTTTGATGCCATGCCTTGTAAATGACGGGAGAGTTGTTTTGTTTCCCAACAGGGCTTGTAACCCATGTGGCTCCTACCAGGTGTATTTTGGACTCAGGAGCAGTCACGGAGCCCTGAAACTCATGAGTGTCAAACACATACTAAATAGAGTTGATAGATATTCATTATTGAATAGAATATATTTTCTCAGAAGAAAAGCAGTCTTCAGTATCTCATAATGATGCTAAACTGGTCTATTTCAGGGCTGGCCATGAAAGAGACGTTGAGAGAGACATTGATCCTTGCCCTCTAGATGGGGTCACATGGGACAACGACCTCTTCCAGCTGCCTTTTCCAAGCTCTGGTACATCACAAGCATCCTGAAGACTTTCTCCAAGACTCGGAGACTCGGACTCTCTCTGCCAGCCAACCTGGACTGCCTGGCCAGCCTGTCAGGGAGCCCTTCTGCCAGTCAGGACCTTCATCAGCAAGGGTGAGAGACGGCAGGAGGCAGGAAAGGGCAGAGCGCTGCCCTCCTGCTCACTTGCTGTGTGAGCCAGGGGCAGAGACCAGGAGAAATCACATCCATGGCATCTGAGAGATTCGGTTTTCCTTTAGTTTTCCAGTCACAGCACTCGCTGGCGTAACAGACGTGTTGATTTCTGGTTTAAGAATCTGCTTGAATTCTCTCTCTTGTGCTTAAGGAAACAAGACAGATGTGCATTTTCCTTTGTGGGTGTGGGTGCATGATTAAAAAAAGGCTACACAGAAAATGTAGCTGCCACATATCACTGCTTTCTCATCCTGACAGAAACAAATCAGCCAGCCTTCAAACTTCTGTTAACCACTCGGGGTGAAGGGGACGCAGCATCTCCTCTGAAGTAAATAAGATGACTCCGGTTCCAGGCAAGTATAACACAAACCACGGTGTTAAACTGGGAAATCTATTAGCAATCAAAGATCTGGAACCAAATCCGCACTCTTCAAATAACATGCCGAAAATGAACTGCAAACCCTGCACCAAGACAGATAATAACTGAGAGAAACAGGCACATTTCTCCCCAGGATGCGGGTGGTGCAGCTGTACTTTTTGCACGGGGAGCCTACGAATTGTAGCCCTTAATAATCACTGAAGAAATCCTACCTTCCATTAAGCAGAGCATCCTCACTTGAAATTCAAACCTCTGTGCTCAGCTACCCAGCTCCTCATTTTTGTATGAATTTCAGAAAGAGCTCCTTTGACCCTTAACCCTCCATGCAATTTCCAAACCCCTGGCTAATTACATGCAGCTAATGAACGTGGTTGGCACCACGCTGTACAGGGATGCTGGCTGGTGCTAATGAAGAATCTGCTCCTCACCGTGGGTACTGTGGAGCCAGAAGATGAGCTCCCCCTTCTCACCCACCATCAACAGCATCTCTCTGAAAATCCCTGAAGTTTTTTCAAGCTGTTGGTAATAAAAACAGTTTCCTAGCAGTGCTAGATCTTAAATACAAGCAGATCACTTCCAGCTGCTCCTTATCTAATTTCTGTTGTCATCTGACACTGTTCATTTACAGTACATCAATCTAGCCTGGGAATATTTGAAATATTAATTAGGTGACGGCCTCAGCTCGTTACCAGGGATGCATTTAGCAGGATGCACGCCTGCTTACAGGTACCCAAACTGCTGTGCAGAACAAATAATCACTGCTTGCTCCCTCGGGGAATGGCTGAGCAGAACTACTTAAATGGGCCGTAATTGAGCCAGCTCGGGTGCTGCGCTGGTTCTGCGCTGCAGCCACGGTAATGAGCTTTGGGGAGACAGGAAATTGGTGTCTTGTACAGCCCCACTTCGGGCTGTGCTGGCACAACCAGGCTGAACCACAGTGCAGTTTCCCTTGGTTCTGTTCACAGAATCATGGAATCATTTAGGCTGGAAAAGCCCTGTGAGATCATCAGATCCAACCAGTAACCCAGCACCACCGTGGTCACCACTAAACCACGTCCCCAAGGTTTTTTGAACACTACCAGGGATGGTGAATCCATCACTTCTCTGGGCAGCTGTTCTAGCATCAGACCACCCTTCCAGCGAAGAAATTTTTCTCAATATCTAAACCAATTTGAGCTCATCTGAACCCGCTTGTGCTCAGCACCCACATGGGTAAGCTCAGAGATGTTTTTAATATCCCCTGCAGCCTGCTATGGGGCAGAGGAGCATCTCCTGCCTGCCCCACCCCTCTGGTGGGGTGCAGGAGGGTGCCAGGTCAGGGTATGCTGCGTGGTGGCTTCTTCCCAGATTTCCAGCAGGTTTCCCAGCCAGTGCTGAGCTGCTCTGTGATCAGCAGCACAAGAAATCCTGCTCACCCCCAGCCCACAGCCCCTGATGGTGACCTTGCCTTCTCTTCTGTCTCACTCCTTTTTGGCAAGGCTGGATCATATAAAATGTGGGACAAGAATAGCACAAGGGGCTGTTCTCCACCTAAAAAAGGTGGGGCAGCAGGAACTGGGCCTTTCTGGGAGCTCTCAAACACCTGACAACATTTTACCCCAATGCCATTTCTTGCTGGAGCGGGGGCAGTTACCAAGAGCCACAGTCTATTATCGATGATAATTGATAATTATCAATATTATCACAGAAATGGGAAAACAGGAGCATGGCTTCTGCAAAGTCCAGCTCACGTGGCTGTGCACACAGCCACTTCTCTCTCACACACAGCCTCCTGTCTGCCTGTAGCCATGCCCCTGGCAGGACTTCGCTTGGTTTGCATTTTTGGGGAGGGAGAAGAGGAGCCAGAGAGACCAGTTCCACTCTGCTGCATCACAGCTCTGCCCAGCAGCACCACGAAACACCAGCGTGGTGAGCCCCTCCTGCCTCTTCCCCGATGAGGCAGAATTGAGGAGCCAGTCAATGAACACACACAAAGGCGAACACAAGCACTAAAACTGTCATTTCAGTGCCTGGAAAACAGCCTAATTTCTGCATGCTCTGGCTGTCTGTTGCTGCGATGTGGAAGGAAGATGGGCCAGTGATTGACAAAGTGAGACATTAACTCCATCAAGCAGATGGAGAATGGCATAATTATGAAAATAATAACAGTGATTGGCCGAGCTATGACACAAAAAAAACCCCACCACGTTGTAGGAATTATTTACATTTAGAGTTGTTGAAGCCTAATTTATTCTAGTGTTGGATAGCAAGAGGAAATGCAGAAATCACGACCCCTGAAATGCTCATAACAGGTGGTATAGCCCAGAAAAACGGCTCCCAGCTAAAGGGGTTTAATTGCATCTCCTGATGAATGAAATTAACCTTTATTTGGGGCTGATCTTGGGCACATATCGCCCAACACCATTTCTCAAAAGGCTCGTGTTGCTGCCATCGCAGTTAATGGTGCAAATGAGTTCACCGTGGTCTGGAGCAGCAGAGCTTGGAGCCACCAGGGTGTCAGATAAGAGGAATTAAGCTGTACCCATAGGACCAGCTCTGGAGCAATTAAAGTCCCTCATTAACAAACGATTTGCAGGGAGATGGGGAAAAACTGGTAAAGGAGTTGGTTTTGAATAAAAAGCAAACACATGCTGCAGTTCTGTTCGTGCTTCCATGTTTCAAGAGGGGCAAACCTGGCCACGTATCCATGGTGGCCAGCCAGGAAACCTCTGACCTTCCTAAACAAAACACTCTTAGCTGGGAAATTGAAATATGACTCTGAAGATTGTTCTGCTGCCAGGAACACTTAAATTTTTCATACTTAACCCTAAATCTTTCCACCTCTCTGAAGTTTTTCATCGATTTCCCTGCCATATTTGCTATTTGTCGAAGCCAGTTGGCCCCAGCCTCACCCATCCCACTCCTGGGGGCAGTGGCATCACCTGGGCTGCTGGGATCAGCTCTGGGTGTGCAGACCTGACCTCTCCACTCTTCCTGCCAGGGAGGAGGCACTTCCTCCCATCCCATGCCCCTGGATAAAGGGTATTTTGGGATTGAGCCACATTTTTTCATCCACTGGCCCCCTGCCTCTTTGGCAGCTCAGACAGACATTGCTTGGGGAACAGGAGAGTTGTGCGGTGCTTAAATTCATTCTCATTCTGTGGGGAACCTCTGCCTTATTTACGGCCCCCCTCCAGCCCTCGTGCTGGATTGTTCCTCACCTTCCCAGGGCTGTTCATCATTCTGCCTCACAAGCATTAACCGTTTGCTCTCTGCAGAAAACTCTGCTTGCCCTCATGGCCTGCGGGGCAGCCAGGGCAGGGGGACACCCACCATGGCAGGAGGAGACCCGCTGCAGAGGTGGAAACCAAATCCAGGAGGATGCTGCCCCTCTCCGTGGCTGCACCCCAGCCGTGGCAGCCTCATTCCCCAGAGGGGTGATCACCACTTTGGGCACCAGAGAGGGGCACACAGCTTCCCCAGCGATGGACCAGCAGCACTTAACCTGTTTTTCTGTGCTCTTGTCTCCCTTTTGATATAAACTGCTCATAAAGCAGCTCCTTCGCTGTTCACTTTTGATTCCCTTCCTCGGCATCACCCTGCTCTTACTGTGGGTAGTGTCATGGGAAGGAACAGCACAGAGCCAGTGACTACAGGATACAATGGACAAGCTAAAATGGAGCATTTCTGGGTTTCCTGTGTTTGCCTCCTCCCAGCCTCAGCTGGCCCCACTCCTCAGCCAAGACAGGCCTCATTTCCCCCTAGGAACCAAAGTCCTGTACCAGAAAGGAACATGAAATCTGAGACACTGAGTCATCCACAGGCTCTCCAGCAACCCCACATCTTTCTGCTCACAGCACCTCTCAAATAATTGCCCCATCCTGCACCCCAGACACCGAGCCCTGCCCCCTCCCTCTTCCTCAAGCCCTAATCCATCCCAGCCGTGGGAAAGAGGGGCTGTTCTCCTCCAAGCTGAATGCAGACACCAGAGGACCTCTGGAATTCAGTATTTTGGGTCTTTCTGATGGAAAGACTCAAATTCAGCCACGGTTGCAAAACTTTCTGAAGCTGAGCAGGTCCCGCCGTGAGCTGCCAGGCCGAGGGAAGCAGCGGCCCTGCTCGGCAGAGTGCAGCTCCCACAGCCACAGAGTGGGGAGGGGGGAGAAGGGCAGGAAAAGTTAAAGTGGAAAAGACTGCCGTGAAATGTTTGTTTATAAGAACATCGATAAAGCACCTGGATAAACCACCTGGAGTCTTGCTGCGGAAAAAACCTGCAGCACCTGACACGAAGCCCTGGCCCAGGCCTGAGCAGTGAACATGGGATTTAAGCTCCAGTTTAGTCGCTCACAGTCACACAATGCAGCAGCACTGGGGGTTCTGTCAAACTCCACATTCTGCCACCCAAACGTTTTTGAGTCTGTTCCAAAAGAGGTGAGAAACTCCAGCAAAGTTCCCCTTTAGGGACACCTCACAGTGCCTGAAAAAACTCCGGAGCCTCTGTCAGTGCTGTACCTGCTCCGTGAGTGAGGAGAGAGCTGGAGCCATCCCCGGCTGTGCCTTCCAGAAACATGGAATTCACTCGATGCACAATCAAAGAGGAAACGGCCATTTTTTTACTGAATTTTTCCTCAGTTAGGTTGTTGTGTTTTGTTCCATTTTATTTAAGGCAGGAAAAAAAATATTAATTACACGCTGCCAAGATCTTTGGAGAAAAATTCAATATTATCTTTTACTGCAAAGAAGAAATTAATCAAGGCTCCATTCCAAATCTAGCAGCAGTCCTGACTTTGACGTGCCGAGGAAAATAATAACTTTCAGCACATACTAATTGTCTTGTTAACATGGATTATGCAGCCAGCCAAATAAATGTCAGTCACACTTTCATGTGGAAGAACATAAATCTAAAAATCAGAAATGCATAATATTTTTTAATCTTTTCCTTTTTCCCCATTCTGCATTCATAGCCTAAATATATTTACAGTTTTAATCCATGCAAACAAAGCAAGACTCTGCTGGAGACTTTTGAAACCTCCCAGGGGGTCCCAAGCTCAAGGTGATCAGATTTGTAAAACTACAAGCTTGGTTCCCTTGTAGCCTTAAAACCAGTTTATACTTTCTTGGCACTGCAAAGCGGTTTGGAAATGAGGGTAATTTACACTCAATTTAATTTACACTCAGTCCCTTTCCCGTGCCAGCACAGCACAAACATGGCTGGGGACAGCCTTTGTCGGGGAGCGAGTGTGCCGAATGCTCATTTTGTTGGGCTTTGAGGGGAGGGATGGCTCCAAAGCCAGGCAGCAAACCAAGCCCCCCGGGGTGGTTTGCCCAGGAGAGACAATTCCCGACCCCAGCGGGCTGGTTCCTCCCTTGGCTTCACCCATGTCCCTCCCAGCAGTGCAATAACCCCTCACACCTCGATGCTGAAGTTTCTCTCTCCAAGCCCTGCTCATGGCATCACCTGCAGCTGAGGTGATGTGGCCTGCAGAGCCAGCCCTGCTCACGGCATCACCTGCAGCTGAGGTGATGTGGCCTGCAGAGCCAGCCCTGCTCAGCACCCCAGCAGCCAGGCCCTCCCCGAAGGCAGAACAATTGCTCGGCTGAAGGAGGGAATGGCCAGACGAGGAGATTTAGGCCGACACAGAACACAGATAAAATCCCCTCGTTAACTTTGCCTCCGCAGTTATTAATTTCAGCGTTCATCTCAGCCCTGGGAAGGCAGCGTCTGCCGAGGGGGCCCAGCACTGCTGGTGTCTGACCTCCCCGGCACAAATGCACGACAGAAGCTGCTCCTGGGGCTCCCTCTGCTTGTACAGCAGCCTGGCAAACGGCACAGCTCTGGCACAGCGCTGGGTTAAGCCTGGTGATGAGCCCTGGCTCCCTCCCACCAGCCTGTTCCCGTGCAAGATTATCCCTTCCCCAGGCCCAGCATGGCCACAGCTGCCCCGAGCTCACCACACGCTAATCCGGCTCCTGGCTTGGGTATCTCTTCTAGCACTGCTCCTCATCACCCCGCTCTGCTGGGGTCATTTTAATCACTAATATCCCATTTTTCCCGGTCTCCTGTGCTCAGGCTGGTGAGTGTCAGCAGCAGCAGCAGCACTCCCAGCAGTTAGTGGGAGCATTGGAGCTGTCACCACACCATCACCCTTCTCTGTCGTGGCACTTCTCCCACTCCATACACACCATTGCCATGAGCCAAGTCCAGACCTGCCCCACAACACCCTGTGCCCGCCCCCCAAACTGGCTGTGAGCTTGAGCATCTTGGTGCTGCAGCGATGGTGGGTTTCTGGATTCTCCTGACTTCCCATTGCATATCTGGATTTGTGATTTTCACCATCCTTTCGTGGTGAAATGCCACCTCTGTGCTCAGGCTTGAATGGCCCCAGCAAGGCTCCAAATCTGGACTACTGACACCAACACCAGTGCCTCTCCTTCCCTCCCCACCCCTCCCATTGCTCAGAGCCCCATCCAGCCTGGCCCTGAACACTCCCAGGGATGGATCCCTGCCTCTCTGCAGGAAGGAGGCTGAGGGCTGGTTTCTGTGCAGCTCTGAAGTCCTGCTGCACTTGCCAGCAGTAAATCCCAGCCTGTTGTAAAAGGCACGGATGCTGTAGCATCGCCCAGCGGAGGAGCAGGGCTGGCAGAGGGGGAAGCAGCCTTGACAGAGCAATTCCAGCAAAGGCTTGCGGACAGACACAATTAAAACAAGCACTGTGGTTTCAATTAACTGCTCTCCCCAGCAGCACAGGCTCGGAAGGCACTTTTAATAGATCTCTTCCACCGCAGTGCACAAACTCTATTGCCATTGCTTCACCGATTATTGAAAGTTAGCAGAGTGCAGCAGCTCCCTCACACCAGCTTCAATAGCCATTTGAGGATCTGTCTGTTATTAGGAAGCCCTGCCACGGATGGGGAGGCTGAGCAGGGAATGGAGTGTGACCATTTTTCAGGTAGTTTATCTAGCCAGGCCCCGCTTTGCTGCCTCCGGGGGACGCGCTGGCCCTGCTCCTGCCGCCCTACCCTGCGCTGGAGCAGCATCCCAGCCTCCGAGGAATGTCTGGACCACGCTGTGTCTGTCTTGATTAAATCACAGAGGCATACAGTTCTCCCACCACCTCGGGCTGATTGAGCGAGGCTCAGCATAATCTCTGATAGATTTCCTTCCCCACTCAGACAGACATCCTGATGGGTTTAAACTTTCTTTTTTAGCTTGCAAAACACTCCCCCAGGAGAGCAGGCTCCTGCCAGCCCCGCCATGTGGCTTCTGCACGTGGTCTTCTGGCAGTGCAGAGAGTTCAGAGCAGATTTATTTAGCCACGTGTGAAGGTCAGCCACCTGCCTGCCTGGACATTTGGGAACAATATTAAATATAGCAGCCACACTCTCAGCGTGCACAGGCCCTGGAAGAAATTCTGGCTTTAGCAGCCAGGAAAACAAAGAGCACCAAGGAAAGCAGAGCTGTGCCTTCATTCCTCACCTTAAAACACTCTGTAAGAAGCAAAAGTTGGTTTTAGTAGAAATTATTAACCTTTAGAACAACCGACTTACAGATGTCAGAGATTATCTAATTGTACAGTTTTAAAATCAATCCTGCCAGACTTTATAGAAATCCCATTATAAAAAGAGACAATACCACTGAAGTTTTCTATTACAAATGGCAGCTACCAACAGCATTTTCATTTCCTTTTCCCCTGGCTACTCCTTGACTACAAGAAAATAATGTCCCGTGACAGAGGCTCAGAGATGTGAGCCAGGAGGCTCAGAGACCACAGACTTCCCAGGCCCTCCTGTCTCTACTTCTGCACTTGTAAAAAAAGTGGTGGAGATACCCATGAGCTTTCTACAAAGGTACCACAGTGCCTTTGAATTGTAGGACTGTGAGTTACTCATTTTCTCCTAGAACTGGCTGCTCCCATTATTTCCTTCAGCACGGTCTTGTTCCTTCTTGATTCTTCTTCCTATAAGTGTCCACTTTAATTTAGATTATCTCCAGCGGTCCCCAAGGCCTCAAGCATGAGGCACCATGGACATCAAACCCTGCAGCTCCCCTCCTTTCTTTCACCTGGAAAACAGAGGCTCACACACCTCAGTTCCTGTGTAGCCAGGAGAATTTCCAGGTCCTACTTCTTCATGGAAAACCACCTGAGCAGATATTTTTACGTCCCCAAGGTGTGAGTTCATGTTAGTTTTCCCTCAGCTGAGCCCGTGGAAGAGCCTCTCTTTTACGTGGCCAGCTATTTTCACAGAGCTTTTCACAAACCTATTGCCTTTTGAAGCTCTTGTCTGTTAAATTGCATTGAAATTGGCCAATTCTTCAAACTTTAACAAGAGTGGTCTGACAGGTGGGCTCCAGGCATTTGGTATTCCCACAGCCCTTGTTCTCTTCAGAAAAGAAGCTCACAAAACCCAGCAAACAACCTCTGTCCTGACAGCCAGCCTGGTGAGGATGGTGCCTGTGGGACTAACAGCCCCCACGCCAGGATGCCCTGGCCTATGGGGAAAGGTCCAGGGTTAGGGTTGGGGTTAGAAAAGTTTCTCTTTGGATGGAGGAAGGTGACATTAAGGGCAATCAGATATAGTTAAATCACATCTGCCCTCTCTTAAAACATCCCAGTGTAGATTCACGTACTTTCTGAGGTATTTTTGATGAACTTTGATTCCTTCCCTCTGAAATCTCCATCTGCGGTCAGGGGAAATTCCCACACAAATCCCGCTTTGCCCTGTATAATTCAAGGTTCCTTTTCTGAACAGGGTCAGCATCCCCTCAGGCTGTCTGCACCCCTCGGTTCCCCACCAACACCCTGCTCCTCTTGCTTCTCTCTTATCTTAAAAATGATAATGAGTTTTCTCCCCAGCTTGGTCTGGATCAATCTCTCTCATTTTTCTCCAAGGGTCTTCAAAATTTGGACAACACAAGACAAAACTTCTGTCTTCCTTTTTTTTTCTTTCTAGCCTGAAAGAAATAATTTCACCTCGATGGCTGCAGTGAACATGCTGCAATAACAAGAAGCTTTTCTAGAAGGGCAAATTAGTGGTGGTACCAACTGGGAGCGATGCTGGTTTGTAACATCAGATGTAATCTCTCAGCAACAGGAGGAAAAATGCTTGCAGAAAAATGCTGTTTGTCATTGGCCACTGTGGTGGGGCATCCAATTACACTGCTTGCATTTCGGATCCACGGGACACGGCTCAGAGGAGAAGTCACACAGCTGCCATCCACACGTGTGAGGCAGGAACCCAGCCAGCAGGAATTCGAGTTTGTCTGTGCCCTGTTCCATAGGACAGGGCACAAAGTCTGGCCTGTCTTCCTCAGATCCTTTTGGGCTCCTTGGAGAAATCTCGAGGCTTTTGATAGTCCGAGGAGATGCACGCAGAGCAGGCAGGTCAAAGAGAGGGAGAGGCATCGTTTGTTCAGAGAACTGAGTCAGCACATCAAATCCTGTCTGGAGCCAAAGGAAGTCTGACCTAAAGACTCGGAGTCTGTTCTCAGTCCTGCTGGGTCTCTGCTCTATGAAATCTTTTTAATTTTTTTCTTCTGTTAAACTCAGTCAGGGTCTGTGTGGCAAGGAGCTGGTGCAGCAGAGGCTGGGCATGCACGGGGCATCCTCAGGAGACCCACTGCCTCCATTGTGAGCTCCCTCAGTGATTATTCCTCCTCCTCCTATCCCACTGCTCTCTCACCTGCCAGTGTTATCGATTATCTTTTCTAACTGTCATTCTCATTGATTTTGCCAGGTTTCTCCCCCTGCTCCAGCCTTCCTGTAAGAATTGGGTTTGCCGGGGACAAGTCTCCCTTGCGTGCCCACAGAGCCACTGCTGTTGGTCACAGCGAGGTGGGCAGAAAGGACCAGCCAGTGCCAGTGTCTGGGCACAGGACACACTCTGCACACAGGTGACCTCAGCCTGGTGGTTTCATCAGCACCGCTCCCCCATCAGCACATTTCTCCTCCTCACAGAGCTCCTGGGGAGCCCAAGATGGATATTTCAGTGTTGGATCCAATTCTGCTTTGGGAAGCCCTTGCTGCTGTAGGCACATAATGGAGAAATTTGTGGGTTGCATAATTTTAATTTCTTTCTTTTCTGCCAGTTGCTGCAATACCTTTGCAAAAACGTTTTTCCAATATTCAGCCAGCTTTACAGGTGACTGAAAATGTACACCAACTACATCATTTGCAATATTTTCCTGTCAGTCATCAACTAATGTATTCAGAGATGAATTCCCTTTTTCCTAGGCCAGCTTTAAGTCAGATTTAGTGACTGAAAACAACATTAGCCTTGTTGACTTCTTTTATCAGAATCCCTGTTGCTGGTGGGGAGACACATGCCAGACTTTCCTGAATAGTGAGACTGATTACACTTTAAAATCACAGGAATCGAGGGGAGAGCAGGGCAGGGGCAGTGGCAGCAATTTCCACGGCTAGATTGGGCAGCAGTAAGGTCCAAGCCCTTTCCCCTGCTCCTGAGTTTGAGTCTGAATTTGAAATTCACCACTAATACAGAAGTCAGGTTCTGGTAACAACTCTCCTCTCCCACCACAGCCTCCAACTACCCTGCTGCGCCTTCAGACCACAAAGCAAATCCCAGTTAAAATCCTTTGCTTGGCTACTGCACACTGTTTTCCTGATTCCTGATTTTGCAGGGCTTTCCTTGCATTTAAATTGATGACAACTTTAAAGAAAGCCCACAAACCCCAGGAGTTTGCACTCCCAGAGTGTCCCCAGCCCCAGTGACTGACTGACCCCGTCCCAGGAGGTGCAGGCACTCCGTGAACACGTGCAGGGGCAAGATGAGAGCTCAGGTGTCCTCATTCCTCCCCACCAGCCCTAACACCATCCCACATTTCTCCTTGATAAGCAAGACCGCCTGGCTCTGCTCTCTGGAGGCAATACTTGCCTGCCCAGCAGTCAAAGCTCAGGTTCTGCTCAGTAAGTCACAGCCACGTCACGTTTTTGTGCCTCCAGCCCGTGTCAGCCTCTGTTTCCTGTGCGCCGCGCCCTTCCTGGGCAATGCAGATGCCAATCAACACATATCCAGCTCTGAAGACGAGAAACAAATTTACATTTGGCTCCTAACCAGTAGTTTTTCCATTTAATTTCCCAGCTCCTTGTTGTAATCACCTTCTACACCATTTCAACGCCATCACATCCATCAATCTGCCCAGCCCGAGGCTCGACAGCAGCGCTCTCCTGTGCCTTCCCAAACGCGGTCTGTGATTGCAAATTGCAGCAGGCATCACTTGCCTGACCCAAGCTCCCTCTTCCCTGATAACCTCCTCATCCAGACATGGATTTATCTCTGGGAGAAGCTCTCCTCTGGCAGGTAAAGCTGTCACATGAATCCTCATATGAAGGTAAACTGCAAAAGGAGAGAATTCTCCACTTTTAAATATGGGGAGCTGCCAAGAGAAGAAGTCTTATCTCTGATTCCCCCGTGCACACCTGGCCTGGCGCTGCCTCTTCACTCCTGAACCACAGACATTTTGATAGAACCACGTTTTGACAGGCAAGGCAGCAAATCCTCATCCCTGTGAAGACCAAGGCAGGTCGCTTTTCCCTCAGCCTTCTCCCCATTGTTCCAGATGCCAGCCAGGGGTTAGGAAACTGCTGCTTTGTTTTCTCCAAGATCCTGCACTGCCTCAGCTGTCCCAGGTCTTCTGTTTTGACCCAAATGCAAACTTTCTGCAGCAGATGCACAGCTTGTGATCTCTCCAAGGAGGTACTTGGTGCTCTCAGTGCTTGTTCAATGTTCAAGACAGTAAAGAAAAATTATCAGTGTTGTTGAGTCAGACCAGAAGTGTCACCTTGGACACTTCCCTGGGAGAAGCAGGGGATCCAGAGGGGCTGATCCATATCTAAGTCTCAACTCCATGGAAACCACCTTCAGCCACTGAACACCTGAGGATGCATGTGCCCACCACACTGGGCTCCTGAGGGTAGATTTAGTTGGATATTAAGAATAAATTTTTCCCTGTGAGGGAGGTGAGGCCCTGGCACAGGGTGCCCAGAGAAGCTGTGGCTGCCCCTGGATCCCTGGGAAGTGTCCAAGGCCAGGTTGGACGGGGCTTGGAGCAGCCTGGGACAGTGGAAGGTGTCCCTGCCCATGGCAGGGGGGTGGAATGAGAGGATCTTTCAGGTCCCTCTCAACCCAAAGCAGCCTGGGCTTCTGAGGTTCCTGAGGGACAGCTTTCCTTTGGTGCTGTGCTGAACCTCCCTCCACAGTTTTGCCCCTCTGAGAAACACCTGCCACAGCCTCTTGGGGCGGGAGAGTTGGCCCTCACTGCTGAGAGCAGCCCTTCTAAAGCATCAGGAGAGACATCAACTCACTCAGCAATTCCAACACCCCCACGTCTCGCCTGGGGCTGGACGGTCCCTGCTCCTCCTGCCACCAGCGTGTTCACCACTGACACGCAGCAGATCTGGCTCTGCAGAGCACAGCAGCCTGCTGCCAGCACCAGGGTGTTGTGCTGCACACAAGTAATGAGAAAACTGGGAACAGTGTGGAAGAGAAGAGATTATTAGATAATAAATTATCGATGCACCAAAAAACCGCTCTGTACATATTTTTCCCCCCTTACAGCTTCCCTAATATCCTGGGAAAGTGACAATTACACAATTTAGGGAGGTTAACTTTATTAAAATCCTTTTTTTATTGCTTTGCTTTTAATAAATGGTTGAGATAAAGCATCTGATTAGAGGAAGGTCACAAAATAAAATATTTAATGCTCATGGAAAGAACAATTCATCCTCCCCTCTGCATGCAGCAGAGAGGCAGAGGGTCCTGGTGGCAGCTCTCTGCAGAGGCTGCTCTGCAGGGACCACGAGTGAGAGACTAGAAAAGGCCAAAGATTTTTAAAACTAAGGCGGGGATGAGGGGGTAAAACTCACTTTTACCAATATGAAATAATGGATACCAAGAGGTGCATTTTCCACAGGTTGCACTCATTCCTGGGCTCCGACTTAAATATTAGACGCTGGAAAACATCTTCCTCGTCATCAGGAAAATCACATCTCCTCTGCTGGATGGGTGCTCCAGTCCGTGTGCCACTCCAGCCACAAGCACCACTCCAGTTCTGCAGGAGCACCAGGACAGCGAAGCTGAAGCAGCCCCTGAACCTCTGCAGCCGTCTGCAGCCCCCAGTGACCTGCTGCACAAGCAAAGCCCTGCCTCAAGTCTGATTTTCCGTGAAGAAACCATTCCCAACTCAGTTCATTGCTCACCTCTTTAAGCACTGATGGCCAACGAGGAGCTGACGAGCTGAGCTGAGCTGTCGGGTGCTCGGGGCAGGACCCTGGAGGTCACTGCCTTGCAGAGACACACATCATCATTCCACACTTCAGCTGCAGCTTTGCTAAAAATTCCTCTGTGGAGCTGATTCTCCACGCACCTCAGCACATACTGACTCCCTTGGCTCCTCCAAGCCAGGATTTCCTTGGACAGGGCAAGCCCGAGAGCTCCACAGTGAAGATGGATGTTGAGTAATGAGTGCTCTTACTGAGCCAGAGCGTTCTTGCATGTGCAGAGGTAGGAGGCCAGTGCCCTGCACGGTGCCACTGTCGGGCCACCTGGGTTCATAATAATGGTTTCCAAGTGCTCCTGTGTGGCAGAGAGAAATTCTTTTCCATACACAACTTGCAGTGTGCTGTGAAGCAAGGAAAAAAAAGTATATGGATTGCTAACTACACTGCAGGTGAGAAATAACAACTCCCAGCTCTCAAAGCCGCTGTCTAATTACCCCTTATTAACAGTCCTACGAGCCCAGCATGTACTTTTATTGCCCAGAGCCAAAAAGAGAAAATAAATTTAAAAATCTGCATGCCAGGGTTCATTAGAAGTTAGGTCAGGGCTCGGCCTAAAACCCAGGTAGGCACTTACCTTTCTCATGTGCAGCATCCAGCTCGTGCCAGAAGCACAGCCAGCATCCCCAGCTGGGCGAGTGATGCACAGAGTGATTTTCTGAGGGGTTGAACTCAACATTTTCAAACCTCGCACTGCTGCTTCCTGTTCCTGGGGAAAGGGCTGTCCCTGTCCCAGTGCGGGTTACTGGGAGCGCTGGGTGACCAACCAGTTCGAGCCAAAAGCGCTGCTGATTCGGTCAGCAAATGGCTGAGAGGAAATAAAGTTTCTCTTTTAGTGATGGACCCTGCGTGGCTCAGCTTGATAAAATCAGCAGGCTGGAGATGGATGATGCTGGGAATCACTTCTGAGGCACAAATGTAACACAGTGACAGAAATTAATAGAGCCCTCAGACTCGGAACACCAGGGCATGTGTTTTAATTTGCAAGGACTGAAAGTAAAAAATCATCTCACTGTCGCATCTCCAGGTCAGCATTTGACTTCCTAACTTCAGCTTTGGGCACAGGTAGAGGAACTAAGCCGTGCTCCGTGCAGCTGCCAGAGCTGCACAGGGTTTTTAACATGTTCATTACAGCAGCATTGCTCATGTGTCTGGAAGGGGCATCAAAAAAAGTAACTTCACTTATAATAATCAGGCTTAATCTCTCTGGGTTTTGTTGAAGTCACTTTCCCAGGGCCCTAGGCGAAAATCAGTCTTAAAAGCACTGAGAAGCTGTACAGTGGTAGTTGGATAATTTATTATTCCATAACTCTGGGTCCTAATCTAATTAGAGATTGTATCTAGGATTCGCTTCAACTTCTATTTATTTTTCTATTTTTACTTGCAAACGTTCACGAAGAAATTGGATCGTAAGTGGGGAGATAGGGCATATCCTGCCTCATTCCTGCTGGGCTCCCAGATTTCAGCTGAACTCCACATTTTGTGACCAAGAAACAACAGAAACAAGGCCCAGATTAACAAATCACTCGGAGAACTTTGGAAATTTTAGCAAAAACTTCCCACCTAGAGGGAAAACCCAGAGAAAATGTCTATCCAAACCCAAATTTGTCCTTCCCAGCCAACTCCAGCATCCCAATCTTCCCTTCTCCGTGGTTTGCATCCCCAGCAGGGGAGTGCAGCAGGTTTGACAGGTCATTTGCCCTGGCTCACGGCGTGGGCACCGTGCTGTCCCCCAGGGCTGCAGGAATCCATCACGGCAGCCCTTGGAAATGGTGCCTGGCTCGCTCCTCACCCCGGGGTGATCCTACAGACAGGACATGATTTATTTGTCTGAAATAACTAGAGGGGCCTCTCAGAGCCTGTCAGGGACCTGAAATAAATACCTGAGGTGCAATAAAGTGCAAATAGAAAGGAAAAAAAAATAAAAGAAGGAATCCTATGGCATATATTAACATGGAATTGTTAGGGCAGGACGGGTATAAACCAAGCCCCTTCATTTGCTCCATGGAGAGCCCATAAACATTTATTTTCTCCTTTTGCAAGCAGAAATAATGGCTTGTTTTGGAAAGATTTTGCACAAATTTTTGGAACATCAGCCTTTTCTACGAGAATGCCTAAGAGATCGAGCTGGCAGTTCTGAAAAATAATAATTCCAGCTTCTTCTGCCCTGTGTTTTCCAAAAGAAAAGTTCCCATGTAAATGCAGAAATACTCAGTGACTGTCCTCAGCATTAGCACCTGTGAAGGAAAGCCCGACTCCTTTTGTGGCCATGCAGTCCTGAAAGCTTCTCTACTCAAAGCATTGACACATTTTTAAGAAAAATAAGTTTAAAAAAAGACACTTACAGAAGGACAGCTGCTTCACTGACCAGCACATCCCTCAGTGCATTCATTCATTGCTTCCCCTCTCGGGAAGGAATGGCATGGTTAGCAAGACTCCAGTGCATTTCTCCTGCAGGCCTTGGAAGGAGCTTTTGGGCTCTTGGGAGAAGGAGTCAATAAACCATTTCCTTCACCCACCTTCCTCTCGTCTCTCCAGTCCAGCAGGAAGATCATTCAGGGTGCCAAAAACCTTCTGACTTCAGCAGCGAGTCCAGAGGAGGCCACCAGGATGATCAGAGGGATGGAGCAGCTCTGCTGGGAGGAAAGGCTGGGAGAGCTGGGATTGTTCAGCCTGGAGAGGAGAAGCTTTGGGGTGACCTCACTGTGGCCTTGCAGGGCCTGAAGGAGCTGCAGGAAAGATGGAGAGAGACTATTTAAAAGGGCCTGGAGTGACAGGACAGGGGGAATGGCTTCACATGGGCAGAGGGCAGGGTTAGATTGGATATTAGGAAGAAATTCCTCCCTGTGAGGGAGGTGAGGCCCTGGCACAGGGTGCCCAGAGAAGCTGTGGCTGCCCCATCCCTGGAAGTGTCCAAGGCCAGGTTGGATGGGGCTTGAAGCAAACTGGGACAGTGGAAGGTGTCCCTGCCCACTGCAGGGGTGGAACTGGATGAGCTTTAAAGTCCCTTCAAACCCAAACCATTAGTGATTCTGTGGTTCTAATCCCTCAGCATGCTCCTCGTGCGTGGTGCAGCACGATGGCCATACCTGAACCCCTGAACCCCTGGGTTTCCTCTCACACAGCATCCTGAGCAAGGAGGAATCAGGCTGTGGAAGGAGGTGGTGGCAGCACTTTCTAGAGGGGAGCAGGAAACTTGCACCTCCTTGGGTACCCATTGCAAACTCTCCCTTGGGCCTTTTTTCCTGCTGCAGAGCATGGCCACAGGAAGACCTGCTGCTCCCAGGGCTTGCCTCTCTCTCCATGGACTCCCCTTTCCCCAGTCTCCATGGGGGAGGACACATCCCATTTCCATACGAGCTCTCAGCACGGTGCTGCCCACCCGAGTAACCACGAAAAATGGAGCAGAATCTGCTCTGTGCAAGGGCCTTTGGCCTCCCTCGCTCTCACTGCTGAATTTCAGCCTCCTGGGGACGTGGGGCCTGCCCGGGACAGCAGGGAACAGCTCTGCTCCACTCTCCAGTGTTCCAGAGCCCAGGAGCTCGGGGTTGTGGCAGCTGGGATCCCCTTGGCCTGCAGGAGGGTACCAAAGCTGCACCCACACTGTTTACAAGCTCGGGTAAACTAGAAACTGAGAGCAGAAATCTTTAAGAAAGATCCCTGGCTCTGTTTTCCCCCTGTCTCTGACCACGTGCCCTATTTACCTCTTGCTGGGCACTGCTATAAATGCACTCCTAGCACGTTACACGTTTCTTTTTAAAGGAATAGCTAAATCTGCACTTTCACAGCTCAGAAGTGTCATTTTGCATGAATACATTTAGGTGTCTATTCATAACCACTGATACACAACTGTGCTCTTTAAATTAACCATGTGTTTAACCCATGTGTTTGCAACCAGATTTCTTCAGCAAGGCTTCACCCCATAGATAGGACAGGCCCAGGCAAGAGTAGCAGCTCGGGCTGTTAACGAGACTGAAACAATGAGAAATTCTCCGAAAATCTGCTGTGAGAGTTCAGCCGACTTATAACTAATCACTGCATTTCACTTTGCCACGGGAATCACATTAGCACAAAATCAGAAAGGGCTTCATCCACCTCTCCTCTGAGTCACCAGGAAAAAAAGTAAAACTTATTATCTTCTATATTCTTCACTGGCTCTCTTCAAAATCTCATAACAGCCAGAAATCCAGATCGAAAAACATGACACTTTCCAATTTCCCTTGATTTAATTTCCTCAAGCTGACTAATTTAATTGCAATATTTGCCTGGTACTTGGAGTTCTGCTTTCTCACTCTCTTCCCGTTGCTGAAACCTGTTCCCCGGTCCTGCTCCCTAAGCTTAAATCTACACAGATGTTTCCAAATTTGTACTTTTTAGAGATTAATTGCCATCATTCCCCGATGGATCGTTCCATAGGGATCAGACACGCCGCTTGCCACCGGAGATGTAACACACACATCATGTGGTTATGTGAGAGAGCCATTAGGTATCTCAGAAAGGATAAATTGTTTCAAGTGAGACAGATTAAAAGTGAAATCTAGATATTTATATTTATTTTTCAGCTTCCATGTGATATGAGCCTGGA
Organism: Mohoua ochrocephala; assembly: GCA_013398855.1. Lineage (NCBI taxonomy): Eukaryota > Metazoa > Chordata > Aves > Passeriformes > Acanthizidae > Mohoua > Mohoua ochrocephala. Next base: position 31,273 of record VZTA01018450.1, on the reverse strand, counting down.
AGATGGAGTTGGCAAGCAAAGCCACTGGAGCATAATTAGAATTCAGCTGCAACACCGAGAACTCAAACAACATCAAGGTGAGGCAGTATTTTAAATGTCCACAGATTAAAAAGCTTTGAATGGATTTCTGACTTCAACTTTTCCCTTTTTTATACTTTCAGGTTTAGAAATAATTACAAATAATAGTGGCAGCAGTGAAACTGTAACTCAAAATTAAGTGAAAATAGGCGAGAGAGAGATGTTTTGGTTTTTGTGGGTATCTGTTCCTCTGTCACTGCTGAGTCGAGTTCCTTTCACCAAGCCAAAGAGCTCGGGATGGGACCTGCCCTGGGAATCTCAGCAGCTCATCACCCCGTGCCCCTGCATCCCTTCACCTCCCAGCAGAGGCAACCCCAGCAAAGGCTCTTCCTTCCCTGAGCTTTATTTATAGCAGGGTTTTTGGGATGAATGCTGCAGATCTGAGTAACTTTCGAGCTGGAGGTGAGTCCTCCTGTGTGCCAAGCTCTCTATATGTGCATGTATTTCACATTCCAGGACTTCGCAGTAGACTTTCAAAGGTAAGAGTCAGGGATCTTAAATATCTTTGGAGATTTGTAGCCAAAAAAATACCCCTTTAGATAGAGGATGCTCTCCTGACAAGCAGCAGTCACCAAAGATCCTGCAGTCATTTTCTCAAGGCCAAAAGGATTTAATGTCTTTACCTGCAGGAATGGCAGTGGAGACAGAAAGATACAAAGTGCAAATCTGCCTCCCAGCATTTCAGTATTCCCCAGCCGTGTCTCAGACGTGCCCAAGCATGGTTTGTCCAGCAAATTGCAGCCCTGCCCTGCAGCCCCCGCCGCAGGCTCTGCTGAGCCCTGACCTCCTGGTGCTGCTGCAGGGCACCCGGGGCCTCTCCTCTGCCCCATCAGGGGAGACGCTTCTCTTGCTGTGTAATAAAATCTGCAATTTCTCCCAGTGCTGCCACACAGGACCCAGCTGGGCCCCTCTCCCCTCTGATCCCAGGAACTGTCCTGAATTTGCCCCCAAGTGAGGGCCATCACCACCCCTCCATTCCCGAGCTCCAGCCCCATCCAGAGCACAGTGCACGGGGGACTTGGAGTTTTCCTGTGGGCGAATCTCACACAAAACCTGGGCTGAAGGAACCCACAGTCAGGAGATCCCTCTTGTGACTGAGGGCGACATCCCTCAGCGTGTCCTGTGTGCTGACAGAGGAAGCCTCCTGGCAGCAAGTTCATCAGTATTAATAGGGGGGGTCTGTCCATCACAGGTGAGAGCAGCGAGCAGGGGAGGAAATGTTTTAAGGTGAAAATGAATGGAAAATTGTGTGTTATCTGCCCAATTCCAAACAGGACATCCTTGTGCCGAGGAAATTAGGATTCTTTCGTTATTCCAATTGGCTTCTGAGTATGGGCGAGTTGGAAATTACATATAATTCCATTCGTTATTATTTTGCTTACAGAGCCAGCCAATCTGCCAGCTCAGACTGGGCCCTGCAGAGACCCACCCGTGCTTAGCCCCAAACCTTTCAAATCCTGCCCAGCCCGAGCAGGACACACGTCTGGCAGCTGGCTGCTGGCTGCAGCAGTAACTCGAGGGACAGGAGCCATGCACACACTCCTCGCCGTGCCTCTGTTCTCTTCACAGCTCCCTACGTGCCCAGCTTCAGAAGCTGCAGACTTTGGCCCTGGCTGTGCCCCCACGAGCAGCAGGGCAGCGCTGGCAGGCTCCAGACCCAGGGTGGCTGCCTGAGCCCCCAGCTGCAGCCACGGGGTCAGCGCAGGTCTGACTCTGCCGCGGTGACTTTTCAGAATAAACCTTCCCCACGAGTGGATCCAGGCTGGATGGAACGGGAAGGGATGGAAGGTTTAATGCTGCAGAAATGAACCTTTCCTGCCCAGCTGCAGCTCCTTCTCTCTTGGCAGACACTTGGCAAAGGACCGGCCACAGTCTTGAACTTTTCTTTGCCCTGAATAGAAATGTGACATTTTTTATTAGTGTTTTTTTTTCCTTTGTTCAATTAATAAATATCTTTCCAAAGAGAAGAAAAATAATCTCATCAACTGCTGTTTGTCTCCAGTTTTGGCTTCTGATTTTTCCTCCCTCTGCCTTTTCTGTATGTTGAATTAAAATGTTATTTCAAACTAAAAATATCAAAACCTGTCATTTGAATCCCATCAATTTCCAAAATGCTGCCTTTTTTTTTCCCCCTGCAAACTTAAACTGTCAAATCAATACCAGTTCTGCATGCTGCACCTGCAAAAACACACAATATTCTTCAAATAACCATTTTCCAACGTAAATCTTTTGGAAAGAAACACTCAGATGAGATCTGGACACAGGGGGCCAGGCTGGGGCAGGGACAGTCTGGGGTCCAGTGGGTTTCTGCAAAGCACAAGAGCTGCAAATGATGTAAGAATTGGTTTGTGGTGCTTCTCTTTTTAACCAGTCTTGCAGGAATACACTGACACAGTACTGGTTGGTTATTTGATCATCATCCTTTGTCATGGAATGGTTTGGGTAGGAAGAAACCCTAAAGTTTATCCAGTTCCAAGTCCCTGCCATAGGCAGAGACACCTCCCACCAGACCAGGCTGCTCAGAGTACCAGAAAAGCTCCCACATAAGGAAAAGGCGCTTCCTGCAAGAGGAAGGAAGGATTAAATGGGAAGAGGGATTTTCCAGCATGATCCAGTGGTTAGCACCCATGTAGGGGTCACTTATGCATCTCACAGTGGGGACAAGAACCTCCTGGTTGGTTGGGTTTTGTTTCCAAACGTCCTTCAGTGAAAACAATTCTGTTTCTTTGAAACGGAAGTTATTTGAAAAATGCTCCTGTCTGTCAATCACCAGTAAGAAATCATGAAATGACACGCTCTTCTCTCAAATTTCCCATTAAGGATTTATTTTCAGAATTGAGAAACTTTAGTTTCAATTCTGTTGTTCATCTTTGGTGGGGGTTTTTTTACAGTTTATGACAAATCTATTGTAACTTACAACACATTACTGTGACTGACAAGTTCTACCATGATGGAATGCATGAATCAAAACACTCCTGATTTTTTATTTAAAAAATATCAGGGACAACAGACACCAAATACTTGTTCTGTACAAGAACAAAACATCTCCTGTTTGTTCCTACGAAGTGAGTTAAAGCAAGTTGACACACAGATCAAAGTGTTGCCTACTTGAAAACTGTCAAACCATTTCACTGTAAACTAGATGGAAAGTCCTTTGAAACACAGGAAAAAAAACCCTGATGTTTCATTCAGGAAGCCAGATCCCAGCCATCCCTAATGCATGGAGCAAAAACATCATCGTGATTTGCTTAGCAGGTTGTCATCGTACACCATTATCAGTTAAATCTGTTCTTCACTATTAGCACAGCGTCACAGAGCGATGGTAAAACAAGACAAAGATTAAAGTAAATTTCAGTGTCATCGTTGCAAAGTGAAAATTCTCCTGGTCTATTGTAAAGACAAGGAAAGTTGAGGTATTTGAGAACAGCATTTGCTGCCCTGGCTCTGTCCCCCAGGCATTGTTACTGGGATAACCCAGGATACCCATCCCAGGTGCTGGAGCCCGTCAGGGCACAGCAGAGGTGCTGAGGCACATCAGGGAATTTCTACCAACTCCAGCATAAAATCTTCTCACCTTCCGACCTACCTGACTTTGAATTGTCAAAAAAAAAAAACAACCCCATACTAAATAAACTACTGAAAATCATCCAGTGATGCTGGGCCTCGGACAGGTCAGTTGTAGAAACTGATTCAAAAGGCTAAGGACTGTGTAAATGATAGGAAATACACCTGGGAAATACAATAAAAAATATATTAAGTCACGTATTGCTGTAGAGCTTGTAAGGAGCCTAAATAATAACACCAAAACCCAAAAAATTAAGTCAAATTAATAATAATTTTATGGCCAGGAGAAGAGCTCCTCCATCATTCAGCAGAGCTGCTCCCAGCTGTCACTGCAGAGGGTAACGCTCCCCAGTAAAAATGATGGATTCATGTGTAGAGGTATTTCAGTGGTTACTTGTTACAAAAAGGTTAAGAATTCAGACTACAAGGGGAAAGCAATAGCCCAGAAGATATTTGTATAAATTACATGTGTTCAAATCAGCTGGGGCTGCTGAGATTCACTGCCAGGTGCTTGGAAGTGCTGGAGACAATCCGAGGGCTGCTAGCACTTATCTTTGAAAACTCAGGGGCTGTGACGAGTCCCAGCAGAGCAGAGAACAGCAAACATAGCAAGGAATTACAGGCCAGGCAGCTTAACTTCAATTCCCAGAAAAAATATTGCAACAAATCATCGAACAAACACTTTCTAAGCACCAAAAAGATAACAAAGCAGTGAGGGACAGACAACGTGGATTTGTTAAGAACAAATATCAAGCAAATCTCATATTTTTCCATGACAGGGCAGCAGGACTCAGGGAGAGGCAGTCGCTGTTGTATACAACGACCACGGCGAGGCCTTTGGCATCGTTTTACACGACACTGCTCTAAGCAAGGCACAGAATTGTGATCAGGTGGCATTGTCAAGGTGCACGAGGTGGAGAACACGCTCAGGGAGCGGCTCTCGCTGGGGTATGGTCACACTGCAGGGACATGTCCGTGTGCGCTGGATGAGGATTCATCCTGGGCCACTGGGATCACCACCTGACCTGGGCAAAATGCTGGGAAGAATAAGGATGGGCTGGGAAACTGTGAGGAAAGACAAAGGAGCTGAGATTCAGTTTAAAGAAGTTGTAGAGGTAAATCAGGATAAATCCTCGTGTTGGAGCGCCGCGGCCTCAGACAGGGAGACGGACAGATCATCCTCCGCTCCTGCGAAGGGCAGATGAAGGTGTTTGAATCGCAGCAGTGCACACTGAGGGCCAGAGCCAACAGAAACTGTGGCATTTGAGGGGTAGCAGAGCACCAGAAGTGACTGTCCAGGAAGCACAACAAACATCCATCATGGAGGTTTTGGGGAGAGGTCAGGCAAACAGACCCTAGGGTAAAATACTGGGGAGGCAGAGGGGCAGGCACTGAGCTCTGCTCTCTGGTTACCAGTGACAGGATCCCAGGAAGGGCATGAAGCTGTGCCAGGAGAGGTTTAGCTGGGTATTAGGATAAGGTTTTTTCCCCCAGAGGGTGCTGGGCACTGCCCAGGCTCCCCAGGGAATGGGCACGGCCCCGAGGCTGCCAGAGCTCCAGGAGCGTTTGGGCAGCGCTGCCAGGGATGCCCAGGGTGGGGTTGTTGGGGTGTCTGGGCAGGGCCAGGAGCTGGGCTGGATGATCCCTGTGGGTCCCTTCCAGCTCAGGATGTTCTGTGATTCCATGAAAACACCTCCCCCTCCTGAATCTGTCTCCCCTGCACCCAGCACTGCCTGCCCAGAAAGGTGCTCTCCATATGCTGCATGTCAGGAGGATGCTCTTTCTCCTATTTTTCTATTATTCTTTACCAGTTTTAATTATTCTTCAAGGAAGAAAACATCTTGTAGAGAAACCCCACACTCGTCACCCTGTGAGCAGGGTGATTCATTCTCTGTGATGTGCTCTGCTGTGGAGAGAGATCCGTCCTGGTGTCTCACAAAGATGGTACTAAACAGAAGGTGAAACACACTCCCACAACAGCCACAACAACGAGTCCATTTACTAAGAAGAACAGCACACTGGCGTTTTCCACCAAAAACAACCTCCCCTCCAAAAAAATCTTTGGGCCAGTAATGAGGTATTTGTCATTTCATGCGGAGTCAAAGCTGCCAATTTTCCCTTCACATTGATTTCTCTAAAATATCACCTGCAACCTGTGCCTGCAGAGGAACAGAAGGGTGTGGATGCAGCGTAGGAGCCAGGAGCACTCACCCAGCTGGTTCAGACAGGGGGCCAGGGCAGGAGTCACCCCTCAGTAGAAAATTAAAGGAGCAGGGAAAGGGAATTGGGATCCCCCACTCCTCGGGACAGCAGCAGCATCAGTCCAGAGCCAAACACACAAAGTTCTGCAGTTTCCTTAATGGCCCAGCGCTGTAAATCTCAAAGACATGAACTCATCACCCGCTGGTGTCAGGCCAGGATTAAATTCCCCCCTGAGAAAATATCAATCAGCTGGCCAGGTACCCTGAGTGCTGCACTCAGACACAGCCTCCAAAACCAGCATGGCCAGGAGCAGCACACCAAACTGAAGTGAATTAATGCTCTTTTTCTTTTTCCACTGCTCAATCTGTTCGCTTTTACCAACAAAGTGCAATTCCCAGCATGGAGCATTTTCCTGTATTCTGGGACTTCATGATGCATCTCTTCCTCACCCCAGACCCCACATGAACTCCATTTCCTTCAAATAAGCTTTTCCCTCAGCCAGGGCTCCTGGAGAGATGCTGGTAAGGAAGACACAATGCTCCCTATTCATTTCACTCTTTTTGTCCCAAAACAAAGACAGAACCACAGCAGTAGGGCAGAGTCTGGAGCAAACACATAAAAATGGATCTGTTTATTTTGGCCTGTTTATTATCTGTTATTATCTGTTTATTTATGGGTGTGAAAAATACTGGGGCTTTATCAAGCTTTTACCTTCTGCTGACATCCCCCAGGGAGCTGCATTCCCTGAGAAACGTGGGTCATCCCTTCATACTGCACTGCCCAAGGACCCCAGATTTCTGATCTGCTTCAGCAGAACTCCCTTCACTCACGACCTTGGGATGGGTGTGGCCCTGAAAACAAAATTTTAGCTGAGCACCTGCTCATACAGAGTGAGAACTCGGGTGGCTCCAGATTTCCACCAGGAGCGTGCTGTGTGTGACCCAAGGTCTGGGAGCAGGCCTACAGTTTCGGCCCTTATCTCTACTTTCTCCTATTTATTTCCTACTTCTCTTCCCACCCTTTCCATCCACCCGAGCTCCCCCAGCTCTGGGCTCAGTGAATAATTCCAGGCACCTGTGGGTTGATTATGTCCTCCCCTGCTAAACCCACTCCGGTTTCTGCTCTCAGCCACCCTGTCAGCACCCCCAAACCCCTGCCCTGAGCTCCCTGCTGGGATGCCCAGGCTCCCACCGCAGGGATAAGGCTGCGATGTGGCTCTGGGAATGCAAACTGGTGTAAAATGCAGGCTGGGAGGCAAGGCAGGGAGGAACCGAGATTGGCACAGGTGTAAATGTGTGGAGCCAGGCGGAGGAGAGCCGAGCCCAGAGGAGGGGATTCCACCCCTGCTGGGGTTTATCTCCACTCCCCCATAGCTCACCGAGCTCCTGTTAGAGTGATTGCCTAGAGCTTCTGCTGGGAAGAATTTAGACTCCTGTTGGTGGCATTGCATATTAATAATTTAAATAGATAGGACAATATATCAGATATATTTTTAAATCTTGCCATACTTTTTATGGTATTTTAAAATTGATGGCCCCTGGTTCAAATGCAAGGACTCTGAAATAGAGTTAATACCTAAAGTACTTCGCCATTACATCCATTTTTAATTATCAAGAACACTAAGCAAAGTTTGTGATGTATTTAACAGAGTTTTAAGTAAGTTTTGTCACAAGTACCTAAATTATTGATGTGCCACACGTTTTATTAAGCATAGCATTTCATGAGAACAATAGTGTAGGGGTATAATTCTGCTGGAGTTAAATTGTTAAGGCAGAGGGAGGAGCCTCCAGAAGCAATTCCTGAAGAAGGAGGGCGAGAGCAAGATCAGTTTTGCACTTCTCTTGGTGAGGACCAAGAGATCCCAGCTCCTTTTCTGTGGGAAGGAGAAGAGATGGGAGGGCAGACATCACCCTGGCTTGTACCTTGGTACTGAAGGGGCTGTCAGTGCTTCCTCTGATTGAGAAGGGGATTGAGGGATGGGTTTTCCAGCTTTAAGAGCTCTCTGTGGCTGTGCCCGGAGCAGGCAGAGCTCCACACCTGGGGAGCATTGCAAAGCCTCACACATCCCCTCTCGCCCTTTGGCCTCCCAGCCCTCCAGCAAGGCTGAGCAGTGCTACACCAGATTTCGGCATGGGAAGCAGCAGATGCTGCAAAGAGCCAGGAGCGGCAGAAGAATCAGTGAGGGCACCCCCGAAAGAACCCCACAAAGAGTGCTAAAGCAGCTCTCAGCTCCTTCCTCCCTCCAGTGCTGTACCAGCACAGAATCTTCTGGCCAAACATAACCCAAAGGTCACAGACAGGAAGGACACGGGGAAGGAGAAAAACCAAAGCCAGGGAGAGTCAGCGAGGCTCAAACCCAGCTGGACAGTCCTGTCTCAGTGACTCGGAGTCACTCTGGCACAATGTCCTTGACAAAAGTCACAAGAGGCACCGAGGCCGCTCTTCCACACTGGCTTTTCCCCGTTGTTCTTTTTTATTACCGAATAGACTGGCTCTGCTGGCCACAGTTATTTTTCCTCCACAACTAAAATTTGAAGAAGCTGCCCTGGGGAGCGATTTTGGAAGCAGCTGCAATGTTTATTATCAGCGTGGGCAGGTTTTTATTCCTTTAACAGCCATCTATCACGCCCCATTTGATTAGTTGCTGTTTCTCACTGTTTGTCCTCAGAAAGGCTGGAAACTTTTCTTTTCCGTCCTGGAATGGGAGGAAAGATGGCAGTTCCAGCTCTAGGTACCACGGGCCACAGCAGCTCTGTTCTGCACCAGGACTGATGGAGGCAGTGGTTGGTACCAAGGCTGGGGAAGTCTTTTCATTCCCTCCCTATCAGGGTTGGGTTAATTTACATAGAAGTGTTTCAAATCAGCAAAAACCACCGGTCTCAACCCCGTTTCTGTTTGTGCTTCAGAGTGACTGCTGAGCAGAAAGTTTTATTCCTGTCGGTGGGAAACCATTAAAAAACGAACTGAAGTTAAATGTAGCCTTTACCTGCAATTCACTGCCTCATCTGTATGCATTTAGGCAAATACAGATACCTGCACTCATCCACAGTCTGGTTTTTCCAATTTTTTGCCATGTTAAACAATGTTAAGCGATCCCTTTACTGTTTTCTAAGTGATAGTTTATTTTCCACTCATGTCAAACTGTACTTGGACAACTGGAACTGAATAAAAATGCACAAATCAGCATTTCAAGCAGCTTTCTAACAATTACAAGTTCTTCCTGTGTGCTAGGCAACAAAAATATTTTTTATTAAAACATGCTTTGCATTTCAATCTGATTTACAACACAAAAGAAGAACTCCGTGAGATCAATAAAATTGAATTGTTTGTTTCCAATAACCGGGGCCAAAACCTTGGAGATATTAGAGCTAATTGAATGAAAATCAGGTGCAAGAAGATAATATCTGAGGCTGCAGAAGGAAAACCACTTTCCTGAACTGCTTTTGGGTTTTGTTCTCACCAAATTTGAATTAATTAATTTTTGAGCTTTACTACTGGATGAAACTGCTTTTAAGAAAGTGTTCTTTCTGCAATTCCTGAAAACACTGGCTTTTAAAGTGGAGGCAGCCCTTCAGCAAGGTCACGGCAGGTGTTGAGGCAGGTTTCATCCATCCTTTCAGTGGGTTGAAGAATCAGAAAACTTCAGCAGTAAATGTCTTGCCTTAGCATTTTCATTTATTGTAAGTCTTTTAAATACATTAAATTAAGATCGTAATATAGATGGTGAGAATTTCACACTTAATTTTCTAGTTTAAAAAAATCTGATTACTTTCAGGTCATCCATTTTTATCGGCCACACCTCCAATAAAGAATTCTTTGCAGGCAGAACATAAATCAGCTCCCAGGAAAAGAAAATTGACACCCATGGGTGGGCACAGGGAGTGCCCATCCACCACATCAGCCAGGGCAGCCACACCTGAGCCAAGAGAGGGCACACAGCTGCAAATGCTCCTGAAAATTTAACAGACAAGAACTAAAGATTCAACACTGCCCTGATCTCTGCACACTTTGCTGCTTCTGCATCCCACAGGATGAGAGGATTGTGGCTGCCCCATCCCTGGCAGTGTCCAAGGCCAGGTTGGATGAGGCTTGGAGCAGCCTGGGATAGTGGAAGGTGTCCCTGCCCATGGCAGGGGGGTGGAACTGGATGAGCTTTAAGGTTCCTTCCCACCCAAACCATTCTGATTCCATGGAGCTGGATGGACACTGGGGACCAGGCAGCCCCTTACCCCTCATCCAGCAGCCAGGGTGGATGGTGATCCAGCTTTTTGAACTTCAAAGGTGACAAAAACTCTCATATCTTTCCAAGCTGCAGGTGGAGGTTGGAGAAACTTCAGTCTGTTGTTACCTTTAAGCAAAAGTGTTGAATTCTGATTGCTTTTTTACCAGATCACTGTGATCTAGCAGAAAAATAATTTTCACCCACTAGCAGTATTTGAACTGCTACAAAAATTAGGAAACAAGTTTCACTGAAGGCAGAGCCTTCCTCCAAACCGTGTCCCAGAAGTCACTGAAAGTCTGTGCACGGTACTGGAGATGTGAAGGGTGACTTCAGGAATCGATGCTGATTTGGGCTCCAAAGAGAAAACGAAGCCGACAGGGCAGCAAATTGATTTGGACATGAGTAATTACTGAAGTTATTAGTGTCCTTGTCTGTGCCACCACCTGAAGCAGGGATGACAGCTCAGGAGGAGCCTGCACAGCCACAGCACGCACACCCTGCCACCACTTCACTGCCAAAGGACCCTTCCAGATTAAATTTTGTGGTGATCCTGTTTGTGCACGTCCCTCCTTGCAAGTTCAACCCAGCACCTGAGTTGTGTGGAGCAGCAATTCCTTCCAAAGGGAAAACGGGATACGTTGGGAAAAGCATGAAGGATGCAAGATCCTGAATGGAGGGGACAGAACTGGAGAGTCCCGGTATGAGCAGGGAGATGAAGGCAACAGGTACAAAATACACAGGTGCAGGGGAGCAGCCTCCCAGCCAGGGCTTGCTCTTTTTGTGTGATTCTATTTATAGAAAGCCCCCACACACCAAAACCCCACTGTTCTGCAGTTTGGGCAGGGCCCTGTGGGGCTGCACCACTGTTAATGCCACAGAGCTTGGGAACCAGTGTTGCCTAGGCATAGAAATCAATTCACGATGAGTTTAGGGTCCCCTCCACACAGTTCACCCAGCCCCTGTGCCAGCAAGAGGAATCCTCTGGGCCTTGTGCCCAAAGCTCCACCAGCACAGCCTGCACTCTGTGCTCTCCCCAGAGCTCAGCAGTGCTGGACTCCCTCCTGCAGAGCAGGTCCCACTGAGTTTGGGGACACTGAGGTGCTGCTGAGGCGGCCACGTCCCAGACACATCGCTGACAGCACAGAGCATCCGTCCCCAGCACCACCTCAAAGGGACTTGCTTGGTGCAGGGAGAATGAGATCATCCAAATGCATCCATGCAGATAGAACAGAAACAACAGAAAAACAACTCAAAACACAGGGTACGTCTTCAAAACATCAGCCAGGAGGCATTTGGTGGGAAATGTAGGCCAGCTCCCACATGAGGGACATGCATTTTTCATGACCATCCCCATCCTTGATATTTCTAACCTTCAAAACATAAGTAAAGAGGGGTTTCCCCTCCTTTCCTCCCACCAGCTGCAGCTTGGCCCTGCTGTAGACAGGAGCAGCTCAGGGTGGGTGGAGAAGGAAAGGAGTCACCAAGGAGTCTCTCGCTCTCTGAAAAGCCCAGTTTGATCCTAGAAAAAAAAGCAGGAAGAATCGGAGTCCTCCTTGAAGTGGAAAACCAGAACTAATACACCCCATGAAGCAATAAAGCGCTGTTTAGAAATGACCAAGTGAGCAACAAGAAGAGGAATTTATCTTAAAAGCTGCTCTCTTATTTGAATCCATCAAAAAGGGAGCTCGCCTCCTGCCCCAGCCTCAGAGCCCACCTGTCTTGGGCGGACAATGCGGGAAACATCAGTAAGTGGGTGTTCCTGGCTGCTTGTGTTTCATCTCTGTATTTGCCACCCCCCTCTGTGCAGATGAGAAGGGAGATGTAGGAAGCCTCAGGATAAAGAAATGAAAAAAAAGGAACCCCCTAGTCCTGGTGGAAGAACAGCAAAGTTGATTTTTTTTATGAGGATTACACCAGAGGAGGAAGCAAACTAACAACAGCCTGTGAGCTGATCAGGGGAAGAGTCACTTCACACACTCTCATCTCTGCTCGCTGTGTTTCACAGCTGCTGGCACCTCACAGAGGGGCTGTTTCACACGCTCACCACTTGCTCAGTCCCAGAGAGCGTCGCTGGAGCTGCTGCAGTGCCCTCCTGCAGCTGGAAGCCAGCGATGCCCGCTGTCACCGCCGGCTGGTGCTGGTGGCTGCCCGGCCCGGGGCACAGCTCCAGGTCTCCACCTTCTCCCCAAAGCCAGGTGAGTGCCTGAGGTAGGAGGAGGCTCCCCAAGGGGCTTTCACAAGGGAGTTCGCTCAGATTCCTATCTTCAAAGCAAAAGAGCAGCTCATAAAAAGCACATAAGCACATGGGGATTCTTCTCCCCTCCAAAGACTAAATAATGGATGGTGAAGCACTTCCTTATCTTCTGAACTGCCCACATCCACTGCCTTCAGAACAAGGGCAGCATCCCCACGTGTCCCACACCAGCAGCACAAGTTGTGACCCCGCAACAGAGGATGAGCTGCACCTGAGCTGCCGGCACAGAAACGCACCCAGACCCTGCTCCGTGCCACAGCAACACCCGCCAGTGCCAGCACAAACCCCACCGAGGGAGTCTCACACTGAGACCGAGTCTGTCTCACACAGGTTGGACCAAACCACGGTTTGTGGGCCCTCCTGGACTGAAGGACTCATCCTGGGGATGTGCAGTTAGGAGTCCCCCTGCAACTGAGGGCAGTTTGAGTGCAGAAGGAAACATTTCTTTAAGGAAGCGCTGGCCTTTCTGAGGCTTGCAGGATAACTTATCCCCATTTCTGGGCAGGACAGGGAGATCTCCCCTGCGTCTGAGTGCCAAATAAAGGCTGTGATCACTGCCCTCGAAAGGGACTCCTCCCATTAACACACTTTATTGTAACTGCATTGGAATCGCAGTACGGCAGCCCCCACGCACCCGAACACAAAGTTCTCCATGCAGAATCATTTCAACAACGCTTCCCCGAGCTCTAACTCACAGATGTGTTTCCCCACTCCCACACACCCCCCTGATGATGTGCATGAGCAGCACGTAAGTCCCCTGGCACAAACAGGTATTTACGTTTGCCTCTCCCATCTGGGCCATGTGCAAACACCCCGTGCATGCCCAGGGGAGCTGCAGGAGTGTTTTGGCCTCTGCTCCTGGCCCTGTTCGTGCAGCAGTGGGAATCACAGTGTAAGGCAGCTCTCCCGGGGCCTCTTAAGCACATATAGGAAAAAATTTCCCTCACATCAGCTTCCTGTCAAAGGCCAAAGGATGGTGCTGCCACGCCTGGCTGCCAGCTGGGGGTTAAGGCTCAAATTTGATGCTGAAGATCCTTTTGTGTGAGGATCTGGGCTAACACTAAGTTCTGACTTCATCACGACGCATGGTTGGGGAGAGCCCAGGCACAACTTATCCCAATCCCCTCCTGCTTCCCAGGGCAGACAGCTCCCCCCTCCCTCAGGGCTGGACACCCGCAGAAGGTGTCAGGCAGGTTGGGATTCCTGTTCTTTTGCAGGTGTTTTTCTTTTGTAAACCACAAAAACCAAGTGAGTGACAAGGAGCAGGTGATACAGAAAAGCTGAAATCAGTAATGCCAACAAATGCTTCATATCAGCCAATATGCTGAGTGACAGCAGCCCTTTCACAGATCCTGATGTCTTAATTGCAGCTGCTCTGTGCCAGCAGCATTCAAACGTCTCTCAGCGTGCCCAGGAGCCAGCATTGAAGCACCGAAGGAAATTCACTGTGAAAAATCTACAAGAAACCCAGGACTTGAAGCCACGCCAGGGTCACGACAGACACAGAGCCAGGATTCCAAATCCCTGAGCACCCCGCTCGGTGAAGCCTTCCCCAGGCTACAGGGCCTTGTACAGGAAAAATATGACTCTTATTTGCTGTATAAACAGATCGCAGTTGTGTTCATTACCCGGGCCTGCATCTCTGCTCAGCCATGGCGCATTAAATGCAAATAAAAGAGAAGGAGTTAAGTTGTGTTTAGCCCCATATTGTAGGAAGCTTTTGCTGCTGAGGGGCTCGCAGAGGCGTTCCCCAGGAAGGGAGCCAGAGCTCCCTGACAGCCCTCCGTGCAAATTGCTAACTGCTCCTGCAAAGCTCGCAGGGCTTTTCCTCCTTTCCCTTTGTATTTGGAGCTGTGAACAAAAGGCGTGTGAATAACCACTTCCCGCATCAGCAAACACACCACAGAGCCAGCGCTGTCCACTGCTGTTTATGTTTTCTTATTTACAGCTGAAGAATTAAACAAGAATATTAGCAATTAGCAGTAGCCCTTTCCAACACGCTGAACAAAGCTATTTTACAACTTTTCCAGCAGCAGAGGAACACGAGATTTTAAGAACAAACTACCTGAGAGGCAGCAAAGTAATGCCCAGAGGTGGGAAGGTCTGTGGTGCAGCAGAGCTGGAGGAAGAGGGTCTGAGATATGGACGAATCTCTGCCACAATGGCGAAAAATTCATAAAGTGGTGTTGGGGCATCCATAGTGAGTGACTGTGAACCCAGTGGTCCTCAGCACCTTTAGCAGCAAGGCCAAAAATTTGGGCAGTCTGAGGCACTTTCAGCCTTTGCTGCTTTCCATCCCAGGTCTCATTAAGGCTGGGGAGTATTTTGGGCTGATAATGATGGAGGTAGAAGCTGGACACGAAAGGTGTTCCTAATGCAGGACATCCTGCATTAATGGCTCCACACTGCCGGAGAGCAGGGTTAGATGGGATATTGAGAGGAAACTCTTCCCTGTGAGGGAGGGGAGGCCCTGGCACAGGGTGCCCAGAGAAGCTGTGGCTGCCCCTGGATCCCTGGAAGTGTCCCAGCCTGGGGTGTCCAGCAGGACTTGAACACAGAACAGAAAGACTTTCAAGTGCTTCTGCATCTTTCCTCTGTAGTTAGTGCTCGTTCTGTCCCGCAGTTATTTTTAATGAGAATTCACTCCAAAACTAATTTCCAAGACACTTCTCCTCTGCCCGCTGCCACAATTCCCCAGCCTGTGCCTCGCTGGGGAGCAACAGCAGCAGCTGGTCCTGGAGCAGACCTGCCTGGCTCTCTCTGCAGGGCCACACACCCACCCCGCCCCCGTGCTGGCCGGGCTTCTTTTAAACACAGTTATTCAAAGGAAACTTTGGCTTTGCAGCCAAAGGCACAGAGGCAGCGAGAGGATCCAGCAGCAGAGGCAAAGGGCGCGCATTGCTCCTCGTTATTTCATTTGTGGTTCGAGGATCTGCATATTTGTCTGAAGCCTTTTCCCCTGCCCTCTTCTCCTGCCAGCTCTTTGATCAGCAGCCCGTGACCCCCGGTGCTGATGCAGAGCTGAGCCGAGCCGGGATCCCCAGGGCCATCAGGGCTGGAGCAGCGTGGTGGCGGTTCAAAGCCACCCTGGCAGATGGCACCGCCCCGCAGCCCAGAGGAGACCTCACAGATCCCCACCACATCCCCATGAAACAGGACAGGAGAACCTCCCACAGCCTGCTGGCAGGGCACCCAGCCCAGGAACAAACCTGGCCTGCCACAGGCACGGGGACAATGTGGCCAAGGCTCCTGCTTGCCTCTCGAGGGCTCTGCCTGAGACCAAAGAGAGAAGTGGATAAAAATTTTAAATAGCCAGATTTTTAGATTCAGCAGCACACCCTCCACTTTTAGATGTAAGCCTCTCAGCTCTGAGGAAATAAGAATACTGTGGTGTTCCATAATTTTTTTTAATATTAATTTCCCAGATTATTATGGAATCAGGAAGATTTGCCTTCAAATGCTAATTTTTTTTTCCTTTTCTTTTTTTTTCCTGAAAGCACAATCCTCTGAGCTGGCTGGCTCTGACTGTTTGAAGGCTTTGTTTTAAAATTAAACTTCCCTTCACTGAAATTTCAATAGCTACAGTATTTCCATGGCTTATGTGAGCCAAGAGCAAAGATGACCTCAAAGACCTGCAACAACCCAGCTAAGCTGGGCTTTGCTTTGTGCACCCAAGGAGGCAAGAAATAGCCTGGAACTAAACTCAGGGAATGGAGAGCAGGATGGTTGTGTCTGGCAGTGCTAAAAAATGCAAAGGCACCAGGAGGGCACCTCCTGCATAACTCATCTGCCTTCGAGCAGCAGCTCGGTGAGAGGAGCTGCACAGAGCCGGGGCCAGAAGTGAAGCCAGCTCACTGAGGCAGCCAAAAAAAAAGCGAGTTGGGCAAAAAAACAGAAAAGATTTGAGTAGTCTCAAGCATCCCAACGTATTTTCCTATTTTACCCAATAACAAAGGGATAACTTGGAAGGGTGACCAAGGTCCTTC
This sequence comes from Mohoua ochrocephala, assembly GCA_013398855.1. Classification (NCBI taxonomy): domain Eukaryota; kingdom Metazoa; phylum Chordata; class Aves; order Passeriformes; family Acanthizidae; genus Mohoua; species Mohoua ochrocephala. The sequence goes on along the minus strand of VZTA01018450.1, from coordinate 14,967 downwards.
CCACGTGGCAGCTCTACCAGCACACAGTTCACACATCCAGCAATGTTCTCAGGTTTAAATTTCCCCTCAGGCTGTTTAACCCTAGCAGAGGCACCTGCAGGTTCTGGGATAACATCTGCTCTACCCAAAGGAAGATGGTGGAAAACTAAAATTGAACCAACTGCTCTGGAGGGAGGGTGGGAGCTGAGTCCCAGCTGTGGGGAACTGGGCTCAGCTCTGCTCAAGGTTGTGTGTGCAATCTTCACCAAACCATCTCATTTTTCTTCACCCCATTCACTGTCCATAAAGGGTAGGGAATCACATTTACCTACCACGGTATTTTTGAGCATGAGGATACAAAACCAGTGAGGAAATTGCATATTCAGGCATTCAGAGAGACCTTAGAGACACAGATTCTACTAAACAGTTTATAAAAACAATCTGTGCTGAGACGTCTCATCAGCCAAAAGAGCGGGCTCAGCAGTGACCAGCCCCAGCCCCCAGACAAACACACAGGGACACTGTTTCCCGCGTTTGAGAAATGCTGAGAGCATTTGTCAGCGAGCTTGCAAAAAACCCCAGAGTGTTTAGAGTCGTTTTAGTGTTGCTTATGCAAAGACACACAAACAGCTGAAAGAACAAGGCCCAGGAGCCACACTTTTGCCCTTTTCTTGCTGCTCTTCACAAAATTAACTCCAAAAAGCCTCATCGCTGCTTGCCCTTGGCACATTCCCTCCAGATGCGTTTTACTGCCCAGTAAAGTGCAGCAAGTCCTTTTTTTTGCTGGCTTTGCAGTCAGTGGACACCCAGAATAAACGAGCACCATTTTATTTATGTTTTTAATACCAACCAGTAGCTCCAAGGAGCTGGGTGGTGCTGCAGGGAAATCCCACAGAACATCTGGTTTGACTCCAGGGACTGATGGAGCTCTTTCCTCTCAAGGCCCCCCTGCACCCCTGACTCAGAGCAGGCTGCAGCATGAACCCGGCCCAGCAGCAGTGTCAGTGCACTGGTGATTTCTGGCCCCATTTTCAGTAGGATGAGCATCACAGGGGGATTTGGGGGTTCCCATCCATCGTGCACCCCCTCCTGCTGCCAGGCAGAGGAAGGGGAAGGCGTTTATTAGCTCTGCATGTCCCACAGATAATAAACAAGCAAATAATAAACAAGCAAATGTGGATGCTAGCCCTGACAACTTGGCAGCTTACGCCAGCACAGAGTGCCTGGCACGGCAAAGAAGAAATAATTTATATTTAAAAAGAAATAAGTTCTCTGCTGCTGTCGGTTCAGTAGAAATCCATTGTACAGAACCCATAATTACAAGTATGGGGCCATCATAAGTCAATTTATTTCCTTTTTTCCTCCTTCCCGGTGGAGCTTTAAGGGAAGGCACATTTCTCTAAAGAACCCAGTGCATTTCAGTGGCGCTTGCCCCATTACATGGAATAAAGCACACCCCCTCTCTCTCTGCAGCCCTGCGTGGAGCCCAGAGCCCGCGCTACAGTCAATTCACAGAGCAGGGATCACTCCTAATGGAGACAGCATGACAAAATTCATTTAATATTCTCCTTGGATTCAAAATAATAATATTGTCAACTAAATAAAAGGCAAGCACTCATTTGTATGTAAAACAGTTGGTTATATCAGGCCTATTTATGTCTGCTCTGCCTTCCAGCTACAAAGATTTATGACTGAATACCCAAGGGACCTTTATATATCTATCCAAATTCATGCATTTTTTTCATTAACCTGTGTACTGGCATCTTGTACAACTTGGCATGAAACAATAATATAGATTTTTTTTTTCCTTTATACTTAGGCACAGGGAGAAAAAGTTCCTGCCAATAACAGCAATAATGAATAAACTCTCTCTGGGCAGGTTTGTCACACGTAAATGTATTAAATGTACATGGATGTGGTGTGTGAATGCACACAGACATCGTGGACACAGGTGTCTGGACACACACACAGGGGGGGTCTGCTCCTCCCTCTGCCTGTTCTTTTCCATCTCCCATTTCAATTCTACTCCAGCCTTCCCACCTTCTTGCAATGCCAGACTTGTTCTTTCAGTATCTCCCTGGTGACAGGACAGAAACAGCTGCAATAAATTACTCAGTGTGCTTTTTTCCCCCCCATTAAATATATTTTTAAAAGTGAAAGTTTGAAAGACAGGAGTGTGTTTGTACAGAGGCAAAACAACCACCTCTGTAACCCCTGGAAAATTACTGCAGGGTGAAGGAGGTGAAAATCGGCAGGATATGGAACAAAACCCAGCTGCTGTTCAGAGTAATGATACCAAAGTTTCCTAATTTGATCATTTGGGGTTTTTTCCTAATTGTTTTGGTTAGGCTGGCTGTAGCATTTCCTTTGGTTAAGTTTTCAGCCCACCAAAAAGAGACTTCACCTCTCACATTCCTGGCAGGTGCCTGAGCCCTGAGGAGGAGAATGGCCCCAATCCTATTTTGTATTTTGGTGATGGGGAGGGCAAGACCCAGGGGGCAGGAGGGGCTGAGCTGGCTGCTGCAGGGATGCTGGAGCCAGCAGGAATCTCTGCAAGGGAGTGGGATCAGGGCAGCATGAATCCTCTGTTCCCTGCTCACAACACCATCAAGTCACTGCAATTCCACCTCTAGAAAATGCCACTCATCTGGCAAAGCTTCTTCTTGAGGTGCCAGCAGTGCAGCCAGGATCACCACACAGCAAATGCCTCCTGCAGCCCCATGAATCCCCTGCTTCATCCGAAATCTGCCCATCACAACCAACCACTGCCACTTCCCCCCTCCCCGCTCCTTGCTGGCACCTCGCAGACACCACTGAGGTGCTGCAGAGAAATTTCTACTCCGTGGTGGATTTTTTGTGATGGAAACGGAGCGTTCTGCTTTCCCTTGCAGGAGGCTGGGAGAACAGTCAGGATTTTGAAGGCAACGAGGAACAGGAATCCGGGAGACATCTGTAACTCAGATCCTCCTGTACATAAAATTCTGGTAAAGTTCAACTTTTCTACTTAACCAAACAAAAACAAAACAACAAAAAACCCCCTAAATCCTCCTCAGGAGAGCCTTATTCTTCTTTCTTTTCCACTAAGAGCTGACAATGTTTGTTCTTTGAGGCTTGGCAGGGAGGCAGGCAGGAGAGGTTGAGGTTTTTCTGGAACAGCAGCGCATCCAAGGAGTATTTGTAACCCAGCCATCCTCAGACCTGGACTTCCACTCACCACGAATGCACTGAGAGGGCTGCTGCTGAGGTAGCATTACCCAATTACTGTCACCCAAACCAGTCCCTCCCCTTCCCAGCAGCAGCCAGGAGGCATTACACCTGCCTAAAGCACTTGTCGTTGAGGTGACAGGCTTCTTCCCCACCCTCTGCCTCTTCCCAGGCATAATGGAGCCCCTTAAGTAAGCAGTAAAACAAACACAGGAGCCGGGTGGGAAAGCTCAAGCATAAATCTTTGGGGGTTTGTACTCGAGGAGTGTATTTTTTATGTTTAATAACACGGGCTGAGGCAGAGCAATCCATCTCAAGAGAAAGGCCGGCCTTCCCAGGTGTAGCTATGTCTCCATGGTACCTGGTCTGAAAATTTCAGAGGATCTTCAGTTTTTTCCTAAAAGTGGCTCTTTAGGTACAGTTTCCAGCTAGGCTTCATCCCATGCTCCTGCTGTGTGGGTGCAGCCTACCCACAACCTGCTGCCTGCAGGGGGATAAAGATGGGAACCAGCACCCGGATTTGAGAGCACAGCAGGGTCAGACAGTTAGAATGGGCCACTCAGTCATCCAGGAAAAGGTTTTCCCACCTCCACAGAGTTTCCTAGGACTCTGGCTGTAGGATTCAGGCCCTGACCTACCATCTGTGCCTCTGAGAAGTGTTCCTAGGACCCACATCAGGTGCCCAGTGTGTGGGATGTTTTAATGGATCCAAGCAGTGCCCAGAGAGTCTGTCCCAGGTTGAGGAGCAGCGTGGAGGAACCTCACTTTTATGCTGCCATCAGTCCAACCCTCCTCTTCCTGTGGGGAAGGTTTTGGTGCAGACCCCGTCCAATGGACACCTCAGCAGTCAGCAGGACGTGGCACTGCTTTTGGAGAGGTGCCTGTGCATCCTCTGTTAATGAGACTATTGCCCTGAAGGTCTGGGAACCCATTTCAGTCCCCAAAATTATATATCACTCCTTTCCTTGATGGAATTCCCTGCTCTGCAGGCTGTCACAGCTCTATTCCCCCATCCACCATGGAATGTGATATTTTGTACACTAACTCTCAGAGACGAGATTTGGACCTCCAGGGGAAACTTCATCCTCAAATTTAAATATTCATTACACACCAAACCTGCACCTCTGCTGCCCTGGGCTAGGCTAGTGCTGGGGCTGACTCACAGATTTCCTGCTCTGGAAAAGCCCCACTTTGTCACTAGGACAGCTGGGGAAAAGTCAGCATTGGAGTCCCTGCAGCAGCCAGCACAGGGTGCCCGTGTGTGCAGCAGAGGATGACAACACTCCACCCCCGGAGGGAGCCTGGCTGTCCATCCCAGGACAGCTCCTGACTTGATGGATCCCTCTCTCTCTCCAAGGAGACCACAGGGCTGCAACTGGGGAGCCTCTGCTTTTGTCCCTGACTCTGGTCCCGAGACCACAGGCCAACAAAACCCCACATCGTCCCTATTTCCTGCGCTTTGCCCAGTCACTCACTCGGATTCCAAGCCATCAAGAGCAGAGGTGTCCCCTGTCTCTGTGGGCAGCCTGGCATGAGGGACCCATCCCATTTTCACCTCAGGGCAGCTTTGCTGAGCTTTGCCATGGCAGGCAGCCACTCTTGGGAGGACACACAAAGCGTTCAGCACAGGGAGTGTTCGCTGCCATGAGATTGGATGGCTGGGAATGCAGCCAGCGAAGCACTGCCCACCAGGCTTTCCTCACAGAAACACTGCTGAGGGCAGCACAGCTCCCTACCCATCAGGAGAAGCAAGTCCTGCTGCCCCACAGGCTCTCACCAGTGGTGAGGGCAAGGACCCAGCACAAGAGGCACACAAGAAGTGTCCTCATCCAACAGAACACAAGGTTAATGTTCTGCAAGTCACATTCACAGCTTTCCTGATTGCTCCTCACGTACAAAACCCGTCCGAGGCTTGATACCAAATGTGCCACGCTCTCCTCTGGTGCAGCTTCCCAGGTATACTGAAAATGCTGATTTTCACGGCCAAATGGATGGAAGAGTTGCAGAACGTGATGTCAGCTTCCTAAGAACCTCATCCCAGAGTTACACACACAATTATTCTCTCTACAAAAAAAAATCAAAGGTGATCCATCAATTACTGTCTTTTTACCCTACCTACTTTTCTATTATTTTGTACTTTTAAAGCGTTATATGTATTAACTAAACAGAATTTACAGCACATGCATTGATTTCCCATTAATCTTGCTTTAGCTGAGTCTGAAAAAAGTCAAACTAATTTTTCTTCTGCCGCAAGTCAAGAACATGCAATCATTTGCAGCGCAACTGAGCTCTTTGTAGGGCACTTGCTGACCACCAGTGGCTCCCAAACCTATAGCAAAAGAGGTTTTTAATGTTTGATATTCGACAAGGCCAGGTTGGCTAGGGCCCTGAGCAACCTGGTCTGGCGAATGGCACCCCTGCCCATGGCAAGGGGCTTGGAACAAGATGATATTTAAGGTCCCTTCAAGCCCAAACCATTCTAGGATTCTATGAGATGTGGCTGTATCCACGGAAAACACTGGAAATGCACATTACAAACCCCATTTCTCAAATGCAGACACATAAGCACTGTCATCTGTAGATGCCCTTTCAAAGGAGAACAACATTTTAGGTGGGGAGCAAAAGGAAGTGTTCGAAGCCAGGGATTACAAGGAGAGGCCTGGCTCTCTTGTGGGTAGTTCTTGCAAAGGCTGTCACACAGAGAGGAAGGTGGGGTCATCCAGCCCCATGGGAAGAGTCCGTGGCCATCCCTGGGGTGTGGGACAGGCACCCACAGCCCCACAGTGATGCTCTGCATCTCTCATACCATCACAACAAACCATCTCCTCCCCTCACCAGCTACCTGGAGGTTTCCAGGTAAAAAGCCATTAATGTAGGCTAATGCACAATTAAACACATGATTTGCACACAGAAGCACCTCAGTGTATCCAGCACTAACACACACATATTTTTAAATGGTCAGAGACAAATAAGACAGAAACGACACAAAAACCTGCAGCTCTTGAAGCTTCCCAAAGTTTCCTGCTTCATCCCCAGTGCCATCAGACAGCCTGGGACACGGCTGTGCCACTACAGACAGGAGATGCCGTGACTGGGGGACATAACACAGCACCAGAGGCTGGGGTCAGACTGAGCACGCTCTCAGTGCCCTCCCAAGCATGGCCTGTCCCAGCCACAGCGTGCTGGGTTGGGCTGGGACAGGGGCTCTTTTCTTCCCAGCAGCTCTGCTGTGGGCCCAGTTTGGGTAACACAGGGGTGTTTGAGTCGCTGCTGAGCGGGGCTTGCACTGCCAAGGCCCCACCCCACCAGTGAGGGGTGCACAAGAAGCTGGAAGGGGATCCCTTGGGACCAAAGGGACATCCCCTATCACACGGCATTTAATGCTCAGCACGTAAAGCTGGGGAGAAGGAGGAAAGGAGAACATTTGGAATGACGGCACTTATCTTGCCAAGCCACCATTGCATGCGACATCCCTGCTGTGCTGGGGATGGCCGAACACCTGCCTGTTCATGGAAAGTGGGCAATCAATCCCTTGTTGGCTCTGTTTGTGTGCACAGCTTCTGCCTTCCCTGTTACACTGCCTTTATCTCAGCCCACGAGGTTTTTTTCACTTCTGCCCTCCCAATTCTTCTCTCCCCCACCCCACCGGATAGAAGTGGGAAAAGAGCTGAGAGGGAGCTGAGCTGCTGACTGAGGTTTGATCTCAACAGTGATTTAATAGTGAGTGAGGCTGAAAAAGAATTGCATCAACCCCTAAACACTTTTTTTTTTTTCTCCAAAAGTTACAATTTTTCTGTGCTTTGGTTTCCTGGTGTGCAACGAGCTGCCCCAGGTGGAGCTTACATTGAGCCCTTTAATGGTCCCTCACCAAGTCCCACCTGAGCTTCCTCAACACCCCAGCGGTGACATTCCAGCCCGAGGAAATGGGGGAGGCTGCAGGTGCCAGCCATCCCCGCTCCCGCTGACAGTGCCCCAGCGGTCGGTGCCGCGATTATCCTGCCCCGCAGAGAGCGGCAAGCACGCCTCCAGAACAGCACAGGTGGATGTTAAACGCTCTTCCTTGCACTCCTACTGTTCCACACCATCATTAGGACGAGTGGGGGACTGGGAGAAAGTCAGGGAAGGTTGTGTCTTTTCGCTCCCCTGTGTGCTGAAGATTAATTTAGAACACATTAATTACATTTGGATGTGCCTGAAAGCCAGCAGAGCAGTGAGCGAGAGTCCTGGCGGTAATTGAGTGCTGCAACAAGAAAGTTATTTCGGCAGGATTTTCTTGGCAGGGTGGGGCAGAGCAGGAGATGGGAAGAGGAGCAGAGCACAGAGCATCCCTCCCGGGCACTGCAGCATCGGCAGCTCATCCCCGTGGGATTCAGCTGCTGCAGCACAGGGCCCCATCCAGCCCAGAGCAGCGATCTGCCTCTGGAAGGGCTGCCAGGAGTGTGCTGAGGGCATTCAAGGCATTCAGGTATGTGAACGTCCTTCTTGGTGCTCAGATCCCTGTCCAAACACACGGCCCTCGTACAACTGCTCTCCTTATTCCCTTATTCCTCCTTCCTCTTCTCCTTCAGAGGATTCCGACATCAAGAAGTCCCGGTGAAAATCTTTCTCAAGGCCAGAAGAGGCTAAAACTGGGACTAGGTCAAGTCTGTGCCCCATTTCAAAGCACTTCACCTTCCCACTCACCTTCATCCATCTCCCCCATCCCTTCCCACACACAGCCAGCCCTCAAACACTTGTCTTGGAGCAGAGACATTTGACAGGAGAACAAACCAGATTTTGGATCTCTATCACTCAGGTGTTTTCCCCCACACACACCTCCAGCAGTCATCTCACAGGCCTGGTGCATTTAAAAAAAAATAAAAAATGAAGTCTCTGCTCTCACCACATCCAGAGAGTCAACAAGACTGGAGCTTTAGACCTGAGGAAATGCCCTTTGCACCACTGCCCCAGCTCTAGAAGCGTGGTGGAAACTTGTGGTTGAGGTATTTTGTGTAAATATTCCAAAGTGGGGAATATTTTGGATGAAATAGAGATTTCCTTTGCCCCACCCACCATGCGAGGAGCCTGCTCTTCAGGCAGAAACACTTTGTGCTCAGCACCTCCTTAGTCCCTTCCTGAGCTGCTCCAGTTTTCCCAAAATTCTCTTAAATTTCGTACAAAAGAACAAGTGCAAACTCTCTCCCCCATTTTTTGACCTACATTCATTTATCAAATTGTGGCTAAAAATAGTGCCAACTATGCAGAAATGTTTTAAACTGGTTTTTTTTTTTTTGCACTTTCTCTCTTTTACCGTCTATTTTAAGGCTGCTCTAGCACTTTTCAAAATACAACAAATGAGGGGTTTGTGGTGGGTGGAAGGGAACATTGCCATCCCATCAGTGGGGCCACAGATGCTCCTCCAGCTCAGAGACAGAACCCCAGGAAGAGCTGGATCAACAGAACTTCTGCTCATATCCCTGAGGCTGGTTGTGGTGAACACCTGCAGTTTGGGAGGGCTCAGGTTTGGTGTAGGAGGTGGCACTGCTGCTCTTCAACCCTCCAGCCCTACACCCCAGGGGCAGACCAAGTCCACGGCCACCTTGGAGCCCATTCGTGGCAGCCCTGAGCAAGCAGCAGTTCTCTGTCAGAGCACAGAGCTCCCCTGGGCAGTGGTGGGAGGCAGGAATGCCTCAGGTCACAGTGCCAAGCTGCCTTCAGCCCCCACAGCTTCACAGCACCTCCACGCCCTGCCCGTGTCCTGAGCCCTGCACGGTGAAACACCTTTCCCAGCACGGAAAGGAATGGAAAAAGCTCTTCCCCCACACTTAGTGAACTCACAGATGAAGCCTTTATGAGCATTTGTCTGGGTTTCAGATGAAGGAGGAACCTTTTATAGTGGCTGCCCAGCTCCTGGAGGCCAACCCACAGCGCATTTGCAACCTGGGAATGACTCAGCCTGCCAACCATTTCCTGACTGCAGAAACCTGTATTGTTTCCACACAGAAAATTAGCATGCCGGGGAAAGCAGAAGCAGGAGAATTGCCACCTGCCCTTGCCCAGGGAAGCAAAACCAGGCACTATTTGGCCGAAGGCTGGAGAGAAACACTTGAAAAAGTGGGTTTCAAACAAGTACTTTGCATGGAAATAGTTACAGACAGGTGCACTTGTGAGCAAAGCAGCTGCTGAGCTGAAGCAGAGGAGCTCTGGTTAGCCCATTGCTGGTCTCCCAGCTCCTCTCACTCCTCACTTGTGCAGTTGTTTTTGCAGGTGGTGGCAGGGCACAGGAGGAGGATATCACCTGCAGCAGGGCCTGGAGGAGCAATGAAGGCTGCAATGATCTCACACTCACAGTGCAGCCGAGTGCTGAGTGTTCCTGTTACCACAGCTGTGTGAGGGGACTTCCAACCTTTCCCTTCGGTTTCAGTCTCCTGGCCACTACTCCAGCTCTCCATCTTCCTCAAGAGCTCTGGGCTGGCCCAGGGGAACAGAGAGAACCTGCCAGCCTGTGGGAAGGAAGGAACTTGCCCTGGCATTAAGCACAGCCCTCCAGGCAGCCTCGAGGCTGGTTATAAGCACTGGGCAGCACCTTGATGCAGCCACAAAAACCCACAGCAGTTTCACCACCGAGCTACTCAGCATCCCAGTGAACACCAGCACCTCCCCTAAAGCCCTAAACCTGTGTTACAGAGTGGTTTTAGTCTTGCTGCTCACTTGTGCCCAGTGGGTTTGATCACAAACACCACAGCTCAGCCCTACCCATCAAACCTTCACTTCCCTCCTCCTCACCAAGCCCAGACCTACTCCAAGCTGGCCAGGGCAGCCTCCCAGGCTCTCACAGGTGCCCAATCAGGGTAGAAAGCACCACAATGGCAGCAGATTTTGGTAACTGATAATCAGGCCAGCATGGGAGAGGGGCAGTTAAAGTGGATTTCAGTGTCAGCTTTAAGCTGATAACAGCAGCTGTGGGTATCAGAGAGCAACAGGAGGGAGAACCATGCCTGTGAACAGGAGAGAGGGGCTGAGGAGCAGCAGCCCAAACACCTGCCCAGAGACCATGCTCAGCCCTTCCTTCACATTCAGCCTGACCCAGACCTGCCCAAGCAGCCTGCCTGACCCTCCTCCTTTGGGTCACAGCTCACCTGCACAAGAGCAGGCAGGCCCAGTGCTCCCAGTGCCCACAGCCATTCCCCCACAGCCTGAACCTCTTGCCCTCACCCTGACATTCAAACAAAGTGCTGTCAGGTGCCAGGGGAGAACTGGGGGGGACTGGAGCACCCTGCCAGAGCAGTCTCCTGCATGTTATTATAATATTTATTTAAGGAAACCAACCCTTTCACTTCTCAGCAGGCAGCATCTCATTAAATGTGTTGGGTTAGTGGCTGCACCAAGCAGCTGCTGAAGTGTTAGAGCTTCTTGTCACCTTATTACAATCCACTGCCAGCTGCTTCCAGCACTCCTTCCCTCCCCTCCCCTCCGTTCAGCCTTGGTTTTACACCCCATGCTTCCCCAGTTCTTGCACCCCTCCCTCCATACCCCACCAGAACATACCACAGGCAGCCCCTCCTGCGTTAAAACCCTGCCAGCAGCTGGGAGCAGAGCGGGATCTTGCTCTGAGACCTGAAAATCAGCTCCTAAATCTCGCAGCAGCCTGGCACAACCAACCCCTCAGCCTTCAGGGGCTGGGAACAGCAGAAAGATGTGGTAGGGGGGAAAACTGAGTGAAGGCATTTCTTTACTCTGGACAACTTCCAGCTCCCACAGAGCGGGGTCTGCACGGCCACAGCAAGTTTTGCTCACCTGGAAATGGTCCTGAGGGCACCGGCAGCTTCCAGAATGGTGGCATCAACACATGGACCTTGCAACAACCCCTTCCCCCTGCATAAACCCCCGACACACTCTCCCTCCTCAAGTTCCTCACTGACATTTCAGTGCTCATCTGTCCATGCAGCAAACAAGACAATTTCAGGGAGGAACGAGATCAGCTCTTCCATTAACGAAAAGCATTAAGCATAAATAATATGAAACAAAAGCTGACCTACCTGGAGATAAAGTGTCAAGAGTCAGCAAGGAGAGGCTGCTCTGCCAAGGAAGGTGAGCCAGGAGCTCAGTCCCAGAGCAGGCAGAGCCAATTTTGGGGGCAGCCCTGAAGTCAGAGCCAAGAAACAAGGCCAGGTAAGGCACCCACACAACCAAAACAAGAGCAAGAAGAAAACTGAGAGCCTGAGCTTAAATACACCCCCTGCCTGAGGGCTGAAGGTGGGTGGGTCACCTGGTCCCAGGTGAGGCTGGTCAGGGCTTGGAAAGCTCAGAGCTCTAGGAAAGCTCTCCTTCACCGTGCTGGGGCTTGGCCAGGATGTCAGAGCCATCACCATGGGAGGCTCCAGGACAACATTAAACTCCTGTTACAGTTTGAGATTTCTTGTGCTTGATCCCAGTGGTTAATTGCACCCTACTTGCACTAATTACACCACAAAACCCCAGATTTGGCAGCTGAGGAATTCTCAGTGCATTCCCTGAGTGAGCTGTCCCTGGAGTCCTGCCTGGGCAGGAGCACATCGCTCTGCTGCTCCCCAGCCACTGCTGTCTGCCCAGAGCCACCAGTGTGTCCCAGTGTGGCCAGTGCTGCTGGTCCAGCATGGGGGCAGCAGAGTGAAGACCCCCATCCACCCTTCACCATGGCCATAAAGCCTGATTGAAACCTCTCTTTCAACTGAAACCCCGCGTTGCTGACACCTCTCTCCTCTGGGCCCTTCTCCTCCCGCAGGTTTGCCCTCACGATGATCATTTCCCCTTGTGCCAAACTCCTCTCCTTTCTATTTCTTCTCTCCTTCCCTTTCTGGGTCCCATGAAACTAATCCATAATAAGCAGCTGTTGTTTTTTCAGGCTGTGCATTTGCAAAAAAAAAAAAAGCCCCAATCCAAACTCTTCCTCCTCCTCTACCAGAAAATGAATAAATAAAAGTGAAAAAATAAAATCCTCCAAGAACAGAACAAAAGAGGAATGGGAATGGCAGGTTTCAGGCAGAGCCAGATAAACCACCCCAATTTCTCTGGGCTGGGAAATGGGTCAGAAAGGGGATAGAGCTGGGGTTCCCATACTTGCACCAACCGCCCTCAAAATGATTCTGCAGCTCTTAACAACAGTATGAGACCGTGAGGATTTGTGCTTAGAGAATTGTTTCCGTTAAAACCCTTTGGGTGCTTTTAAGGGCTCTAATTCATTAACCTTTCCTTGGCTGAGACCAGCTAATGGATATCCAGAAACGCAAAAAGCAATTAGACATATTCATGGGGAAAAAAAGTCCATCAACGTTATTAACCACAGCCCCTCAAGGAAGGGCCTGAGCTGCAGGCAGGGAGAGCTGCTGTGGGCTGGGGAGGTGCAGCTGCTGTTTTCCCTGAATTCTACCCATTCCCTTGGCTGCTTTTGGAGATGAGGGTGCTGGGGTAGACAGACCCTTGCTCTGACAGGTAATCACTGTCCTCAAATTAAGCTTTTATTGATGGCAAAGCCCAAGGACGGCTGAACTTTTAGAGCCCTCACTCTATTCAGAAAATATTCAGGTTTTCATTTGGCCACAAGACAGCTCCTGTGGAGAGTGAGACTTGTCAGAGAAGGTCGCTTTTGGGGTGGCAGCAGCTCAGCAAAGCACAGCCTCACACGGGCAGCGTGTGTGCTCAGCCAGACACAACTGGGACAGGCACCTTCCCACTGGGCCTCCTCCTTGATCCCAAAGAAATTCCCATCCCTAAAGACACAGAACCGTGGGAGTGGTGTGAGCTGGAAGCTCTGGAGTGATGCAGGAAGTGGTGACAGCACTAATCCTGTCTGAGTGAGCCCTCTCGAAGGCACAGCCCCTCTCCAAGGACACCCTGCAGAAAGCTGTTCACTGGTGGAAATGGGAACAGATGGGAGATGATGAATGTGAACGTGAGCCCTCAGCCTGACCCAGGGAATGAGACAGGGTGAGGTCTGGATGAATCCTCTGCTTTTCCAGGAAAGGAGGAACCACCTGCAAATGCACAGCTTGCCCTGCCTGGGACCTGGGGTATGCCAAGATGGAAAATTAGGAGGATTTCTAGGGTCCTTTATGAGCCTTTTCTGAAGCTTGTCTGCATGTGATGATCTCCAGGGAGACCAGGTTATTGTTAAACCAGAGCGTGATCTCCTTCTTCCAAGGTGCCCACATGGGTTTCAGCTGGGTTGGCAGTGCTGCACGGAGCCAGGCTCTGGGTACCCCCACACACCCAGCAGGGAACCAGGTCCCTGAGTCCCCCAGGCCCCCCAGCTCCCAGACAGGGACAAACAGAGAAGATATGAAAGGAGACACTCACTAGAAGAAGTTACAATTATCAGCAGCCTTTAACAAATAACTTAGGGCTGCAGAAGGTTGTGTGTCCCCAGTTTAATGTTCTGTGTACATGGGCACGGTGCTGTGAGCTTTCTCTGGTGTTCAGTGCAGTGTCGAGGGCACAGTAATCACAGAAGTGAGAGCCATGGAAGCTCTGTCTTTAGCCAGTGAGAAATGGAGAGCCCAGTTAAGGGTTCTGGCTGGCACCGACCAAATTTGTCAACTCCCTGACACAGTGGGGCCAGATTGCTGCCAGCCAGGGCTACCTGATCCGGCTTCCCTGAGGAGAGACCGGCTGGATCCTTCCTGAGACCTCCTTCACTCCATGTTTCTGTACATTTCCCAGCAGTTTTCAGGTGGCAATAGCAGATATTCAGCTGTTGGATCCAGACCTTCACCCAGAAGATGAACAGAATAGCAGACACTGATGGATGTGGGTGGGAAACCACAACACTGGCTACCCCAGAGGCCAATTCGCAGATTGCTGAAAGCTGGCCAGGAGGTGTGGATCTCTGCCAAAGGGCTTCTGGGGCAGCCACAAGGGTTTCCAGCTGGGAAAGAATTGGCCAAGTCCTTCAGAGAGTTACGTCCCTGCAGTGCCTGAGGGAGACTGGGTAATCCTGCCAGGGAGGCTGGTGGCCACCAAGGCTGGGGCTGCAGGCAGTGCCTTCTGGTTGTGTGTGACAGGGACAAGAACTGGAGAAGTACAGGAGATCTGTGGGATCATGGAGGGAAGGCTCTAAGGAAGGAGCTACCCCTGACAGATGCACTGGTGGAGGGGTAGGACTGGGGGGAGATGCTGAGCTGCAGCAGGTCCATGGAGTCCGTGGCAGATGTGTCCCCAGGAGCCACAGCTGGATGGAGGCTTTCAGCCAGCAGCACTGCCCCAGCTGCCTGGATCTGCTGGAGCACAAGGAGGGAGATGTCCCCTTTCTCCTCCTGGCTGCTGCCTGGGCAGGGGCTGCAGGGACCAAAGGTCTTGGAGAGGAAGAGGAGGTGATTACAGTCCAAAAACAAATGGGAGAGCACTGAAGGGCATTTTCTGAAAGTGCTCGTGTCATTATTTAGCAGATGCAGAAGAAATGAAATCAAAGAGACTGAAAGCTCAAATTAAAACAGACTTTGATGTTGAAATGGATTTTTCACGGTTGTAACAACAAGGCTCTTGGGAAAGGGGTACATGGCAGTGTCAGGCTCTGCTGGCCCTTCCCTGCTCAGGACCTGTGCCCCCAGCAGCAGAGTCACTCTCATCCCTGCCCAGCTCGGGAAGGCAGGGGACAGGGTCACAGCACTGCTGCTGCTGCTGCAAAGGGCTCCAGCTCTGCTCAGAGCTCACTGTCAAAGCTCTTCACATGGTGGCTCAGCTCCGCTGTATCTTCATTGTTGTTTTCCCCTCTTCCTTCCCCCTTCCCCACCTTACATCTCCCCACATAATATCATATCATATCATATC
>VZTA01018446.1:0-17789 GCA_013398855.1 Mohoua ochrocephala | reverse complement strand
GGCCAGCCCCACACCGGGGTCCATGGGCCCCTTGGTGACCACAGCTGTTGGTTCAGCCACTACAACAATCTATTATTCTTATATAATATGATTATTATATCTTAGTTTAGATTAGATATTAGGAGAAAGTTCTTTTATGTGAGCGTGGTAAGGCATTGGCACAGGTTGCCCACAGAAGCTGTGGCTGCCCCATCCCTGGAGGTGTTCAAGGCCAGGTTGTATGGGGCTTGGAACAACTTGGTCTAGTGGCAGGCACCTTCCCATGGCAGGGTGTTGGAACAAGATGAACTTTAAGGTCCCTTCCAAATCAAGCCATTCCATGATTCTATGAAAAAATATGAACAGTCTTTTCCATACACAAAATGCCAACAAGTGTATGTTTGTTTATAATTCTGGGTTTTTTGCAGAAGGCAAAAGGAAAGGAAAGAAGAAAGTGAGAGAAAAAGCACACACAAAAGCTTTTCCTTTAAGAGGGCATATGTGATGGGAACAAAAAATTGCAGCTGCACCCAGCAGAAATCTAAAAATACCTGCAGGTCCAGTAGTAAAATAATTTGAAAAGAAAAAGAAATACATGTTGTGCTGGTTTGGAAACAAACCACTGAGAGACTCTAAGTCAGAAATACAATTTAATAGAAAAAGAGATAAATAAATGAAATAGTATGAACAAAAAAAGAGAAACCACCGACAGAGTCGGAATACAACCTGGCACCCTGTCAGTCAGGGTGCTGGTAGCAGTCTANAAAAAAAAAAGAAAAAACCACCGACGGAGTCAGAATACAACCTGGCACCCTGTCAGTCAGGGTGCTGGTAGCAGTCTAGACAAAGTGGTCTCGTTGAAGTGGTGATCCTGAAGAAAAGGTCTGGTCTTCACCTGAACATCCAGTGGTAGCTCTCGTCCTCTGGGAATCCAGCAGGTAAGGGCCCCGTGGTGTTTGAAAGCTCAGCTTATATCCAGGTGGGAATGATTGGTTCCTCCCTCTGGGCGGAGCATCTCACAATGGGATAATGCTGTGAGACTGGATGGCCCATTAACAGGAGATATCCCCCTGGAGGGAGGATGGGTCATGGGAGAGATAAAGAACCCTGCCCCACCTGGTTTCAACAGCTGGCCCATGAACAGGAGATAGTCCTGAGGGAGGAGGCAAGGAACACCACCCCACCTGGTTCCAACAGCTCATGAAGATGGTAACAGAATACACTGCAACCCAGGACACATGTATATACTGCTACATGCAATATATTCTTTGACCTAGCAGGAAATCTGCTCAACATAAAGGAATCTTCACTGCAACAAGCTGACGTGATGGATATTATTTATTTACCCCCTGAATCAGAAATACTTGCCTGCTGTGGCAGTCTCCCATAGGCACAGAGAGAGATGTGCCAGACAAAGGAGTGCGTGTTTGGGCTCAGGTCCCAGCTCGCCTGGACTGCCGGCAGCCTCAGGGCTGCTGTACCCACACCTGGCTCCTGTGGGGCTGGGGATCCCCACAATGAGCAGGAGCTGCAGGAGGGCGCTGAGCCACACCTGAAGGGACAAGCCTGAATGACAGAGATTGACCCCACTGGGCAAGTCCTTCTCCTTGAACAGATTATTCAGGATGCTACTTTTGCCAACTCCACAAAAGCCTTCTGCAACCATCATGGGCTTCGGCCACCTCAGGGCAGCCTGAGGAATGGCCTCACTAAGTCATAGAACCATAGAAGAAGCTGAGCTGGAATTGGACTTTGATGATCCTCAAGGATCATCAAAGTTCAATTCCTGGCCCTGCACAGGACACCCCAACAATCCCACCATGTGCCTGAGAGCATTGTCCAAACACTTCTTGAGCTCTGGCAGCCGTGAGGCTGTGACCATTCCCTGGGCAGCCTGTTCCAGTGCTTGACCACCCTCTGGTGGAAGAACCTTTTCCTAATATCAAATTTAAACCTTCCCTGACACAAGTTCAGGCCATTGCCTTAGATCCTGTCACTGGTTACCACAGAGCAGAGAGTCTGCCCCTCTACTTCCCCTCATGAGCAAGGGGAAGTTGTAACTGCAATGAGGTCTCCCTCAGTCTTCTCTTCTTCCAGGCTGAACAGACCAAGTGACCTCAGCCACTCCTCATACAGCTTCCCCTTAGGGCCCTTTACCAACGTCATAGCTGTCCTTTGGATGTTCTCTAATAGCTTATTATCCTTTTTATATTGTGGTGCCCAAAACTGGATAGGATGATAATCAATGTTTTGGAAGATATTTTCACATAGGTGTCAAATGCTCAGGCAGCTGCTTCTCCTTTAGCAATATGTAGCAGTATACTTCATAAAAAGATTGATATTAAAAACAATTCCAAAGGGTAAAATATATTTTTGGAGTATTTGGAAGTAGGTAAGATCTGCATGAAAAAATTTGAATCATCCCATTATTCACCTTGAAGGAAAGAAAAACATACAAAACTATATGTGAATTAGGTGTTGGCTTATTATGGCTTGGGGAGAGAAGAACTAGAAAATTTTGAGGTCTGGGTGTCCTAATGTCATGATAACCAAGAGTCACTAATTTCATTTTTATCCTAGGACATATTGCATTCCAAAACAGCGGTTTAAATGCCAGTTGAATATGGATAGTTTTCAGCAATAATTTGGTCTTAAATTGATACAACAGTTTCTTGATCTGTTCCTCTACCGTGTGTGTGTATATATATACATATATATCTATATGTACACACACCGACACACTGCATTTTGACAGCATCTGAGAAACCAGCTGCATTACCCTACCAGGTTGGATTAACAGCACGCATTAGAACTAGAATAAAATTTAGAATATTAAACCCCTATTCAAAGCAATATCCTTGTTGTAAATTCATAAATAATAAACACATTAAAAAGTCAGTGCATGTTTGCTCACAAGTCAGGTTGAAACCAGACCAAACAGGACCTAAATAGACAAAAACAATTAAAATGGTTAAAACAAATTCCAGCAAGTTCCCCAAGACCGGCTGTGCCCTTTTTCTTTATGTTTCCACACAGATGGAGAAATGCTGCACCGTATCTGGAGGGTGAATGGGGCAACACACGCAGCCCCATTTCCAAATACATGGACTACAAAAAAGAAGAAAGAAAAAAGAGTCAGAAGTATCAACTAAGGGGATCCAGTCTCAGGTTATGAAGGGGGTATGACAGTGACATAGGTGGCAATAGCAATCAGTTGGAGGGAGGCAGTAGCACATTGATGACAAAAGGTGCTGAGGTCTGAAAAGAAAGACAGAGACTGAAATATTATGTTTGAGGTATGAAACAAGTTATTTCTCCTCTGTGGTTAGCTGAAGTTCAACTTCCTCTTTCCATTATAAAAGAATACATGAACATTTTGAGTAACCCACAAGGCTCAGACTCTAAAAAAAAAAAAAGCCTAAAGAGTTTACGTTTTGTTCCCAGATCCATAGATCAGCTCATTCCCAAAGACAATGACGGAAATTCTCTGATACTGGATATTGGGGCTACTGTCCAAACTCACCAGAGCAATGTCTCACTCTTAACATTCTAGATTTGTACCAGAACTCAAATATTGAGACTAACCGAAGAGAAAGGGAAATCATTTTAAGTAATTTGGTAATTTTTTTGAAAGTACACTGAACAGAAACGATAACAACTAGAAATTATCACATTCCTTTCCTTGAGAAAGGTGGAGAAAAGAGAAATTTCACACGGGAAGGTCAGCAGTGGCTCTAGAAAATGTCATGCCACAGGTGGTATAAATGTAAATGAACACTTGGCAGTCTGGAACAGGAACTCAGTGATGGGGTTTTTTTCTTTTCTTTCTTTGTTACCTTTTTTCTTTCTGTAACTGAGTGGATTTATTTAGCATACTGAGACTGCTGTCTGTAGTTACAAAATTAAGGGTGCCTGGTGGGACGCTCCACAGCTATAGTTTCACCCAGGTGGTTCAATATCTCCGATGGTTTCAACAAGTTTAGAAGAGTCCCTGCCAATTCTCACAGTGTTTCCCTTTCTGTCACCTCTCATGCTTATCTGTATGTTCCCTGTTCTTTTCATCAGTCCCTAAGTCTCCAACAGAGCTGCATATTCCTACACATGTTGGCTTTTTATCCCTGTGTCCGTTCTGAAACTGGTTCAAACTGTGATTCTCTGCTCAGAAAGAAAACCACACCCTCCTCCTCTTCCCTCAGATGGTCTCCTCTTCTTCAGGTGTGTTCTTAACTTACACTCCAAATGAAAGGGGAGCCATCAGTATGGTGAGAATCATCAAGACTGATCACTCTTTGCTACTGTCTTTCTGAATCTCGATTTTTACAGTGAATAACTTTTATGGTCTCAATCTACATTTCTATTTTCTACAGAGACACTCAAGCTATCTCAAAACGTGCTGCTTCAGGTCTCAAGAGCACTGTAGCCCTCTTCCACTACTAGGAAGTTGAATCAGTTCCGGAAAAGTGCATATGCAGGTATGTTACTTTTACACTAACTGTTTTTAGAGCTTTACCTTTCCTATATAAATTTCTGACTTGCAGGGAAAAGCAATTATCTACTGCACACTACAGTTCTGTGACTGTTTCCCAGATATCTCTAAATGGAGCCCATCCATCAACTGCACTTTGATTTTCCGCTGTTGAGAGAGTAAACAGTTCTCATCAGGTAACTTCTAAATGCATAATCAAGGTAGCGTGCACTCATGTCATGATATATGACTTGTAGCAGCCTATAAATGTCTTCATTTACCTTTAAATTTGTTTAGCATAATCAAAATATAAAAGGCCCTGCATGGATTTTAGACAACTTTAAATGATTCGATTTTGTAATACTTGTTTAATTTTCATAATTACCACAAATCTGTCCACTCCATTTTAAGGACCAAGCCCATAAAACTAGCATGCATTAGTATGCTGAGGTTGCTTGCATGTCTTGTGAGCAAAAGCCTTATGATAAGCGAGATTAAATAGTGAATTACTTCATCAGCTCTTTCACACATCTCTAGATTGCTTGCTGAAACTGTAGATCCTCTACCATGATTTTTTTCCCCATAAAATTCCCTCAGCACACACTGCAATCATGTTTACTAGCCATTCTTGGAACTGGCAATTCATAAAGCTTTAATACAAAATTTTTTAAAAACCCAAGAAAAACCCCAACATATTTTGAAAGTAATTTTTTGAAAAATGAAAACACTGAAGTATGTTTCTATTCTACTATAGGGTATCCTTAATGCACAATGATTCAGTCTTGGAATGAATTTAACAACCGCTCTTTCATATGCTCACAAAACATGGTTCATATCTCGTATTTCTTTCCTGATAAGACTAAATAAGCCAACTGAAAACTCTGTCTTCAAAACTGTTAGCAGAGCAATTACCACTTTTTTAAAAAAATAAAAGATGTCCTTGGGGTGCAGTTTCTTTCTTCTACTTGTATCAATTTTGAGCAGACAGCATTCCATATGCATTTCTTCATTTATTCAAGGATGATGCACATTATACATGGATTGCAGCAAAAATCAGAATTAATTAGTGGCAGGATGGAAGCTGCCAATGTGATTGCACTTTTTAAATGCTTCACTTGAATTTATTTAAAGTTTCAGCTTCTCTCATTCAGTTCCTGTTTTGTCTTTGCCCATGGGACTACCGAAGCCACTACTTTTCCTCATTACAGCACTGTCGCTGAGTGTAAAAAGATAGTTTTAATATCCCCTTGAAAAAATACTTCAAGAAAGTTAGCTAGGTGTTTTAAGGGACACTTATTTAGGTACCAACCCCCTACACTTGCCATAAGTCACTGACAAATAGGTCTTGTTGATCCATCAGCCATAATACTGTTTTATTTCTGCATCGAAGTAAATTCTGCATGCCTTTGGTTCTCTAACCAATGAGAATTATTTTTATTGCTTCCTACATACAGAAAACACCAGGAAAAGAAGCAAGTGCTTTACAGACAAAAGTCACAAATACCAAAGCTGATGGTTTGTTTTGCATTTTTTCTTTTTTTCTCTTTTAAATATTTCCAACCAAGACTTCCCATTCTCTTAACTGTGTCCAGGGGAGTTCATCCTGCTTTAAATGTTCAAAAGACCTTTTTTCTCACAAGAACACCTCAGGCCACTGAGAGGCCACAGAAATGCTGGACACAGTAAGGAAACTCAAGGCAGCAAGGGGCAAGGCCAATGCCCCTACTCCAAGGGGGTCTAGAATCTGCTCTTGTCACCTTTTTGCATTGCCCCAGTGGAAAACAGGGAACTTGAGCCCCAAGGTAACCCTTGTGAGCCAGTCATTATAAAGAAAATTACAAGCATTGAAAAATGCTTGACCACTACTACAGGAGCTTAGTTTATGACACGAGCTGCTCTTTGAGGCAGATCACCACACCTCAGTGCACACACAGTTTTCATCCACTAACTCCTCCATCCTTCCAGTGCTTCTTGGGGTTTTAGGAGTTCTGCTTTTGTTTTTCTTTTTCTCTTAAATAATTTTCCCCATACGTGTTGCCAGGAGATGGTAAGGACTGGATACTTGAGAGAGACAAAAGACCCTGGCCACAGGGGGAGGGGTCCAGTTGGCTACTCTCTTTTACCTGGGGTTTTCTCATGTAGGGCAGAGATGCCACGAGATTTTAACTGGGAAAAGGGGTTGGGTGGAGCCCCTAGGGCTCTTGCTCTCTCGGCTGCGGTCGCTGTGGAGAGAAGTCGTCACCACTGCAGGATTCTGCCTTCTGCCGCCTTCCTTCTACCGTGAGTGGAGCTCTGCTTGCTGGAGCAGCCGTGGCACTGGGACCCCATTTAACACCCTGCCTCACTAAGAGAGGGACTTTTTCACCATCTGCTGGGGTGCCTCAGGGGAAAACCCCGGGATCCTCAGCCCGCCTCTCCCTGCCCCGCTGGGAGCTGGGCCGCTGCTGCCCTGTCCCCACTGTTCCTCTGCCACTGCTCCGAGCCCTCGCTGCACTGCAGCTCCGCACCCCCTGCCTGCCGAGACCTCCCGGGGTTCCCGCTACAGCTCTGGAGTTGGATACATCTCGTCTACTGTCAAAAATGACGAGCCAATTAAAAATTTAAAGGCTTTATAAACAAGAAAACTTACAAAATTAACAATTAGGGACCCAAAGTGGCGATCTGCCAGGCTGCAAGGCAAAGGGTACAGTGCTGGACACTTAGCCACTGGAGGATAGGGCCAGAGGCACACCTAGTGGGCGGGAGCTTCAGCTTTTATACCCCTGGATTGGGTGCATCCCTCTCCCTTATCTCCGCTCCTTTGGATGTTCCTGGTTGGCTCGAGTGTGTCTAGGGACTATGGATTGGGCAGTGTCAGGCCAATAGGGTCAGGTGTGCTATCCCCTTTTGTTAATCAGAAGCTCCAGTGCTCCTCCCTCTTTGCCTCAGCCTCTGGAAAGTTCCTCCAGACGCCATCTTTGATTTAACCATACATTTAATATATAATTAAATAAGAACTCAACCCAACATAACCATATATCCCGCAACTTCAACAATACAACATGCCACAAACAAATAATAACTCACCCCAACACAACCATATATCCCACAACCTTAACAATACGACACTCCATAACACTTAAATTCATTAACTAATTAATATGGCCTCAACTCATTAACCAATTAACAGTCCACAATAACCTAACCCTCAATTAACACACGAAAGCCAACCCAGTTCTGTTTATAACATCTACCACCCGGTATTTCATGCTCATCCCTGCTGTTCCAGCCTGCTGCTCCCAAGGGTCCTGCTGGGGCTGGGATCGGCTGCCCCTGGGGGTTTGTGGAGCCTTTCTTCCATCCCTTCCCGGCTCGGCCCGGCCGCCATTGCCGCGCGCTCCCCGAGCCCGCGCCACAGCGCCCCCTGCAGCCGCGGGGGAACCATCGCACCCGCCCTGCCCGCCTGGAGCCGCCAGCGCCCCTGCCGGCGGTGAGCGGAACTGCACCGAAGGGGAAAGGGGCTGAGGCCGAGAGAGGCCGGCACCGGGTGTCTGGGTCTGTTTGGTGTTACTGACACCGTTATTGGTGTGTGTTTGCCTTCTTACATATACTAATAAAGAACTGTTATTCCTATTTCTCATATCTTTGCCTGAAAGCCCCTTAATATCAAAATTATAATAATTTGGAGGGAAAGGAGTTACACTTTCCATTCCAAGGGAGGCTCCTGCCTTCCTTGGCAGACACCTGTCTTTCAAACCAAGACAGTCCTCCTGCTGTTTGAAGCTCAGGCCTTCCTTTTTTCCTTCCCACACAACTCATTTCATCCGAGATAACAGCATTTGCTGTGCCCTCTCTCTGTTATTCTGGTGTTTTCTTCCTCCTGTGCCACTTCCAGCAGTGATTAACAAGCTCACAAATTATTCTGTCATTACTTATATACTTGTTTATGAAACTTCCAACAGATGGGTAATGGTCTTCCAAAATAATAGTTACCTCCAGGCACACATGTTGACAAAGCAAAATGAAATGCTTTTGTTTATACCCTGGGCTCCTCTTTGTGATACATGAAAAGTGCCTTAAATGATTTCTGCAAGTCTTTTTGACTCAACTGCTATTCCTCAGTGGAGTCAGTTTCCCACAACGTTGTAGTCCTTGCCCTCTGTGGTCTCCCAGTCAAACCCTGGAAGCCAAGATTCAGTACTTCTGCTATTCTGTTTTTGTCTTAGAAACAGTCAGAAAACACCTTTGCGACGTATGAAAAAGTTACTAGAAATGTTGCACTACTCTAACTGCAAGAAGATAGTCATGAAAGACAGGAAAAAAAGAGGACAGATTTGTAGACTAATGGGCTAAAATTTAATGTTTGGAAATATGCTCCAAAAGACCAACAACAAGTTTAAAAGCTCGATACTTCCACTCATCACATACTTTTTCAGATTTTTTTTTTTTGCCTGAGCATGTTCTGGGTCTAGTGATCTCCTTTCCTCCTATATGCCTTTGTTATATATTAACACTTTGTGTCTATGTGAACCCAAAAGGAATAGAAAGGCAAGCTCACTATGAAATTACCAAAAATATTCTAGTCTTGCCTTATGTCTTGCCCTTTAGTTAGAATAAAATGCAAATACACATATTCCTTTTATAATTATTTTCTTGACTTGCTTGTTTTGAGTAACCGTATCTCCCTCTAGGGCTATTTCAGACTTATGCAAGACTGATTTAGTGCTGAATAGAAACATCCCTGGGCAAATTGTGAGGATTGAACAAGAAATATTAAGTCAACTTGAATTGTGATAATATGGATGTTACTATCATTATTCAGCATTTTTGTAGAACTCATCATTAAAATATCCCATAAGTTCATGTCTCACCACACAAGAATCTCAGAAAGGCAATGTAACTTTCAAAGGTAGATTGTGGATATTTTTTAGAGGGGTAATGGACTTCAACTTGGTTTTGATGTAGTGAAACTGACTTTGAGGAAGAAAGCCTCATCAACAATGAATGCAAGGGTTGCACATTTCTTTGACGATTTTATTGTTTTGTACATCACTTATTTTGAAAGTGACTAACTAAAATTTATGTTCAATCCATAATAAATTCAGTAGCAACTCTGAATGAATCACGTACTTATGGTGCTGTTACAAATTTTTTTTCCTATGAGTATACTCTTTGATTACTCCCTAAAATCTCAAAGAATAAGCCTGGTTTTCCTAACAGCCAAAGTTCCAGAACACTAATTAAAAGGTTTACATCTTTGTAATATTTATTAAACCAGCAGGTTAGTAACCAATAAAACAGTTGCTAAATGCTTTTTATGGGGTATTTTATAACAGTTAAGTTTCTCTTTTAAAAAAGAAGCACATAAACAAACCAAACAGCAAGACTCATTTATACCCTCCAGCACTCCCTGAATCAGGTTGTTTTCTCAGCAACACAATACTGGACACACCTGACTGCATAGTTCCCCATTCTTCCTTCCTGTTCTCTCATTTAGATTCTTTTTATTTGTTCTTTAACCTTTTGGTGTTCATTTCTTTGACAATTCAGTGTTCACTTCTTTACAGAGTGTCAGTAAATGCACTATTGAAAGAGACTGATCTGTAGATCCTGACAAGCATAGAAATGATCAGAACTTGGCTGTAAAAGACTAAATCACAACCTTAGAAAACATAAAACTCTTAAACAATTCCAAGAAAGTGCTAGGTGTGCTCAGCCCCTGGCTTTAAAGAACAGTTCTTTGCTATTCAAAATACATGTACTGCAGAAATCAAGGACTGGATGACAGACCAACAAGAAAGAAAAAGACTCTAATGTAAAAAGTGTTTCAAAAATATTCCAGTTGGAGGCATCACATAGAATAGACACTGAAACATATAGAGCCAAGTTCTGGAGTTCAAAGAATGTATTTGTTGTCTTGTTTATTAAGAGTAATTTAAATTTCTCAGTGGTCATCAAATTTCTAAGGCTCTCATTGCAGGAATAAGGCTTGTCGCTGTGAAATACGTGTGTGGTGAAGGGATCTCCATGACATGTGTCCTGAGAGATGCAGTAAAGGGATTTCCCTGGGTACAAAGGCATACTGATGGGGTGATAAGTTATCAGACCCTCATCACTACAATTGGCCAGGTGGAGGAGGGAGTGATACCAACATGTCACAATTCTATTCTGCCCCTGCACAAAACTCACAGGCTTTGTAATCTCTCTCTTTGTAACTCTCTTTTACATATAAAGTGCTGCCCACCCATTTATGATGTCAGAACATTTGACTACAGTCTCACCTCCATTTCTCCCAAAAGTATAAATTGACATTTTAAATCCTCCATGGTGGAGGAGGAGAATAAAATCCCCTTGCAGATAAGTCGACGTGCTTGCTCCTCTCTCCTCCCTGAAACAGGAACACCTCTTCGGTAAGATTTGTGCCCCTCTAACTCGGGGACACCTCTACATAGTGCTAGACACTGATATTTTGCAGATCTAGGGCATTTATCACATTATCTGGATCAATTTATCACTGCAACAATAAGAATCTGTTACCTGTTGCTTGTAATACACCACAGTATTGGTGAATCTGTGATCATGAACGAGACCAGACAGAGTGCAACCCACACTATTGGTTCTTCGGGGATCTTATTGAATGCAACCAGATTTTCAGTGACAAGTTTGGTATTAGAAATTCAGTCCAGCTGCACCAAACACCTCTGAAATCTGAGGACCAGCAGGAAAGCAAGGGGGGTTATTTTCTGCCAGAGTTCTATCTTCCTACCACAACATTCATTGGCACAGTTCTGGCTCACCACTGGATGTCTGAAGTTCCCAGGCTATAGGAATCACATTGCAGTGTACAATAATAACTTCTGAATATTACAGTAAACACACTTCCAGAAAATATAAAATAATAATAATAATGAAAATGGTTGGGTGTGTTTTACAATATCATCACAGAAAAAGCCAGGAACACAATGCAGTGTACATAATTACTATACTGGAATGTCACATTAATGACCATACTGTACACTGAAAGATAACTTTTCCAAAGATTCATATCTGCATTCTGCCATTTTTGAGTCCCTGGCAGGACTGTTCACAGTGCATGTGTGCTTAAAATTGATATATTCTGAACATTTGGTGCTCTTTTAATGATGTTTCTTACATTCAGCAGAATGTAAGATTTCAGTTTTAAAATATGTTTCCTAGTTCATCCCACTGTATACATCAATGCATTAAGCCAGTCTAGCACAAAGTTAGAGGCAGACACAGAAAAAAAAGTGTTTATTTTAAGATCAAACGAAAAAAAGCACGTCACATTTTCTTGTATAACTAACAATGAATAAACATTTATATAGTGGGTTGCTTACCAAAGTACAAGCCATTTTCCATGTGTTCCAAAGGTAGGGGAGAAGAGGGCAAGAAAGCTGACTACAGAGGAGAGAAATTTCATTGACTCACAACAAATTTGCTGCTTAAAAAGAAAAACATACTGTCCAAATAAGGAATGCAGCTAGCAAGCCAATGACAGACACTCTTCATAAAGGTGTAAGATACCACCTTTTTAGAGAAAACAAGTTTTTACTCCTAATAAGGAATACAGGAAGCTAATTTAAAGAGTTTGTATTTCTTTTTAGGGATATTGCAGCAGGGAATCAACTCCTCAGAAAGAGTGAGGACGAATGTTCATTTATGGAGGTGCTTGTTTTGTCACATTTCACAGTTCTCAGGTAATTTTTTTTATTCTTTTGAGATATTCTCAGAAGATAATGAGAATGCTCACTGTACACATAGAATTTTTTCTGCCTTTTATTGGTTTTTTGATTCATCCTTCTCCAAGGCACCTCAAGAAAATTTATATGAAACATAGCAAAAAGAAATTAGTGTCAGAGGTAGAAGAATATGCTGTATATTATGGGTAGAAAGTAGAGGATATTGTGATTCATTATTGACTATCATAATGGATAGGAGAACAAATTCATAAATTCAAGACAAGATTGTTTCCTTATGTATCATAAAAACACATTATTTCCTAAAGGGTGGATTTATTTATCTCTGGATTCAGACAGCCTGCCTTGCCAAAGAAAAATGTAACATTCTCTGAAGGATACTTGATAGCAGCGGGCCATAGAACTACTGCTACTGCTAATAATTCTAATAAGAAGAACAGCAGAACATGAACAGAAATTGAAAAAAAAATCAGAAAATATGATGTTGCTACAGACAGCATCATTAAAGAGATCAAGTTAAACCATAAGAGAGACAAAAGATAAGTGTAAGTACCCCACTGTGCAATTTTACAAATGGGCAGAAGAAAGACATGTAATATGGGTTGTCCTGAGAATTTTGTCTTCATATGCCAAAACCACTTATAACTGAGGTCAATTTCTTTTTGCCTGAATAATTAACTCTTAATATTTATTTTGAGAATTGTTGAGGCACTCCAGCCAAAACTGAAAAAACAGTTATAACTGACCATGTGATTACATGTTACAATAGGTCCTTTTGTTTTATTCCATTGTATAAGAGAGGCTACGAAGAAAAAGGAAACAGTCCGGAAGGAATAAAAATCAGAACTATCAAAGAAATAATATGTTAGACAGAAGTGCTAAGTCTCCAAGAATGATCTCCAGGGAAATAAGTGGAAATATAGAGAAAGAAGAAAAAAAAAAAGGAGTATGTCCTGGCCAGGTAATTACCTCTATCTTAGCAAGGCAGAAAAGATTAAATACTTGCAGATCTGGGAAAAGGGAAAAGAAAGGAGAAACGAAGATGTTATCTTGACAGCACCCTTTCTCCAGCTACGTGATAATCAGTGAGACCAAGCAGACAATCATTTAGTGCTACAAAGAAGACAATTATCTCTCTGCGGCATTTGGCCAAGCCACTCTCACACATCAGAGGCTAGATCAGACTTTCTCTAAAAGCTGACATCTTTTATTTCCAGTCAGACAGAAAGCCATGTCTCCTCGCCTAAAATGGGTTTTATGCTCTGGAGATGGAGACAAACAAATGGAGCCTATGGACCCTAAGGAACTATAAAAGCAAATATCAGATTTAAGCTGAAGGAAGATCCAAAGGGTAGAATCCAAAAGATTGACTAGGCTGTGGCAATTCATAGAGAAGAGGGAAACAAACGTTGAAACTGTTGAAAGATAAGGAATGAGGTAAAAAGTGAGAAAGAATGAAGTTAAACAGATTATGGGAAGGGCAATCTGAAGGACTCTTGATAGAGTGGGGTACAGAGGAGGAAAGAGAGAGGGAGAAGCAAGGAAATAGGGAGGAAATGTGATAAATAAGGGAAAACTACATAACATATGGACCTTTGGATTTTCCACTCATCTTTGTCTTCTGATCGCTCATCTTGCACTGATCTGACTGAACAACTTTCTGAAAAGACTTTGGAGAGTGTGTGAGGGAATGTGGCTGTATGTGCTGCCTTTCAGTGGTCTTCAGCCTCCCCAGGCAGCTGCTAAAGCTCTTTTCACAGTTTCAGAGGGAGAGGAGACCAAATGCTCTTTTAATGAGGGTCACGGAGAGTGTGAAAAGACGCTTCGTTTCCAAGTCTGAACAGAAGACAGAAGTTTTCTTTCAACTAGTTAAAAAGTTGTAAATTTAAATGTATTCTTGTTGCTCGTACTTAGTGAAACTGTGTATGTATTAACCCTTGTTTTGCTCGTGTCTAACAGTGCCAGCACAAAAACAACAGGTGCATGCAAGAATATATTCTGCTGGATTGATTTTGATGAAGGTGCAGAGTCTTTGCCATTAGCCAAAAATCAGACCTTAATAGCAAGTAAAAAAATTTTAGTTTGTCAGCAGAGCAAAGAGGCAAAGAGATGCAAGAATAACTTCCTTCAAACTCAGCCACCACTGTCACGTTAAACACCTTGTTTCACTGACAGGTTTCTTATTGGCAACAGTTTTTTAAATTTTGACAGTCTTGTTTTCATTTCATGCATCTGTGCATTCACTGTTACCCATATAAGCTTGTTAAAGAAGTTTTTTATTCTTTCATCTCATTTGTAGTTAAGCTTAAATCGTGATTTAAGCTTGAAAAGCACCAGGAGCACCATTACACCTTACCTCCCCCTAGGTTTGTTTCAGGTGGGACACTCTTTAAATGAGAGATGCATAGACCTAGAGAATGATTGAGTAAATGTGTGGAGCAAATTTCAGAGGTCTACATGGGAATCTGGATCGCAGAGAAAGACAGAGTGACTGAACGAGTTATTTGGACAGGTGTTTGTAATTTAAAGTAAACTGATGATGAACAGCATATATCTTCAAAGAAATCTGCCTGAAATATTTCATCAATATCTGCAAGAAAAAAACACCCACAGTAGTAAATTAGTCACCAGACAATGTACAAGTACTGAGTGAAACCTTCCAAACACATCTGAATTTGTAATGAGACCTACTTAATTGTATTATGACACACAGCCCACCAAAAAGAGAAAAGGTGCCACCAGAATAGGCAGCATCATAGAATCATTAAGGTTGGAAAAGGTCTCTGAGATCAAGGAGTCAACCAGTAACTCAGTACTGCCAAGTCCACCACTATGCCATGTCCCTAAGCAGCATAGCCACACAGGTTTTGAACACTTCCAGGGACAGTTATTTCCCTATTTCCCTGAGGCACCTGTTTCAGTGCTTGCCCACCCTTTCAGTGAGGCAATTTTTCCAAATGTCCAATCTAAACCTGCCCTGGTGTAGCTCAAGGCCATTTTCTCTTGTCCCATCACTTGTTGACTGGGAGAAGAGCCCAACAGAGAGCCCAACCCTTACCTGGCTACACCTTCCTGTCAGGCAGTTGTAGAGAGTGATAAGGTCTCCCTTGAGCCTTCTTTTCTCCAGGCTGAACACCTCCAGCTCCCTCAGCTACACCTCATCAGACTTGTCCTCCAGACTCTTCCTCCCCAGTTATGTTGCCCTTTCTGCACCTAAAGTCAGAGTTCAATAAAATCATAAACAAAGTTAAAGAGACACTGAATATTCTGCCTGGAATACTAACTTTGATTATAAGGATAATAATTAATTATATTTATTATTAAAAATTGTGGATTATGCCTTTTACATCCATGTTAAAAAATAAAGTGACATGTTGTAATTGAGAAAATTATGACAAATGTTTTTGTCCTGCACAGAGAGGTAATTCTTAACAAAAAGTAAACAACAGAAGGGTGAGCAGATAATTAAAACCCAATCAGAATGATCTAGAACAGCAAAAATTCCTATTATCAGTAGATCTAATTTTGAAGACAAGAAATAGAGAGAGACCTCAAACTCACGAGCACATTATGAATTGGTCAAATAAGTGTTAAGTAACAGGACATCAAAAGTAAAGTAAAGCTAGTAAAACCTGGGAGAACTGACCATAAAAGTAGTGTCACAACTAAGAGTGTCAAAACCAGGAGCCACTGAAAATAGCTTCCCTCCCACAGATATAGAAAAAGCAGCCCTTCCACCCAAAGACCTTAGCTGCCAAAATCAAGGCAAATATAAGACNATAAGTGTTAAGTAACAGGACATTGAAACTAAAGTAAAGTAAAGCAAATAAAACCTGGGAGAACTTACCATAAAAGTAATGTCACAACTAACAGTGTCAAAACCAGGAGCCACTGAAAATAGCTTCCCTCCCACAGATATAGAAAAAGCAGCCCTTCCACCCAAAGACCTTAGCTGCCAAAATCAAGGCAAATATAAGACGCAAAAGTAATTTTTTTTTTCCAGATAAAACCTTGGAGGTGCTATTCAGGTTAACAACTGTATAGCCTATCAGTTGACAACAGGTTCATAAGAATGGAGATTAGTACATTCATCAACTAAAATATGACAGTGGGGCAGAACAAATACCAAAACAATAGAAATTTACTACCTAAAGGCAATGAATTACAGGTCCTTCATCACATAAAAGTGGACACTCCATTCCCCTGGAAATCCAACTGTGTGTAAGCATATAATTTGTGCAGATATCATCATTCAAAGCACTACTGTCTCTAGCAACATTGGATTACAAAGTTGGATTAGAAAAATCAGTGGCTAGGAGAACAGAAAAAGCATGCATTTTTGAAAGAGAAACTCT
Organism: Mohoua ochrocephala; assembly: GCA_013398855.1. Classification (NCBI taxonomy): domain Eukaryota; kingdom Metazoa; phylum Chordata; class Aves; order Passeriformes; family Acanthizidae; genus Mohoua; species Mohoua ochrocephala. The sequence continues at coordinate 1,293 of VZTA01018446.1, read as the reverse complement.
TGGCAGAGTTTAACTGACTAAGAGTTAGAGTTACAATCCTGAAAATCCTCACTATCCAGTTACCAGTTTCCATAGAAAGAGCTTAATTCAGTGCACATTATTGCTTCCCTGTAGACCCAAAAGTGCACTCTCCATGCATGTGTAGAAGTGCCTCTGTTGGATTTCACTTGAGCAGCTTAGCACAAGTTTATCCCCACCGGGATCCAAAAGCCAGATAGTCCACAGCTTCTGGTTCCTAAATATGCACACATCGTGCACACCAACAGGCTCAGGTGAGAGAAGATGCAATTTCTACTTACCAGTTTATTTTGTAATTGCAATGGTCATCCAGGTGCTTAATAGGCAGAGCATTTGAGCAGGAGAACATTCAGCCTCTCTTGGAAGATTCCCATAAGCCAGGAAAGCACATTCATCCAGGGTAAATAGGCTGTTTTGGACAGGGACACATCCCACCCATCACATCTGAAGCTCTGCAGCCCAGACTCCCAAAAGCACAGCACTCAAGGTTGCCCCGAGAGGAAGACATTACAAAAACTACAAGTAATCTTTTCTTCTCTTTGTGGCCCAAGAAATCTTGATTTCCTGTACTCAGGCACACTGCCAATAAAAAGGATAGAAGACTGTTGCTTTGAGTGCACTTCTAGGAAGTCATCTGAATTTTAATTCCTCCTAGGCAAGCTGAGAGACCAGGATGTAGTTTCTCACATTCTGCATTTATGCTCTATTCATCAAGCCGTGATCCCGTGTGGGTTTTGCTCTTTTTGCATGTGTTGCAGAGATTTCCCAGGGGCGTCACTATAGCATTTTGAGTTCTTTTAAGAAATCAAGTACCTACGGACCTAAGTCACTTGTTAGCAACCAGTAATGCATCACGGACTTAGCACAAAGGCCTCTAGAAGGTGACATTATAGTGTCTGAAGGGCTGTGATAGTGACCACATTTCTTAAACCTGTCACATGGGAATAGATATTTCCAAGTGCCTGAGAAGAATTACCTCACCCTGTATAAAGAAAAGGCCCCATGTTCTTTTCTTCAGACTAAGTGGACTCCTTAGTGGTTATAAAAACTTGCCGAAGACTCTATATAGATATTCCACATGTCTTTGGTATTTTACCTTTCAAGGAGACATTACTTTCCTCATTTGGATTTCAGACAAACCATATCCTGAAGATAAAAACAACAGAAGGAAGCTCGTTTTGTATGAGAAGCAGAACAGGTCAAAAATTACTTTTAAGTATGATGGAATAAAAAAAAATTTCATATAATTGTCTGTTCTGGTTTGAAAGACAGGTG
>VZTA01018443.1:114919-187462 GCA_013398855.1 Mohoua ochrocephala | reverse complement strand
ACTCAGGAGAATGCAAGAGTCTGAAAAAATTCTTGCAAAGAACTTAAAAAAACACCAGAACCACCACCCAAACCAACGAAACCAATCCAAGCCAAACAAACACCCCAAACAAACAAGTTTTAGAGCTCATGCAAGTAGATTAAGAAGGCCCTTGTGGAAGAGTTCAGTTCATTTTTTACAGGTATTCTTACTGTTTTGCCTTGTTACCCTATTAGTGGCCCTGGAGTCCTTCAGTTTACTCATTGTCTTTTTCTCACAGTAGCCTATGTCAGGGGAGCTACGTTACAGTTCCTAGTATACTTCAGGGAGTGATTTGGATGCTAAGTAAAGGCTGATAGAGGCTTTTTGTGTAGTTCTCTGTTTTCCCAGTTTGCTTCAAAAACATGGAAGCATGTTAGTCATTTCCTGTTGGTTTTTCCATAAGAAGGAGGTTAAAGGCTTCACTGCAAGTTAACAGGTGGTTTTTGGCTTGTGTTCCTGTAGAACCTCTCCAAGCAATGTGTTGACTATACATTAGCTATAGTGTTTGCAGTAGGTATGCTGGGTCTACAGAAATTAATTCTAGTTGCTTTCCTGTACAGTAACGAAGATGACTCTAAATAGTAATCAAATAGTGTTTGCCAAAACTCAAGAGTACTATGCAGCATAATAAGCACTAGATATCGGTGTTGTTACGTGGCTTCAAAAGATATGTCATGGGTTTATTGGGAATGCTGGCTTTTGAAATTGATCCTCATTCTAAAGAGTTTGCTTATGATGAGAGTCTCTGCAGGCCCATGCTTTGGCATCATCATAGCTGGGAATATGGAGTTATGAAACATTAGCTAAAAAGGCTTGTGTGCAGATAACTTTATGCTAGAAGGGGACCCGAGCTTAAAAATTCCTAAATAGCATTGTCTCTCATGGAAGCATGGAGGTCTGATGGATGGTCGTAGCTTTTTGTTATTGTGGGTGCGAGGAAGAATCGGTGTAGTTCAGGAAATTGTCTTAAAATCCGGCAGGACTGCACTGGCACGTTCGGCTGATCTCTGCTGAGCTGCACGTTTCCTTTGAATGTAGGTGTCTGACGATGGGAAAGAGGAAGCCAAGTGCTTGGAGTGAGACTCAGCGATAGAGGGACAAGTCTGAATGAGAACAGGTCAGATTTAGGAACCTCTGGGCTCTTCTCTTGTTTCAGGATGTGGAAGGCACAGTTGTGAAAATATCTCTTCATTCCTGGACTAACTGGGCACATGGTATTGTGTGGCTTGCAGTGAGACTTAAGTTAGTGTTTCGATGTTAAAGGTCACAGCTGAATCATGAAGCTGCATTATATTTAAAAGCAAACTGGGAGTCATAAGGCAACAAGTACACAATAAGAAATGCAGTGAAGTCGAGAGGTTTCAGTGTAGACGATAACTCTGGACATCATCTTGACTTGACAGATGCCTTCCAGGATAAAACAGTTGTCATTTCGTTCTTCTACACAGCTGAAAATACCATGTGTATGACAACACATTGTGCTACATAACTTCTAAGCACAGACTACTTCGAGTGTCTGGCTAACCCTGTGTCATGGTTTAATCCCAGCCAGCAATCAAGCACCAGGCAGCTGCTTGCTCACTCCCCCACCAGTGGCATTGGAAAGAGAATTGGAAGGGTAAAAACTGGAAAAATGGTGGGTTGAGATAAAGACTGTCTAATAGGAAAAGCAAAAGCCGTGCATGTAAGCAAAGCCAGACAAAGAATAAAGAATTAACTGTTTCCCACGGGCAGGCAGGTGTTCAGCCATCTCCAGGAGAGCAGGACCCGTCGTGGTACCGGTGACTTGGGAAGACAAACACCATCACTCCAAATGTCCTCCCCTTCCTCCTCCTTCCTCCTGCTTTATATACTGAGCATGAAGTCGTGTGGTCTGGAATATCTCTTTGGTCATTTTGGGTCACCTCTCCTGGCTGGGTCTCCTCCCAACCTCCCATGTACCTCAAGCCTCCTCACCAGCGTGACTGACAGTACAAAAAGCAGAAAAGGCCTTGGCTCTGTGTAAGCACTTTTCACCAATAACAAAAACGTCTGTGTTATCAACACTGTGCGCTCTTATCAATGGTGTGTTCGACAGAAATCCAAAACATAGCCCTGTACCAGCCACTGTGAGTAAATTCAAGTCTATCACAGACAAAACCAGCACATCCAGACAGATCAGTATTAAACCAAAGTTTCCCTGGGCAGGGCCAGGATTGCCTGTGTGATGTTTTCTTCAGCTGACTCTCGTAGTGGTGTGTGGAGAAGCCATGTTCTGGCCCTAGGTGGGAAAGTGCATGGCTAACCTAGCGGAGATCTGAGTGAGTGCTGCTGCTTGCAGAATGAAACCTGCTGGAATGCACATTTTAATTGGTACAAGGTGAGACAGTAGTTCTGTGGCAGCGATTTTGTAGTATGACTGAAAGTTTGACGTTAGTACAGTTTCAATGCCAGCTGACCTTCGTGCAGAGGGGGACACTACTCCCTCCTTTTAGAAAATGCACAAAATGTGCCTCACTTCTGATAGTAGAGAGGTTTGGTTTTTTTTTTCCCTCTGGTGTTTGGAATACAAGGAAATAAAAAGAGAATGCGCAACAACATTTGACAGTGCCTGTGACTGACTTCAGCTGGACCCCCTTGGCAGTGCTGGGCCCCTGGTCAGCTTTCAGCCTGGTTAATGCTAGGCTTTGTTTCTTGCATTGCTAGTCTGAAGAGAATGCTATGACTTAGGGATCCCCTCAACTTGACTCATCTGGCTACACCAGCAAGCTGGCATGATTTCCAGCAGTTGCAAGCTTTTTCTCTTTCATTGTAAATTTCTTTGTGCTCTAAAGTATAAGAAGTTGTAGATTGATGGTGTTACTGAAAAGCTTTAGAAGTTTCTGTTGGGATATTGGCTATGATTAAGGAGTTAGAATAAGAGGAAACAATCGTGAAGAGGGGAAGTGCACCTTTTGAGTAGTAGTGCTTATAGCTTTCTCAACTTAGTCATCAGGACTTCTAGCTAAGAGGTTCATCAAACAACTGTGTTTTGTAGGATTGTGTATTTTGTGCTTTGCTTACGTTCTTTCAAGTTCCTAAGCCAAAGGCAAAAAAAACCCCATCCAAACCAATGAAGGTAAAAGTGATTTGTTTATTAATTGTGCTTTCTGTTTTTGCTGTGTTGGACCTCATCGTACAGAGAACATGAAAAACTTTCAAAAGATGCTTTTGACTCCTGTGATGAGGGGATTAGGATGGAGAGCAATTCTTCTGCCTAACTTGTATTCTTATTCAATTCCTGGAAATATTTAAAGTATTTCTGGCATGCTAAGTGTGACCTTTCAGTATTAGGTTGTATTATTACAGTGTAACAAGACTGAATCTGAGCTAGCAGAATTCTGATCAATAATTTCCTGCGCTGTGCAGGTGTCTCGATGATAAACATGTTCCTTTTAGCATCATATGTGAGGTAATGGTTTGCATAATACCATTTTATATGCCTGGTTTCTTACGGCTTACAGTAAAACTGTATCATTTAGGATTCTTTCTTGCCCCCCCCCCTCCTCTCCTGTCCCCTTTGTTCACTTCTGTAGGCCCTTTTCAGAAGAATAGACAATTATGTTCAGATATTCACTGTCTTCACTGTCACTGCCAGATCTTGAGAGTTGTTTCATTGGAGACATTTGAATTTGAATCTGAAGCTGCAGCGTTTTAAACTTTTCCATGACAGACTTCTTGCTTACTGTGCTCTAGATAGAATAGGTACCAAATCAGCATATAGACTACTGAGTTCTTAAACTTGGGTTACTTTCCTTCTTACAGTGTCTTTTTTTTACCTGCAAATACCCTTTTTTACCAGATTCCACAAAATTAGAAACAGTAAAACTGGATTTGCTGGTTGTGGTCCTGTTGCTATGCTCTACATGGAAATTCCAATTTAGCACAGGATACAGAAGTCACCTCTCTTCGCTGAGGAATTAAGTGAGGCTTGTTCTTGAAATATGTCTGTTTCTGAGGACTGTGGCTGGGGGTTATGGTAGTCTTCTATAAATAACTACCAAAATAATATCTGTAGACCTCTAGCAGTCACAAAGCAGTTCCAAAAGTAGTAATACAAAGCCATCATAGATTATTTTTTAAAAATAATTGTGTGCACTCATTAATCCCTCTGTCTCAAATACCTTTCTCCTTAATTTAGCTCTCATGAGCAAAACTTCCTGATTATAAAACTAGATCTTTTTTCCTGAATGACTATGTATCTTGCTTTATGCAAATGAAAGTTGCATAAATCAGACTAGAGAAAGAAGCTGTTTGGAAAGCACTGTAGCTATGTTATGAGTACTGCTGCTTATTCCTGAAATGGGCTTTGTAATCTCCTACAATGAAAGTTAAAATACTTGAATACTGTCGCTGTCTATCAAGCACTGAATTTTTCCTTAATGGTAATAAACACAGATTCTCCTAAGTTGCGTTTGTCCTGTCTCCTGATAATTAGAGAAGCCTGCTAGAAAAAAAAGTGTCATCACAAAATCATAGAGGAGTTTGTAGTTTGGGTTGGAAGGGACCTTTAAAGGTCCTTTAGTCCGGTAGATCATCCGTATGCTATATATACCAAAACCTGGTTGCTCTGAATTAAGGTTCTAAATGTTCTTGAGAAGAACCTTGTCCATGTGTCTTTTAACTAAAAGTTGTTTAAAAGTTTTTGTCTTCAGTTTTTGCTTAAACAATAGCATTTTACGTTTGCCTCTGGAGGCGTGGCAGTGAACCTTCATGCCCCATGTCTTATGGCTCTTCCTCTCTTGTCTTTCAGTGAATGGTAGTGTCTAGAAAGGGTATGTCCCTTCAGGAGAGAGGTGCCAATGTCCAACCGGCCTAATAACAATCCAGGGGGGTCACTGCGACGTTCACAGAGGAACACTGCCGGGGCCCAGCCACAAGACGACGCAGTAGGAGGAAGGTATGACTGCTATCTGTGCGTGTGTTCAAATGTATAACAGTGAAATTGATGTGATTTAGAGAATGAAGTTTTCTACCCTGCAGTCCAAGCATTGAAACTTGCATAAAATCTTTTCACCCCTGAAGTGCTACCTGTACTGTTACTGCATGGGATAAACTCATGGATAACTCACTAGCATACGTGTTCAGCTAGAATAGCAGTAGTAAAGCTATAGGGGGAAAAAGCTGTTTTCCGTAAATCACGGGTAGTAACAAATTCTTTCCCCCTCTTTCTTCCCCTGATATTAAAAATATGGTAGGGGAATGACAGGGAGAGTTTGTTACTGGGAATCTGGGAAAATCTGTGTTCTTCTTTGAGAAGACTGAATAACTGGTACTCTGTTATCTTTGCACTGCATATGAATCCTGTGCAGCTGTTGAATAATTCAAGAAAAAAAAGGTTTGCCATCATTTAATATGCCTGATATAGTGAGCAAGTGGACCAGATTGTATTTGTTCTGTAAGTGGTTGCCTCTGCAATGCAGAACAAAGAAGATCCTTAGAACTTTCCTATGGATTGACTGTATTATAACTGCCATGGGTGAAGCCTGTATGGATATGTGTTTCTTAAACTTTGTTAAAAGATCAGTCTAATGAAGAAAGGTTATAGTATGATGGTAGGCAAATCTGTCTGTATTCTACTCCCTCAGATATGTTACTGGTGCAGTTGTTGAATATGTGTACCTTGGGCTTGATTTTTTTTGGGGATGAACATTAAAATATTGCAGGTCAGTGGCACAAAAGTTTTTTACTAGGAAGGAATTGGGCTGTAAAGTTTAATGAAGATGAGGTGTAGCTCTTACTAGTATAAGTCTAACTGAGAACAAGTTGAACAGCTATTGAATGGATGAAGAAGGCCAACTTCTAAGGAACTTCAGGGAGAATAATTCAATCTGAAACATGCAGCTTCACTTTTTCTAAACTAGTCTACTGTACAAGTGGAAGAGCAGGTGATAAACAAAAGGCTTCTGCCCTGGACTAATGTGGCATAAGGAGGGGGAAGTTGCTGCCTTATGCAGCTGATTATTTTCTAAGCTGGAATTGTTTTTGGAGAATATTTCTTTTAACAGAGGCACAGTGAGCCCTTCATTCCCTTCTGCCCATTCCATGTTATCTCTGCATCTCAGTGGATGTTTAAGTTAGATATTTTCCTACCAGCTCTTTGCTTTTACACTGAACTTCACCTGGGGCAAATAAACCTCTCCCTAGAATAAAGAATCAGAGGCAAGTTCTTTGGAGATGAGATGGGGATTCTTCTTCAGATGTCAACTGTTAGTTCAGGTTTTACAGCAGAATGCCAGGGAGAAGCTCCACAGTGAGTGAGTCAGACAAACTGAAGAATTTTAAGGGATAGCACTGTTTTCTTTTAAGAAAGTCACTCATCCGTTGTTTTGGTGCATTTTGATCTGTTATGCTGTCATACAATCATTGAAGATTCACTTGTCTTAAAGGACTTCCATGAACAAGAGTGTCTTGCACTCTTAAACTGTGTTAGACCTTTATCAGATCCAGAGCTCCTTGCTTAAGTAAAGAGGATGGAAGAAGCTTAAAATCCTCTTTGGATCTGGGTCTCTTTTAGAACAGGACCTCCGCTGCCTTTGCATCTCTGAACAAGCATTTTGAGCTGGCATAGCCTGTAAAAAGACCTGGTTAAAACATGCTGGTTAATATAAAATTTAAAATGAATTAATCTTCTTTTACTGTCATCAGCATCTCCTTTTTAGTAAGGTGCTGGGCAGAAATGGCTATTGTACAAGGACCAGTGTAAGATAGATCTGTCAGGTCCTTATAAAATTTGTAGATGACATGGAAAGAGACAGGCTCTCAGATAACAGTTTTTTTAGCTAGTGCCTGTCTTTGGACACGAACCTCACAGGGCTGACCCTTCCATGTATCTAGCATGCAGTGGGATAGTATGTTTCAGTTCTGCTGCTGAGAAGTGTAAAGGAGGGTCTAGAGTTCACAGCTCGATGTGTCTTGTTATGCCTTGCTGTACTCCAGTGATAAACACTGCTTTGGCTGCTATAGTGAAAAAACCCAAAAAAACCCCAAACAAACACTGAACAAAAAACAATAGGCCTTTTCTTACATTAGCGGGTTTTTTAGGTTGCCCAAGACAACTTATTTTCGGTCTTTTCTTGCATTTGTCATCGGTAAAAAGTGAAACACTTCAGTTTCAGCTGTAAAATCACTTAGAATAAACAAGTTGTGGAAAGACTAGTTTCAATAATACGCTAATCTTGTGCAAATAACCTCGAACTTGGGATGTATCTATGTTAGTATTTTAGTTGGAGCTGGGAATGTTCTTTTGAAGCCAATCAGTCATCCTCACCTGCTGTGTTTTGGCTAACGTGGAATGGTCTTGGAGCACTTGAACTGGAATCTTTTTGGATGAAACTGAATTGAAAGTTGTGATCTATGAGAGCAGTTTGTGTATGCTGGTCACTTGTGGTTGTAATCTGGTATGCTTTGAAGTAGGAATCATTGAAATGCAGAGATGGTGGACACTGATCCTTAATGGCAACTGTCTTGCTTTACAGATTTTCTTCTGTTGATCCATACTACTTATTGATGTTGTACAGACAGTGTGAGATTTTATTCAGCCATGTTATTAGATCCACATGTTTCTTACCCCTCCTATAAACGACAGACCAATACACAAAGATTAAAAACTCCCAGCTCCCTGCCCTTCCCAATTAAAAAAAAAAGGGAATTAGACAGTAATGTGACTCTGTAGAGGGTTGTTGCTTCATGCCTAAAATTAGCCACAAAGTTTGTAAGCAGACTTAAGGGCCACACCTTCTGAAGTGTTGGAGGTTACTTCACTTTGGTCATAGATATGCAATCATAACCCTTCGAGCAAGGACAGGTTTCAATACTGTCTGAACTTGTGTACTTGATTGCATTTCTGCTTTGTATAAATAGCTTTCTCAATGCTGGAAATGCAGCAGCTTCTTTCTTAAAGCTTTCTTGTGGCTGAGGTGCACACATTTTCAAAATACAAATTAAGTGACGAAAGTTTGGAGAGTTTATGCAGTTTGTCACTCATAATTTCAGACTTGGACGTGAAGGCCAATAATCCAAGGTAAGCGTGTGGTACGGCCAGATGGCCTTGTAATAGCCTTAGAGTTACCTCGATCTCTTTTATGCTCTGGCTGGAGTGAATGCAAGAGACTTGAGTTGATAAAGGTGTTAAAAAAGAGTCAGGGGAATGATAGTGCTGCCATGCTGAAGTACTAATGTATATCTTTCTATAATCTTTGACACTTCTACAGCTTAAAGTTCTTTCTTTAAAACTTTGCCAATTTAACTTGCTGAGCTGCTACTGTTCCCTTGCATGAAGACCTTGGAAATTCCGAATTTCTCTCGGGTCTATTCTGAATGCAGACTCTCCCTCCTGTTAGATCGAGTATTGACAGACTGGCTTAACCTGGAAGCAACAATGCAAGCCCATTTTCCTCTAGGCTGGGCTTGTTTGATGTCCCCATAACGTCAATACTTAAGTCACAATGAGCAGGGGATGCCTGTAATGGTTTTCTGCTGGAGTTTTACCAGCAATTTCACACTCAGCATAGTAACTTGATCGGAGCTTTGAGTTTGATTTTGAGCTGCATTTGTTTAAAAATACAAACAGTGATACCAGGCTCAAAGAAGTATAGAAAGACAGATGCTGTTTATATCCAGTTTGTGCTGTAACAGTGATGTGTGCTTTCCTCTAAAAGAGGAAAGGGGTCTGTATTTGAACAGGGTGTATAAACCAGTGAACTGGTGGTGCTGTGTCATTCCCTCCCCATGTATGCATGTAAGCAGATTGGCCTCGGTGAGGTTGGACTAATGTGATTCTTCGCTTTCTGTTGTCAGTAGTGATGTTGCAATAACTTTATGCTTTGGATGAATTTCAGATCTTGTGGGGATTGTAGTTCTTACTGGTTTTACTACCATTTTGAAAAGTATTTAATGTTTACCTCCTAATTTAGAATTACTGTTACGATGGCACCTTTATAATTGTACAGCATGAACTCTGTCTGAAGTGTCTCTTGGAGCACTCTCCACTGAAGGATGACTCCTTGCAGGTTTGTAAGGAAGCAATAATGATGCTGAAGTTTCCCTTTGCAGCAGTAAGCTGAAGCACATGCATTAATGAAGCTTTCTTTTCATAGGAGTAGGAGGAGGGGGTGGAAGGTACTTACTGTCATTTTCTTAACTGTATATTGGCATTGTTACCGTGTGTGTTGAAGAATTGTGCCCTCCTGGCTTAGTTCCCAGTCATGCCATAGGATTTACTTTGAATGGGAGCAGTTTGGAAGTGGTATTGTGAGGCACACAATAAGATCTTTTCTGGACATGGAGCAGTTGATTGTTCCTTTCAATTGTGAGCAATGTTTCACTATGTTGGTATAGAGTAATGGAAGGGGTCCCACGTACTAGAACTTTTTTACTAGTGCTGCAAAAAATTCTTTTTTTTTATTAGAGGCATTAAATGACAGCGGTGCTTATCTTTTAGCATATTGTTAGTCTTATGGAATCTTCAGGAGTAGCAGTATTTAAGTAGGATATCATTTTGACATAAATGACTGCTATGCAGTTGAGTTATATATGAAAGTAGGATACTTCATAAGCAAATGTTAATGTTTTGGAATAAAATATGTACATGTTCATGTGTATTTGGAATTGAAGGCTAAATGACAAATGAGATCATTGTTGGCTGCGTGTAGGACTTTGGTATAAGCAGAAAGAGTGCTTTTGTCAGTTATACTGCTTTTGTTCTAAACAGGATTTGTTTTTGGACCAGTCTTGGTGATATGTTAACTGATAAGAACTTACCTGAGACCTGTAAAAAACTAAATATGATGTTTGAGTTGGTGGGGAAGACAGGTGGAGTATTTCTGAGGAGAGAAAGTAGGTGTTTTTCCACAGCTTTTTACATCTGTGCTATTGCTTTTTTCTTAATCTCATTTTTGACAGAAGTAAAAGGATGGTTTTTGCAGACTTTGTTTGGAAGTATTTAATAGCTCACTCTCAGCTGCTGAGGAGCATGACTTAGATTAAACACTTTGTTTTTTAACTAACTTCAAAAGGTGTACTTTTTTTTTTTTAATATGCCCAGAGTAACTCTGAGAACAAGTTCTAGTTGGTTCTTTATTATGGTTTTGCTCAGGGCTGGCATTTTCCACCATATTGTTTATATAACACAGCAAGCTAAATGGTGGTTCGCTTGTCAACTTCTGTATGTGTGTTACTCTAAACTTTGCCTGCCTGTGAATTAAAATGTGCATCAGCAGACAGCTTTGCCCAGTTGAATGAAGCCTTGGAGTTGTTTATTAAACTGTCTTTTAAGTTTGGGGAGGCAGGGAAGGAAAACAAAAAACCCCTACAAAACACAACTTGAAGGTGCAGAAAGAGCTCAGTCTTTCTGGAGCTGCCCCTGAGAGTGGAAATGGACAAACGCAAGCTCATAAATACTTAGCTCATAATTTTTTGTCATTAATGAGGAACTTAGTCTCTCAAAACACTTGTTGCTGGAATGAAGATTCTTAATGAATGATACATTAATGGAAAAGACTGAAGAGCTTGTAATGGTAAATTAGAAGTGAAAAGCCTTGGATTATGGACAAATGTACATGTAGCCTTACAATCTTAAAAAAAATCAGCCTTCCAGCTGCGCATGTATCTTTTGTAGCACTTGATTGCTCTCCAGGCATTGCTCATTCTGAACTCTACAGGCTATTCTAACTACCTTTGTATGAGAGTTAACTTTTTTAAGAAGACCTTAAGTAAACTGTCACAACTTCAGTATAAATTGGGACAATGATACTTTTTAGTTGGTGTATGGTTAAATGTTTTACGTTAATCCTGTAATCAAATTCTCAGTCTTCTTGATCTTGTATAAATCTTAGAGAAGGAGAGTTCATGTCATGTTCCTGTTGACTGACATGCTACTGCATGCACAGTTGCTATTGTATTGTGGACCTTCTCTTTGCGATACATGCAAGGCGAATGATTAAACTCAGAGTGAGAAGTGAGAGCACAGTAGGTGTTTTAAAATAAAAGTTAAAAAAAAAATTCTCCTCAGTTGTGACTTTCCATTTGTTGCATTTCTAGAGTAACCTTTCTGCTCAGAAGGTTGTTCGTACTGATAGTTTGATGGATAAAGAAAGCAAAGCAAATGCTAATACTCTGCACGCATTCATGATCCCTAAGATATGGTTGTAGCTTTACTAGTCCACACAAATCGGACATTGGTATAAAAGTGTATTTGGAAAACGTGTAAGAATCCGAAGGGTTTGAACATGAAAGGGGAGGAGCCTGAAACAAGTGGAAACTTTTCAGTGAATGTTTTGCATGTATTGCTTTAGCAGTATTTTAGTTGAAAAGTTCAGTTATTGTGTTTCGTGAATATCTAAAGCAAAACAAAAGTCTTTATGGGAAAGTAACCTTTTAAAATATACTTCAGAATAAATGAACCCTGATCAGTTTAGCTTACATAAAACCCGAGATTCCTGCCAAGTGTAAATTATGTAATAATGTCTGTTACTCCCATAATAAAAACATTTCATGGGGAAAATTAAATTTCACGCCTTAATCTTTTGTTGGGAAAAGGAAAATCCAAACACTCAGGATTAGGTGAAACATTCCCAAGTTTACCTTGATGGAGTTTGTTATTGTGACCTAGAGATCTGTTTTATTTCACTTGCTTTTGATAGTAAACAAGATTTCTTATAGTATGATAAATAAAAATTAATTACTGGAATATAGAGAAGATACTGTTAATTTAATCTTTCCAGACTGTCATACTCTTAGAAAGATGGGGCACAGAAAGTGTTGAACATGTACTGTGTATGTGCGTTCATCTGAGTAACTGACTAAATGACAATAATTCAGAAGGAAGAAAGTTATCAAGAAAAACAGTCCTATCACTGAAGTTTTACTGTTTTGACTCTGAGCGAATTAACATGTGGTTATCATCTGGGTAGTTAGACTTGGTACTTGTTTTCTACTGAGATTCAAGTTCGTGTTGAAATCCTGAAGAGGTTGGGGAAACTTTCTGGTCAGTAGTATACTTTGCACTGCCTTTTCTACTAGACTGGCATTTCATTGGAAGAAGCTGTTTCAAACCTTGTGGAACTCTTACCACTTCCACTTAGTCTATTGGCCTAAACTTTGCGATATTTGAGGTCGTGGGTTGGAGTAGGACAATTAAGTTGGAAGTCCACATTCCTCCTCGTCGTCTATAGTTTTTGAGGATGTTTGCAGAGCTCAACTCAAAGGGTATGTAGGCCTGGATTTATAGCATATGATCATGTAATTGGCAGTTCTTTAACTTTGAAACATTGCTTCTTTCAGCATTCATACTAGACTAGTTTGAGGTTTTTCCAAGGTTAGTGTTTCTTGGGGCTTCTGTATAGGTAGGATATGTGCAGTAGAGTTTTCCAGGTGACAGCTGAGTCAAAAGTGCATTTTATCCGGGAAGTGCAAGTGAGATGTCTTTTGCCTTAGCAATTATTTATACTGTCCTGTTTTAAATGCTGATGAGCACTCTCTTCTGAGTCTTGCAGATGGTAATTCTGAGTGGATTTCAAGGTAAATGTGGAATAAATGAAGATGTAACTTAAGTCTTAAATTTTATCCATGGTGTATAGTATTATCTTTGTCCTTCAGTCAGAACTCCTACAATAAACCATTTTTTGCATGCAGCTGAAAGCTGCTTAGAAGACCTCTTACAGCTTATCTATCTGAAACTCGTTCCTGTCTCTGACATCACAAGTTTCCTGTCTCATTTGACTGCCTTCATTGGTGGTATGCATTTCTTCATTCCTCTTACTTTGGCTGTTACCAAACAGCTCCCAATCCTTTGAACTGGTAGATCTGCAGCCAGAAAGTAACTGGTAGGGTTGAGCTTTCCTACCAAGTGGAGCTGGCTGCATTCCCATTCTGAGCACTTGATTTTTTTTTTTAAAACTGAAGAGCAAAGATGTAAATACTCATAACTGTATAAAGACTTAATGCATGGAATCTTGAGGTAGATGAGTATATATCTATTTTGAAGAAGAGATCTTTGACAGGTGCTCTAGTCTTCTGCTTTACTGTGCTAGCTTAATGCTTAAGTGAATAATTCAGTAATCTTGCACACCAGAAAGATCTGAATTTATCTGCAAAACTCGGGTGTGAGAGGATGTTTTATTCATTTAAAATGACTAAATAATTGTGTGCTTTGCAAAACAGTTACACTGGTAGTGATTTGTAACTTCATCAGGTGATTCCTTTGAAATGCTGCTTTAATATTAGGAGCTGCTGTGGAAAGGTTTGTAGCTGTAAATTAATATTTGTAAATGGTCCAGAAATAAACAATATTCCACCTGCAGGTCTGTATCTGTATCTTGGAATCCTGATAGCTTTCTGTTTTGACTTTCTGCTGACAGGTCACATTTAGGGCAGGCAAAACATAAGGCACATAGCCCTCCTGAGAGTAGAAAATCTATTTCAAAGACACCCAAAGTGCAGTCTAATACTACTTCTGAGCAGTCCAAGGGACACTTTTCTAAAAGGTAATTGTGCTTCATGTTCATATGTTAACCAGTGTTATCTGCACTTCACAACTGTGTATAATTATTGAGTTATACGGAGTTCTTATAAAACGTGTGACTAATAGATATGTAACTAATCTAGGTATTGCATTCACTGGATATATTTCAGTGTTTCAAATTCCGTTTGTTTTTTCTTTTTCTAATTCACCAACTAAGAGCATTCCATCAGCGATGGGGAGGAAATGATTTCTGCATAACTAGTCCTGGAATACTTGCAAGGTCTTTCTCCCCTTCTTCTGCTTCATGTTGGGAGAAGATTGCCCAAGGAGTTTAGAGCAATGTCCAATATGAATTGAAACATGCAGTAATCTAAAGTAGGCCTGTGTTCAGGGTAATCATCTTGGTATTGCTTGTCTGTTCTTCATATGCTTCCACTATATACACACTGGAACAGTTTTCTGTCACATAGAAGAGAATTTTGCCATTTTTGTATGTGATTCACTACATCAATTTAAAGATTTGATGAGAAACTGTCTTTTCTTTAAGAGCCTTTCTTGAACTAGAATCCAGTTATGACTAGTTATGCATTACTGAACACTCCTTACTCTCTTGTGGAACTTATATTCTCAAACATGCCGTTAATAGCTTCATGGCTTGATTTTTTTTGTTTGATTTAATTAGTTTGACATATTGATATATATGTATAAAAAAGTAAAATCTATTCAAGTTATAACTTCCCTTTTAAAAAGGCGGTGAATTGTGCTTTTATTTTGCAATCTACTTAGTTTTTGTGCTAGCAAATATGTGTGATATAACTTCTCATAGAAGCATGTGGGGGGTTTTGCTTGCTTCAATGTGAACTTAATCAACAGTGTTTCTTACATGCATTTTACTTTATTATTAAAGAATGATAGCATTTATCGTGCAAAAGTCTTACAACCGTGAGGCTTCTTGAGTTCAACTCTAATGCTGTTCCTGCTTGCTTCTACAGAGGCTGTAGTTCATCTGCTGTTTTAATACCACAACAAGAAGATCCAGAGAGAGTCAATACTTCAGAAAAGCAAAAAACGGGGCAAGTGCCTAAGAAAGACAATTCCCGAGGAGTTAAACGCAGTGCTAGTCCAGATTACAGGAGGACCAATTCTCCTAGCTCTGCTAAAAAACCCAAAGCACTTCAGCATACTGAAACTTCCTCGGAAACTAACAAGCCACATACTAAATCTAAGAGAAGACACTCAGACCAAGAGCAGCCCAAGTCTACACAATTGCCATCAACAAGCAAGGCTCACACCAGAAAGGGTGGAGCTGCTGGTAGCTCCCGAAGTCAGAAAAGGAAAAGGACAGAGAATCTGTCTTGTATAAAGAGTGGGTCATCAGTTGAATCAACTGGCACTGAAGAAAAGTCAGCAAAAGTCTCCAAGCTGGCTTCAAAATCGGTGACCTCAGCCAAAGCTGGGTGTAGCACCATCACCGATTCTTCTTCTTCAGCTTCCACCTCTTCCTCCTCTTCTGCTGTTGCCTCTGCTTCTTCTACTGTTCCTCAGGGTGCCAGAGTGAAACAGGGAAAGGACCAGAGTAAGGCTAGACGTTCCCGTTCTGCATCTAGCCCCAGTCCAAGAAGGAGTAGCAGGGACAAAGAACCGAGTAAAACAGGTGGCTCTTCGAAGTTTGACTGGGCTGCTCGATTCAGCCCAAAAGTCAGTCTCCCTAAAACAAAACTGTCTCTACCAGGCTCTTCCAAGTCGGAGACATCAAAACCTGGACCTTCAGGACTACAGGCTAAGCTAGCAAGTAAGTCATTCTTTTGTGGAAGAATAAACACATATGTTTTAAAATCAAGTCTTCTAAGCAAATACTTCCTTTTTCAAGCTGCTTGGGATCTTCCTAGAAAAATTAACTTTTAGTATGTTCTGCTGAGTTAAGTAAAGCTGTGACTGAAACTATTTACAGCTAAAGCAGACGATTTAAGTTCAGTCAGTGTTCTGTAAATTTAAGTTGCTTCTGTGTCTTGCAAATTGATTTTAAAAATAAAATACGTGTAAAATAATTGGATGTTGTGATGGGGACATACATGTTATAAAACGCTCTTGATTATATTCCTTTTGTCAGATTTTTTTTTTCCCCCCTCATTTTCTTAAGTCTTCTGTTCTGAAGTGGGAATGATAAATGCTGGAAAACAAATAGGTCGTATGTGATTTCTTCTTTCAAACTTATTTTCCTGATTTTTCCTTGTTGTGAGCATCTGTGATGTTTAAGAACAGTAATGTTGTAAACCTGGTGTACGTAGTGCTGGGGATATTAGTCACTTTCTTTTAAGTTGTTCTTACAAAGTATGGCTTCTTTCTGGTGCTGAGTTTGAATAGCAGCTACTCTTATTGAACACGATCACTGAGAAATGTAGACTGAGCACCTGCTTGCTGGTATGCAGATAAGCTTGTAGCTCTGTTGTCTTGGACAATTTTTTTTTAAAAAACAATGTGTTTGGCTGCCTTTGTGTACTGAATGATTTATTTACTGCATGTATTCTCTAAAACTTGATGTAGGAGGTTGGATTCCTAAGCTTGCTTACTGTTGCTCCTTTACTTAGGCATGATCACAGGTAGCTTGTCTCAACTGGGACACATCCATAGCTAATACTAATGCAGGAAATAGGTGAAGTAATCAAAAGCAACTGAGTGTCTTCCTGTATAATCAGCATAGGTCAATTAAATTTAACAGGTGTGTTTTGGATAACGTGCATGACTGGAGTATTGATTCTGGAATGACCTGACCTAACAGATGAAGAATGGCATTTGGGAAGGAGAGAGGAGTTATTTGCTTTACACCAAAGTTTTTTTTCTGCCTGCTCCATGATTCAAGGCTACCAGGTGGTGAATTCCAGAACCAAAACTCTGAATTTGCACAGGGTGTAAGGAGAGGGAAGTGAGTAGAAGTCAGGTAACAATGGGAATGACCAACGAGTTCTGAGCTAAACCATTCTGCAGGCAAAGAAAAGCGACAGGGAGGAGAAAGACTTTACCTCCAACAAGTGAACAAGAAGATGAAGGCAGAGAGCAATTCATGTGATGAGTTACAAAACTTCATCAAGGAGTGAGAAGGGGAATGGTGGGATAGCACAGCGTCAGGAGGGCGTGTGTGTGTTGTGTACCTTGAAAAACAGCATTGAGAATGTGAGCCTAAACTGTCACTGCAAGGACTGTACTGAGAAAGATGCTTTGACTTAACTTTCAGTCCACAGAAGAGCTAATAGGTGTTAAATCCAGCCCAAGTGACTTTCAGAGTGTTAAGCTCTACACAGCAGTCTCTGTAACAGAGCAGTGACATCACTGAATGACAACTAAAGAATATGTTGGAATAATGAAACAGTTTAAGCTAAAGTTTTTCACGTCTATTTGAGTAGTTGAATATTTCTTCATGGGGGAAAGAGGAAAGAGAGGAAGAAAGCAAATTTCTCATTTTGCTCTCATGATTTGACTATTTTCACATCCCTTTCAAGCTGTATCTGTTGTAGGGGCTTTTTAAACGTTGCAAATCGGGTCATGTTACTGATTATGTAACACTCTAAAATCAAGCTTAATTATGTTTCCATTATTAGGGAAATATTTGCTGTCCTTTGTGTACTGTCTTGTGGCCCTTGAGTAGGAAGAAGCTGGCAGCAGTGTCTGGGACAGTGCTGAGAGCGGGGTAACTTAGGATAGCTGTCCCTGCCTGAGAAGTCTCTACCTAATACTTGGAGATTTGGGGAGCTAGGGAGGTTATTGGTGTATGCACTGAAAAGCCCTATGAACATAAACATGGAGTGTAAAGGATATATAACTCCTGGCTTTGAGGGATTTGGCAGAGGTGAGAGAGAAAAGAGTCAGGAAATAGCTCTGAATTAGTTTATTTGGGATTGTGGGTAACAGTGCTGGCTTGGGTGGTGGTAGTTAGAGCTTTGGAGTTGGGATTGAGGACGTAAAGATGGCTAGCTTGGAGATACTTGGTTTAATTGTGGTGGCTGGCTGTGTGGGGCTTTATAAGAGCTGGGGATATCTGGTTTGGTACTGAGGGAGGGTAATGGTGGAATATTAGAATGACAGGAGGCTGTCTTGCCTTCCCCTGCTACAGCTCTTTTCACCCTATCTCAATTAGTGAGAAGAGCAGCCTCTCACAGGAGCCAATCCGAAGTCTAAAATTCCAGTCCTAAGAAGTAAATCGCTCCTGATTTACCTTTCTGAACTACAGATGAAGAGCTTTCTAGGTTATGAACTGTGGAAGTTTGACTAACTTTGTTTTGACTTGGGTAATACGTTCAGACTTAATAAGTGATTGCAGTACAGCTGCATTCAAAACTTTTCTTTTGCACAACAAAATATTCTTTAAAAAATGCTGACGAGTAAACACACTTAAATGTGAAGTTGTTAGATTTTTTATTTTGATTTGTTAGGCTGTGCTATTTCAGGTTTAGCCTGTTTGAATGTATTTTCCTTCTGACTCATAAACATGAGTGCTTGGCATGCAAAATAGGATGATGTCAGGGCATAAGCAATATATGTCTGCCATAAGAAAGCCTGTACTTCTGCTTTAATTCTGAAGTTTACTTCTGAAGTTTTTGCAGGTGCTGAATATAAGTTGCTTAAACCTGATTTTCTTTGAGGGGTTTGGATTAGAGATCATTTAGGTAAACTTAACACCCACAAATCCGTGGGCCCTGATGGGATGCACCTACGAGTGTTGAGGGAGCTGGCAGATGTTACTGCTAAGCCACTCTCCATCATCTTTGAAAGGTCATGGAGAACAGCAGAGGTGCCTGAGGAAAGCCAGTGTCACTTCAGAAAGGGCAAGGAGGAGACAGGCTGGTCAGCCTCACCTCCATCTCTGGAAAGGTGATGGAAGAGCTCATCCTGCGTGTCATCTCTAAGCATGGTAAAAGAAGGTTATCAGTAGTAGTCAACGTGGATTCACCAAGGGGAAATAATGCTTGACCAGTCTGATAGTCTGCTGTGATGGAATGGCTAGCTGAGTAGATGAGGGGAAAGCAGTGGATCTTGTCTACCTTGACTTCAGCAAGGCTTTTGACTCTGTCTCCCGTAGCGTCCTGATAGCTCAGGAAATGTGGGTGAGGGGAATNTGAGGTGAATGGCAAGGAACTGGCTTGAGAACTGACTGCATGGCAGAGTTCAGAGGGTTGTGATCAGCAATGCAATGTCCAATTTGGAGGCCTATAGCTGGCAGTGTTCCCCAGCGGTCAGTACTGGGTCCAGTCCTGTTCTACTGGTTCATCAATCACCTGCATGAGGGGGTAGAGTGCATCCTCAGCAAGTCTGATGATACAAAAGTGAGAGGTGTGGCTAATACACCAGAGACCCTGCTGCCATTCAGTTAAACCTGGAGAAGCTGAAGAGTTGGGTGGAGAGGAACCTGATGAAGTTCAAAGGCAAGTGCACTCCTGCCCCTGGAGACGAATAACTTCACACAGCAGAGCAGGTTAGGGGCTGACCTGTTGGAAAGCAGCTCTGTGGAGAAGGACCTGGGGGGCCCTGGTGGAGAACAGGCCGTGCGTAAGCCAGTAGTGAGCCCTTGTGGCTAAGAAGGCCAACAAAATCCTGGGGTGCAGTAGGAAGAGCACTGCTAACAGATCAGTGGAGTTGATCCTGCCCCTCTACTTTGCCTTGATGAGGCCTCACCTGGAGTGCTGTGTCCAATTCTGGTCTCCCAGTTTAAGGAAGACAAGGAACTACTGGAAAAAGTCCAGTGGAGGGCTATGAAGGTAATGAGGGGACTGCAGCATCTCTTATGAGGAAAGGTTGAGAGATGTGTGCCTGTTCAGCCTGGAGAAAAGATGACTTACCAAGGCATACAAATACATCAAGGGTGGTTGTCAAGAGAGACGGGGCCAGACTCTTTTTTCAGTTGTGCCCAGCAGCAGGACAAGCAGCAGCAGAGGACACGAACTGAATACAGGAAGTTCCATCTGAATATGAGGAAAAACCTCTTTGAGGGTGACAGAGCAGTAGAACAGGGTGCCCAGAGAGACTATGGAGTCTCCTTTTCTGGAGATACTCAAAACCTGCCTGGATGTGACCAGTGAACCTGGTCTAGCAGGGGGGTTGGACTATATGATCTCTGAAGGTCCCTTCCAAACCCCCGCCTTTCTGTGAGTCTGTGACAATTGCTCTATGTATTACAGAAACAGTGCTGAATAAACAGCTTCTGGAGATGAACATCAAACCAATTCCTCTGGAAGCCCTTGTTGTCTGTCTGTGGCAGTACGATTGGTGCTTTCCTCCATCAGGCATACACAGGGCATCTTTAATCTCGTTTTCCTGAGCACTGGTTGTGCTCTATTTACTGGTGAATGCTTGCCACTTTTAGCCTCCTGCAACTGCTAAAGACACAGGACTAACTTTCAATTTGGAGGCTGTGCTGGCCATCCCAAATTTTAATGATAATCTGAGTGCAAGGAAGAAGGCTCAGTCTGGAGAAATTAGCAGTCCTGAAGTTATGGTATTGGGAAGACTCAAAGGATTTGCAAAAGATGCAGAGGGTAAGATTGACTTGAAGTTGATTGTTTAGGAAGGCTTCTTAAGGGCAGAGTGGCATTGAACAGCAGGAAGGGAACATGCTGTGAGAAGACTTTCTTTGCTTTCTCTTTTAGCTATAAAATTAATAGAGGGAGGTGGAAGCTCAATTGTACCCTGGTAGATGCTCAGAGACAGAAAAGTAAAGACTTGGGAAGAGAAACATGTAGAAAGATCTGACAAGTAGAACATTCTTGAGCGGCAGGAGAAAATGTGCTCAGCTCTTCTGGGTGCTCAGGGTGTGATGTATTCTGCAGCTCACCCACCAAGCAGTAAGTGGGTAACTGTACATTCTCTACAACCCTCTGAGGTAATTCAGTTTAAAGAGATGGCTCAGCTAATTTAATGCCACTTATGGAAAAGGACAACCCATTTTATTGCATCTTTGCCCTACTGCTTGATGGTGTCTGTGCTCATCTGACCCTTAAGCAAGCTCAACTCACCAGAGTGGCAGAATACTAAAACAAGAAAGTGTGTGTCAGAGGTGTACTTTGTACATCTTGAGATTGATTTGGGGAAAATAAGACATGGATATGCCGTACTGTTGAACAACAGTAAGCTGTTAAGCTAGCTCTGCTGCTTTGTGAAACTCTTGCCTTTAGCCAAAATCCTGTTTTGATACAAGCTAAGGCAATCTTCACTTACAGTGGATGTGTGATGTCTCATCGACAGCCCATTAATAAGCTAATATGAAGTTACCTAATTTAGGTCTGACTACTTGAAAATGACTACCCACAGATTTGAAGTAGTAAATGGTGAGCTGGCATAAAGGATGAAAACGTGCCTTGTTTTTTTCCAGTGAACTCTACTGTATGAAGGTGATTCGTTTATTCTTCTAATGTAAAGCAAAAGTACATTTCACTTAGAATTTCACCATAGTGTTACAGGTACTGAGTAACCTGGTTTTCCATATGTGTTATATACGATGAAGTATTTCTCTGAACTCAGTGGGGCAAACACATTTTGCCTGTGGAGTAATACAGTGCTATACCTAGTGCCAGTTGAAGCATGCATTTTCAAGTGTAAAATACAATCAGCTCTGAGGGAAATTTTGATGTATCCTTGTACTTCTAAGTACTTGAGAAGTGTAGCTATGGCATGGGATCCTTCTGCATCCATTTCAAATGAGTTTTGTCTTGTATCTCTTTGTTATGATTTCTCCTGTCACACCTGCCCCCCCCCCCCCCCAAGTATTAAGCACGCTGTATGTAAGTAGGGTTGGAGTCGTTGTGTTGTGGTAACTTCAACTTACAGTGTTGGTTTCAAAGCATATATAGTAAAAATACCACTATTTTTTGAATATTCGAAAAAGTTGTGTATGTTCTATATATATAGACCATCTGGAAATTCAAGTGACTGGCCTGCTTCAGTTCAGTGCTTGGTGGCTTTTAAATACAGAACACTGTTATTTCCCCAGAGGCTGCCAAATTTCTTGGGTTGCTAAGCCAAGTGTGTGGTAAATACATGAATATCGGGTTAACCTTCATCTGCATGGAACTTAACTGCACACAGCGTTGTGTTTCTGGGTCAGATATGCTGTGGCGTTTGAAAGGACACACTGTTAGCCAGATCAGTAGTAGCTTTTTAGATCACTTTTCCTTTTCTGTTGAATATCCAGTCAGAAGCGGCGTAGTTATCATTTCATCCCTCAGTACCACAACTCTGCATTCCTGGAATGTTTTAGGATGAAGGAAATAGGAGCTAGTTTGATAACTTCTGAACTCAAATGCATTGCATGCTTAAGTATGTTTTATTTCTGCTTTGTTGCCAGAAGAGGGAGCAATGATCTTACTTTTCTTTTCAAAATTGTTTACATCTGTTCTAGTAATAATATGTCTGAATTCAATGTTATGATGTTCTCTTCTATTATATTTATTTATTGTGGAGGTGTCTGTGTGGGATTGCTCCAGTGTCAAACTGGCCTGATAAAAATTCTTAATTTTCACCCTAAATTATCAGTTTTCTACTTTGGAAGCTGCCATTGGATATTTCAACCTGATAGTAAGCTTGCTGAGAATCATCTGAGAATGTTGTATTGCATGGGGTTTTTGTGTGTTTAAGATTAACCTGGTTCTGTGGTGAGATGTTACCAAAACAATGGCTTTGTCACCTAGAGCAAATTGTTATCAATTGAGTCAGTTTTCAACAGTGCGAGTACTTGTAAATTAAACACCGGAACTCCTTTTCCAAAGCCGTGAGGACGTGCTTGCTTATTTACATCAAGGATGGCCTTATGACAGTAAGAGGGGCTGAAGTGGGGTGGTTGAAATAGGAGCACAAATAATACATGGGATAGATCTCAGCACTGACAGTGCTTGGCTCTGGAGGGGAGCACGGTTCTGATTTAAGACAGTTATTTTTAAGCCATATTAGTGTGAATAAAACTGACTAAAATTTGAGATTGCAATCACCACTGCCTTCCCTCTTGAAATACAGTTTCTTTTTTTCTGTTCAAGGCTAAAGCATCTTCTTTTAAGTGTTTGAACGTGAAAATAATACACTTGTATCCCATAATGTGATACCTCTTCAGCATGAGAAAGATGATCTATAGCTGTAGTATATAGTTTAGGAAAAGGTGCCTACATAAAACTTGGAGTTTAGTATTACTTAACTGAATGAGTAAAAGTGCCTGAACCTTTCTCTTTTACTGGTGCAGCAGTTCAGTGTAAGCTGACTAAAATTGGTGTGAGCTTATTGTGGTTCTTACGTAGAAGCTGTTCTTCATCATGGAGGTTTTCTGTACACAAAAGTTTAATTTCTTTGTAGAACTGCTGTGTATTTAAAGACTGATTTACTCTCAATTCTTTGCATATTCCATAGGTCTAAGAAAATCTACAAAGAAGCGCAGTGAATCACCACCTGCTGAGCTCCCCAGTTTACGGCGGAGCACACGGCAAAAGACCACGGGCTCCTGTGCTAGCACCAGGTAAAACTTAGGGAAACGAAACTTGATTACTACAGTGAGTTGGTATTCATGTCATTTTCGTGCGTGAAAATTGGCCTTGTCTATCTCTCACTTGGCTATTGTAAAAGTAGCTGTAGCTTTTCAGGCCTGCTGGATTACTCTGTACACCGGTGTCATGGATAGCACATAGAATTTGTCACCATCAGACTTCCAGTAAGTCCCTCAGCTGTGGAGGTGAAGGAAGAGAAACTGCCAAAGCCAGTATCGCAAACTTAAGTAATCCTGTTTTTGGAGAGGTGTTTAAGAAGACAGACAGTGATGCTGAAACTACTTTACTTTGTGTTAAGTAAGTAGTTCAGCACTACTGTCTGTGTTGACAGTAGTGCTGCACTACTGTCCATCATGAATAGTAAAATAGGTGATTGTTTTGAAAAATAGGACTTCATGGTACCACACAGGAGTCTGTTTTAATAGGGTGCACTGTTAAGCTGACTCAGCTTGTCAGCAGTTTCATCTGAACTGCATCTAAGTGCTTAATGTACTTCCTGGTGTGGTGCAGAAGTAGTCCTGAATTAGTAATTTTAAACAGCGGGCAGATAAATGGGAGGAGAGAGTTAATGTGTCCTGTGATGCAATAAACTTGTGTAGTTGCATATATTCTGGAACTAGACGTAGGAAGCCTTAACAAGCTTTATTTTTGTTCTTATGCCTAGGCTATGTTTAGTAGTTCCAGCACATCCTCTTTTCCCTCTTCCACACCATTAAAAAAAACCACTTCTGAAGTCTTGATTCTGTTGTCAAGTGTGCATTTGAATTTGACTGTTTACTTGGTAGGCATATGTATTTGTAGTGATGATGGCTGTAGTGTTTTAAAACAGCAAATCTAAATAGGCTCACCCCCTGAAACTTGTTCTGCCACTGAAAACCAAGTTGAATATCAGAGGCCTCTTTTTGCTTTCAGTAGTTCAGAACTTCTTTAAAGAAGATGGTTACTCTATCATTGGCCTTCTCAAATGTGTATATGATTTATAACTAACAGTCACTTTAAGCTTGCTCATTTTTACTGCTGTATTTTAGTAGACTGCCTGGTCTTCAAAGGTGTAATGTAAGGACCTGTCTGTAATGCCTCAGTGTAAACAAATCACTGCCATGGAGCAGGACAGGGAGTGTACGGAAGGGTTGGATAACTTTGTGAAGATTGATTCTTACCTCAATTACTTGTTTCTGCAATGTTGTGGTAGTGATGTACATAAGCGTTATGTAGTCTTTAGCAGGCTTACATGAATAAACCTTTTATCTTCGTTCATAATGTCTGAAACTTTGTTTCTTGACCCTTTAGTCGGCGAGGCTCTGGCCTGGGCAAAAGAGGAGCAGCTGAAGCTCGCCGACAGGAGAAGATGGCTGATCCTGACAACAACCAGGATGGAGTTAACTCTTCAGCTGCACGAACAGATGAGCCTCCCCAGGGAGCTGCAGGTAAGAAGAAATTCCAACAGAAGAATTTTTAGCATAGTTGCTGGTATAAACTGCTTTGCATTTAAAAATAGTTAAATGGATTAAGTTCTGGAGAGAAATTATTTAAGGTGGTAAATAATGCTGGAAGGTTTTTGAGTGAGAGGGACCCTTACATTTGATTATGATTTTTTGGCTATTTTAGTACATGTTTCAGTTATGCTTTTTTGTAGTATCCAAACTATATCGAGTAATCTAGATGGTAGTTTTTAAGCTTCTACTGCTTTAAAAAAAAAGTAACTTCAGCTGATGCTACATAAATTACCACCAACTGAAAAGACATCAAACTGTTCAGAATACAGAAGGCATGCATTTACCTGTAAAAGCTCTGTTTAAACTACTCATAATTATTCTACAGATTTTCTGTTGAAATTGCAAGCATGTCTCTACTGGAGAAATTAGTGACCAAGTTGAATATTGTTACTTGCACAGTCCTATTAGATGATAATTTTATCATCTGGTCCTAATTAGTGAGTTCAAAGGAGCTGCTCAGTAATTACGCTGAATGTTAGAAAATATTAAACATTCTATGCTTAGAGCTGGCTACATCAGTACAAAAAGTAGTAATGGAAACAAAGTACAGCATAATACTCAATTAAGAAAAGCATACCTTTATTAAGGATACAGGTAAATCTGTCTGAAATTTAGTTTTATGGATCTAGCTGTATTTCTTTTCATTATCTTGTGCTGATAAAGCCATTCTCTTCAGCTTTTGGAAAGTACTAGACCTCTAGACTGGTCTGTTTTAAAATGAAAGTTGTACAGGAGTTTGCTGGTGGCAGTGTTAAATGCAGAGTGTGCTTTTGATGGCGAAGACTTTCTTTGATGTGAGTTTTGTGGCTTTAAAGACACTGTAACTTGTATTAATCTCTTACTATTTCTTTAGCTTCTAGTTCTGTTGCTGGAGCTGTAGGTATGACAACTTCTGGAGAGAGTGAGTCAGATGATTCTGAGATGGGAAGACTACAAGGTATAAAAGTTGTTACTAATTTACCTTTTTCATTGTTAGCAGCCTATAAATAACCATACCTACACAAATGGTACATGACATTCAGGGAGAAGGCTGTATTTTGTTTCCGTGTCTGTGAATGTGTTTTTGCTTACAGCAATTCTGAAGTAGAGGTTTACAGGCCTTAATTCACAAAAGATGCAAGAATGTCTGGAAAGGGGTGGGATAGTGTCCTTATTCATTTAAATGGTGTGTAATACACTACTATTGATGATTTTCTAGGAGGAGGTTGGGGGGAGAGAACTGAGAACTGAGTCCTATTAAGTGTGTAAGCTCAAATATGAAAATACTCTTTGCAAGCATGTTTTAAGTTTAGAGGCCAGGTTAGGCCTACTGTACTCTGCCTGCTTCTGGATAACATTTTTTTTGTGCTTGTCGTTGATACCCATGTTGCTGTAAGCTTTGACCAAAAAAAATCTGAATGTTCTTAAAATGCTTGCTTTTGTGCTTGGGCTAAAGGAGTCTGGTCTCTCAAAACCAGAGAGTATGACAGGTGTAAACTCAGTTTGCATGTCCTGCAACTGGTCTAATGATTTTGCTACTACATTGCAGGGAGTCCTGAGATCATGGTCTCCCTTGCACATGACAGGTTTTTGTTAATCTGGATATTTAATGTGGAAATGAGTGCTGTCAGTATCAGTTCAATTGCTTATAGTTCTCAGTAAGTATAGGTGTGCGTTAGAAATATTGGGCTAAATTGGTTTTCACTATTAACGATTATTGATCAGCAGTAGTCATGGTTGCTACAATAAAAATCAGAATCACCCACTTAGTTTAGCTTAAGTAACAGTACTGTAAAATGTTGAAAATCAATCAAAAAAGAAACCCGCTAATACTTAGCAGAGTTCTTCCCTCTCCTGCTCATCAGCAAATAAAGCTGTGAACCTGTGTTTCAGTGTCCTTTTTTTTCAGATTAGTAGTGCCTGCAGGTCCTGAAAACATGAAGATAAGCTTAGCCTATCCTATGTAGTTTGAGTTCACATTTGAAATTACAGCCTGATGTATCTGCTGTTCTGGCTCTAGGCTTATAGCAGTTTAATAGATGAGATGACTTCTGTGAAATACACAACTGTGGAAATTCAGCGGGTGACTTTGTAAAGGACTTTAATGCTCTGATATAAACAAAAATTAGTTATTTGTTCTTTAAAGGTCATCTTTTTGGTGTTTTTTCGATATCGAGGTAGCTGCAGTCATCTAATCCTAGCTCTTAAAGTACCAAAATTCTAGTAGTCTTAAATGATAACGTCACGGAATTTAAGCTTTTAAAAATATACGTAGAAGCTTTGACAATGGCTGTTATCCTCTGTTTGCTTTTAGCTCTATTAGAGGCTAGGGGTCTTCCTCCTCACCTGTTTGGCCCTCTTGGTCCTCGGATGTCGCAGCTCTTCCACAGGACAATTGGAAGTGGAGCTAGTAAGCAAAGTTTGTCTAATTTGACTTAATTCTTTCCACTTCCAGACTAGTAGAATTCAGCCAATAGTAAATCTAATATTTGTATTAGCTTCCTAGTTTAATATTTTACGTGTTGGAGACTTGTATGTCATGATAGTGCTAGACCACTGGTCAACAATTTTAATTTGCTTGTCTTCCTATAAGGAAGAGGAATTTGCCTTAGCTGTATTTCTTTGCTTTTCTTTTTTGGGGCATCTTAATGTTCCCTTCTAGGTGGGGAAGGGAGGGTTCTTGCCTTTTCACCCCTTCCTTATCTTTTTCTTTTGCATGATGGGCTGCTTAACAAAAGACCTCTCCAACCCCCTCGGGTTTTTTGCTAGCTTTAAACAAAGGCTTAAGCTAGCTTTAAAACAATTAGTAGATGTCAGTTCTAAGTTATGTTGGTTTTAGTTTCAAAAGTATCTTAGGTTTCTTAGGACAGAATGAATTTCCTTCAGACGTTGTGTCAGTGAGAACGTGGGTCCTTAGACGTGTTGCACCAGGCCTGCGCTATGCAGCTGGGTGAGACGTGTACCTTCTGGTCCAAGTCTGGCTTCCCAGGGGAGCCAGAGGCAGCCTGTTACACTGCATGCCAAGAAGAGGATGGGGTCTCATGGGTGCTCCATGTGCTGTATTATCCGGGGGGTGTTGCAAAGTCCTTTGCTGCACAGAGGTGGGATGGTTTGGGTTCTGGCACCTGCTGTAGGTTGGCAAGATGGCTGTGGTGAGCAGTGTGGCGGACTCCCTGTGCTGACCAGTCTGCACTGGAAAGGCAGCCAAGAGTGAGATTTTGTGTCCCTTCCCTATTCCCCCTTTTTATGACAGGGAGAGGAAATGAAACTACAAATACAGAGGAAAACAAACTATCTCTGGTCTTCCACTCTGGCAGAAGTGTAGCATAACAGTTCCCTTGAACACTTTCTAATACCTTCTTTCCTACATTTTTTTTTCTGGATATCTAGGTTCTAAAGCTCAACAGCTTTTACAAGGTCTCCAAGCCACTGATGAAAGTCAGCAACTACAGGCAGTGATTGAGATGTGCCAGCTGTTGGTTATGGGAAATGAAGAAACATTAGGAGGATTTCCAGTCAAGAGTGTTGTACCAGCTTTGGTAAAGATTTAATCTCAGATTTCTATTGGAGGGTATAATATTTCACTCAATATCTTGCTTAAATGAAATCATCTTTATTTATGTTGTCTTACTTCTAAGTGTGTTCTTACTTCTAAGTGTGTGTACGTGTATCTAACTTATTATTTGGTTTTGAGAGGATATTTTGCTAAATTTTGATAATTTGTGAATAGCTCAGGAATAGGCAGTGGTTCTTCTAGAATTCTTACCAACATTTAAAATCCTGAGTCAAAAGCTACAGTAGTGATTTGTACCGGTTTTGTGATGATTATATAGATACATTTTTCTAAACAAACAATACTTTTTTTTTAACAGATAACACTGCTGCAGATGGAGCACAACTTTGACATTGTAAGTAGTTTGTAATATTTAAGAAGCTTTTGAAATACAAAAATGTCATCTGAACTTAAAATCAAATACCTGTGTATTTAATAGATGAATCATGCATGTCGGGCCTTAACATACATGATGGAAGCACTTCCCAGATCATCTGCTGTAGTGGTGGATGCAATTCCTGTCTTCTTGGAAAAGGTAAAATGAAATCAAAACAGTGATAAAATAGTATGAGGGGATTTTATCTTTTAACTTCAGAAAATGCCATTAAGATGGTGGCTTTCTTTTCGTGGCTTACAAGATAATATAAAATGCTTGAGAAGCTTCTAAAGCCAGGCTTAATCTTTGCTCTCACCCTTACTGAAAAGTGCTCTCTGATTCACTGAGAATTTTTTGTTGGATTGGTGTTGCACACATACAAAATGTGTAATTATAGGACCTGTTGCCTCTCGGAGTAGCTCCGTGGCTGAGGTAGCCTTCAACCAGCAGGCTTGGTCAGAGCTGGCTTCATTAGCATGTGTCTTAGTACAGGCTATATGTCCAAGTGTTAATCAAGATGATTCTTTTTGCAAATTGGTTTAGAAATTGATCTACGAGCTTTTTTGTTTTCTTGTAGCTGCAAGTTATCCAGTGCATTGATGTGGCAGAGCAGGCGCTCACAGCCCTGGAGATGTTGTCACGCAGGCACAGTAAAGCCATTCTGCAGGCAGTAAGTAAAAACAAAACAAGGCATTTTGGCCTCTATTAGCTCTGCATCTTGGTGGTCTTCTGTGAAGATGACATAAGAAAACAACTTTGTGACTTTAGCAGTACTGAGAGTGAAAATGTTTGTTTGTTTTACTATAGGGTGGGTTGGCAGACTGTTTGCTGTATCTGGAATTCTTCAGTATAAATGCACAAAGGAATGCACTAGCTATCGCTGCCAACTGCTGCCAGAGTATAACACCTGATGAGTTTCACTTTGTGGCAGACTCTTTGCCACTGCTAACACAAAGGTTAACCCATCAGGTAAGAAGCTGTTAAAAATGGAACGTTTTGATTTTGATCTGAAAGCAGTTTTAAGATGTCTCCAGATACCTGGTTCTTTGTTGTGTATCGTTTCCCTTTGCAAGGTGATAATTGACTTTAGGTGTCTATACTGTCAAGTTGTGATATCCCAACGTACATATGGACCTTTTGTGTTTCTGTAAACATGACATTTTATAAAAGACAAGTAAGTTACTTTAACTTCAAGCAGGAGTAATGGTTTTGTGGTCCTTGTAAGAACAAGGACATCAGTAAGAGGGGGTCCAGTAGCATTACCGTTTTTCTTTTTTTCTTAACAAATGGGTTGCAAAGTTCTCTCCCGCTTTAAACTCAGAACAGTTTCAGTTTTTGTGGGTTTTTTGGGCTTTAACTTTTTGGGAGCGTTTATGGCATTTAAAAAAAGTTCCTGCTTTTTTACAATAGTTTGAAGTGATGAGTCTGAAATGAAGGGGCTCCTGAGGGCTACATATCCTGCAATACTGCTGTGTTCATAAATGAGCACTTATGATGACTGGTGCACCAAAAGAGATTTTGGTGATCTGCTTGGTCGGCAGATCCCTGTTAAAAAGATGAAAAAGGAGAAGTATTTTGTTTGTTAACAAATGCAACTAAATGGAAGCTTCCGGGTAATGGTTTTGTGTATTCTTGTGCTATTCTTAATTTTCCCTACATCATCTTGCTGAAAGACTACTTGAATCTTTGAGGCAGCTTCTGAGAAGTCAAATGACAGCTTTAGATTGTACTCTAGAAACAGGATGCACCATTCTCACCAGTAGTAGGGACAAGTACTGATTCCTGCTCTCTGAAGAGAAGCTGCAATCCACCAAAGTAAGATTTCAAGAAATTTTGAAGTGGAAATTGTCTGGAAAAGAATCTTGACTTAGCTCTTAACAGAATACTTGAGGTTTGAAGAGAGCTCTCAGTCACCTAATCCTAGCTCCCCTACAAGGTCAGCTAGAGCAGATTCCCCAGGAGCATGTCCAGCTGATTTTTTTTTGTTTGGTTTTTTGGAGGTTTTTTTGTTTGTTTATTTTTTGTGTTTTTCCTTTCTAAGTATCTCCAAGGATGGAGACTTAAATCTCTCAGGCTAACCTCTTCCAGTGCTCTGCCACTCTTACAAATTAGTGTTTTATTATGTTCAGATGAACTTTTTTGAGCATTTTATTGAACTTTTAACTAGAGCTATTTTCAGAGCAGTCTTTGCTCGTGTCTTTAGATTTGCCTGTGTTGACTGTGCCGCATAATACCAAACTCAGGCTTCACGTAGTCTGTAGAACAGTAGCCTTCACTCCTGCTTATTATCTGTATCTCCTGTTAATTTGGCTTTCTAGCTCTTTTCCCTATTGTTTCCTCCTTGCAGATTCCAAAAAGAATATTAGAGATTAATTTATTCATCTCTAAAGGTCCCTGAAGGTATTTGTGTTGCAAGTGGGGGGTGTTTCCGAGGGAATATGTAGGAAGCACGGCTGCATCGGGAGGTCAGTTTAGACTGTCAGTGAATTTAAAAGTCAGAGCTGTAATGTTGTGTAAAATGTGATTAGACTGGCCCTTTTGGAGAAATGTTATGAATGCCTCAAAATGACAGGATGATCTAGTGCAAGTTAAAAATTTCAATTTAAACAAAACTTTTTTATAACAGGACAAAAAGTCTGTTGAAAGCACTTGTCTCTGTTTTGCACGGCTGGTGGACAACTTCCAGCACGAAGAGGTAAGAGTGTGGATGGGGGTGCATTTCTGTTTTCTTCTCTCCCCACCCCGTTTCTCTTGAGGGCTCACCTTTCAAAGACTAATGTTTTCTATTTTGTTGTTCCCTCCTGAAGAACTTGCTGCAGCAGGTTGCTTCCAAGGACTTGTTAACAAATATCCAGCAGCTCTTGGTTGTGACACCTCCTATCCTGAGCTCAGGAATGTTCATCATGGTGGTGCGCATGTTCTCCCTGATGTGCTCCAACTGCCCCACACTTGCAGTCCAGCTTATGAAGCAAAGTGAGTTCTTACTCTTCCATGTTCTAGGGGGCCTGTTCACATCAATGCCTGCAGTCGATATGGACCTCTGTGCACTTGGTTATATAAAGATTCCGTTCTTTTAATTTTGCTCTCTCTTACTGTGTTTCCCTTGGGATAAAAAGTTTAGTTAAACCTGTTGCAAACTTTTATCCAGAGGGGTTTTTATCCCTTTTCCTAGTTCTAGCTGTTGTCACTGCAGTGCTCACCTAATTTTGAGTCTGTATTGGCTGCACAAACTATTCTCATTCCAGCTTAAGCCGAATAATTCTTTTCTTAGTTTTTACCGTGTGGGGGAGCCTTGTGCTTTAAGTACTTTTTCTAAGGGAAAACATTAACAAAAGTAACTGCTGTATAGCTGTCTTAGTTGTCACTTGTTTTCTTTGTTCCATCTCATAAATTTTGACCTACCACTTCAACTGCCCTGTATCTTTCCCTGTTTTCTTCTGTGTCTTGTATATTGAGTGGTATTTCTCCCCTAGTTGTCCCTTAAAGGAGAAAACACAAACCCAAAAAAGCCACAAACCCCAGACCTGAGAACAAACGCATTTCTTAGTGTTCAAAGAAACACTTTTGTCCTGCTGTCCACTGTCTGTTTGCTTTGGGCAGTAGCTATCTCTGCTGTGTAGTGTCCAACAGAAAATGGAATCTGTATCTGATACAGGCAGTCTCATGAATAATAATTTTTATAGATATTGCAGAAACGCTTCACTTCCTCCTTTGTGGAGCCTCAAATGGGAGTTGTCAAGAACAAATTGACCTTGTTCCACGAAGTCCTCAAGAACTTTATGAACTTACTTCTCTTATCTGGTAAGTCTTGCAGTCCTAGGCTTTGGGTCTGGTTGGTATGTTAAAGTCCTAAACGTCACTAAAATAAGGCAAACAGTTTTCAGCTTAGATGGACTTGATTGTATACTTCTAGTAAAATACTGTTTTAATGTTCTTTACAGTGAACTGATGCCTTGCCTGCCAAAAGAGGGAATCTTTGCTGTTGATACTATGCTAAAGAAAGGAAATGCACAAAATACAGATGGTGCAATATGGCAATGGCGAGATGACAGGGGTCTCTGGCATCCCTATAACAGGATTGATAGTCGAATAATAGAGGTAGTAACTCCACACGTTTGTGTGGTGATGCTTTTCAAATCTGCGTGCGGTTGTATAGGGAATTGAGTGCTTTCTCTGTCTTTGAAAATATCACTCTTGGGCTTTCTGAGTAAGAAACGCAAGTTTCCTCAAACATCCTGCTGTAATATTTGCACTGTTGTGGTGTTCAGCCACACCAAATCACTTAATCGCTGTTCTTACTGTATTTCTGTCACTGTTTTTCCTACTGTGTTACCCCTCTCCTCACCTTTCATCTAGCTTTCTGTTTGTTAGGGATTTCTTAACTTTGAACTCTTCCTTGATTTTAGGCAGCTCATCAGGTTGGTGAGGATGAGATAAGCCTGTCGACGCTTGGGCGTGTCTATACTATTGATTTTAACTCTATGCAGCAAATAAATGAGGATACTGGAACAGCCCGTGCCATTCAGCGAAAACCAAACCCTTTAGCCAATACAAACACTAGTAAGTACAGCTCAGGAAACACCTGGGCTCTCTGGCTGTGGCTAATTTATGCTGGATTGTGCAGCAGTTTACTGCTCAACTAATAAATTTCTCCTGGCTTCTTTGGAACTTCAGGCTATTCTGATTTACGCGAATGAAGAAAGCTTCATTACAAAACTCGTACTATTGACGTGTGTGCTTTTTAACATACAAACTCCTCTTGGCATCTGAAAATGTATCAAATTGGGAGGGAGCTGGGGGTGTTCCTGGCTTGGGATTTCTGAAACAGTTCTATTCATACAGTTCTTTTATTTAACAAAGACTATGTGAGGGCTTCTTACTATTATACAGAAATGCATAAGAAAACAGAAGAAAAAAAGATTGAACTCCTTGAAAGAGGAGGTTTGGTACTTACTTATTCACTTTGATTTCTGGTTCTTGAATTTTATCTTTTCAATTCAAGAGCTGAATTAAATCAGTTTTAAAAAAAGAAAGTAATCAGGAGAGCAGAGATGCACGGATCTGTACAGTGACGCGTTGTGCACTTTCTCACAGGTGGACACTCGGAATTGAAGAAGGATGATGCTCGAGCACAATTAATGAAAGAGGACCCAGAACTGGCAAAATCCTTTATCAAAACACTGTTTGGTGTTCTTTATGAAGTATATAGTTCTTCAGCTGGACCTGCTGTTAGACACAAGTGCCTTAGAGCAATTCTTAGGATAATTTATTTTGCTGATGCTGAACTTCTGAAGGATGTGCTGAAAAACCATGCTGTTTCAAGGTGGGTTCATTAATTGCTGCAAATGAAATTAATTTTGAGCTTACAGCTCAAACTCGTGATTACTTTTTTCAAATCATCTTTTTTAGGGGAAAATGATACTTTTAAAGTCTCATTCATTTTCCAAAAGCTGAGGCTGCCAGCTCTGCAGGAATTTTTTTGCATCATAGATTTTGCAGTAGTTGCCAACACTAAACATTCTTACTAGAAACTTAGGTGGCCTCTGGCTTTGTGTACTAGGAGTGTCTAATACTACCCTTTATTGGTTTTTTGATTTCTAAAACTTGCCTATGAACTTCTCTGAGGGCGAGATAACTTTTGAGGTCATATAATGTGAACGGTAGCAGACACTCATAGCATTCAACTGGTAGGTTTATTCATGAAACCTCTCCTACATGTTACACATAAAGTCGGGGATCTGAGGATGCAACTGGAAAATAAACTAAATCGTTTTTCAAAGACAGTACCTAGTTCCACACCACCGTGTTTATAAGAGACTCTCTCCTTTGTGCCATGTTAAAACTTGGTAAAAGTGGTATAGGTGGGAAGAGAACTGTTTCAGTCCTTTTATTGATAGCTTTGATAAAAGCACTCTGAAATTTGTTTGCTTTCAGTCTCCAGTGCTGTGTATGCAAGATGAACTGACTTGATTTAAAAAGAAAAACTCAGCCAAAAAAAAGACAAAGCTAATTCTAATAAATTATCTGTTTTAGTCATATTGCCTCCATGCTGTCGAGTCAAGACCTTAAGATAGTAGTTGGAGCCCTGCAGATGGCAGAGATTTTAATGCAAAAGTTACCTGACATTTTTAGTGTTTACTTCAGAAGAGAAGGTAAATCGTGGTTTCTTTTTTTTTTTTCTCTTCACCTCTTTGTGTAGTATTTTAAAAATGTGTCTGTGGAGAATCCAAGTCCTTTACCCCCTCTCTCCACTCTCCCCAAGCTGTAAAAATTGAATATTGTTCTTGAATAATAAAAGTGAATCTGTGCAAGCTGTCCTCATATTACTAGGGAGGAGCTGGCCCAGACTCTGGAGGAAACAAGCTTGTGTTTTCAGAATCTGAAGCAAGTTTGTACAGGCTCACTAGATACTAGTGAACTCACTCAGGCTGGAGATGGCTCACTGAGATCACATGGGAAGTCTTACTGGAGAAAACTGATGAATCTTTGGCAGGAAGTCTTTGATTAGTCTATGTGCTTGGGATTTCTTCAGCTGCTGTTCATACTGCTCTAATTTTTTGTTTTTAAACTATGTAGGTTAACTTTTTGAAGAAAAGATTGGACTGCTTTTAAAGCTTAGTATTGATGGGTGGGGTGAACAAATACTGCCATAGATAGTTAAAGCAGAGGTTCAAATAACACTCAGTTCTACATTTTCAAACACCCTTGTTCCTGCCACCACATCTCTACCACGCCCTCCTCTCCCCCTACCCCAGACCAACCCTCCAAACAAAGATTTTTTTCTTTCTCAAAGGAGTGATGCACCAAGTGAAAAACTTGGCAGAGTCTGAGGCTTTGCTAACAAGCCCACCAAAAGTATGCACTAATGGATCAGGAACGCTGGGTACCACTACTACGATAAGTACTGGGACAGCCACTGCTGCCAGCAACGCAGCTGCAGATTTGGGCTCTCCCAGCTTACAGCACAGCCGCGAGGATTCCTTGGATCTGAGCCCACAGGGGTAAGTGCGCTCTGAAAAGGAATCTGCTCGCTCTGGCTTTGGTGTTTTCTTGGGGGGTTTTGCGTTTTGGGGTTTTGTTGTCTTGTTTTTTAAAAAAAAGCCTAGAGTGACATGGGCTGCCCACATTATCATCTGCATTTTGCTGTGGCATTTTCCTCTAGAGAACTAAATTGGAGTGGTGTTGAATTTTTCAGTGGGTAGTTTTGATTCGTTTTATATTACATGTTTAAAAGAGAAAAAAAAAACAAAGTAGTGACCCGATAGTTATATCATAATGGTCTTAAATAATTTTCTGTTTTGGAAGAATGCCAAGAGCAACAGCTTGTAGTCTCATCTAACTGTTGAGGACAGTGATTATTTCAGAGCTATGGTGCATGATTCCTTTCTGCTGGAGACTGGAGCAAAAAGAAACTATCCTTAAGTTTTGTTGGAAGGCAGTAATTTTCTACACTTGTAGAATTAAAATACCGTGTAGGAATAAATTACTAGTTTGCTCTTATTTTAAAGGTCAAATATTGGTCACTTTAAACAAGAATTGGAATACGTGAACTTGAGAAGTGTAGTGATTGACGAATGGAAATGCCACAAATTGTTGAAGTGTTTACTGGGCTTTTGTAGGGGAGGCGTGTAAAATATCCAATATTGGTTGGTGTTTATTCAGTAGGGATTTGTGAAATTTTTTTTTCTTTTTAAGCGTATTCAAATAAATGAACAGATGGTTACACAAAGCATGAAAATTATGAGAAACCTCTGTTTCGTGTCGCTTCTGGCTGTATTTGGCTGCTCATAATAGAAGGATGACAGCCAGCAAAACCCCTTCTTTCTGGATGGAGTTTGTCCTGTCAATTACAGAGTTGAGGCCCCTGCTCCTAGAGCAGGGAATATCCTTGTTTATGGGATGGAACCTGTTCTTTAATTCTCAAGGAAGTAGTTGGCAGATGCAGCTTAAACTGAGGGATGGGTGTGTGCATGAATATGTTCATGGGTGGAAATAAGTTACATTTATATTTAACTTTGGGCAGACGACTGAGTGACGTTCTCAAGAGAAAAAGACTGCCAAAACGAGGGCCAAGGAGACCAAAATACTCCCCTCCAAGAGATGATGACAAAGTAGACAATCAAGGTAAATAATTCTCCAAGTACGATACTTTTATCTCCTTTTTAAAGTAAGCTTGTAAACTGCAGAAAGAGCTAGCTGTAATAAACCTGTTAATTCTCTTAAATTTTCTCTTTACTTCCTCCAGCTAAAAGCCCCACAACTACTCAGTCTCCCAAATCTTCTTTCTTGGCAAGTTTAAATCCTAAAACATGGGGAAGATTAAGCACACAATCCAACAGTAATAATATTGAACCAGCACGAACAGCAGGAGTAAGTGGTCTTGCAAGGGCTGCTTCCAAGGATACCATTTCCAATAACAGGTACACACAAAAAAATCACAGTACTTGTAACACGATGTCAATTATGATCAGGTGATTAAGTAGCACCTACAAAGAAGTTGGAGCTTAACCACAGTTAAAATAATTCTGGAAAAAGAATCAAGAAATTAAGGCAGAGAAAATAACATCTGGATAGTTTAAAGTTGCATGGTGGGGAAAAATCTGAGCGCTGAGGAAAACAATGCTAGAAGTGATCTGTAGAGAAAGGAACTTGACCGTGTTGGAATAAAAGCCAAGGGTTTTCTGTGACTGCTGTTTAACATGGAGAAAATTATACTCGGGTTGTATTTACTTGTAATGTTGAGGTATGCAAATGCTAAGTGTGGCTAAATGCCTTTTGTGTGCTTCTTTACAGAGAAAAAATTAAGGGCTGGATTAAGGAGCAAGCCCATAAATTCGTAGAACATTACTTTAGTTCTGAAAACATGGACGGAAGCAATCCTGCACTAAATGTATTACAGAGACTTTGCACTGCAACTGAACAACTCAACCTCCAGGTGAGAAGTGGCAAACTTGCTTAGAGGGGAGAGAGTGGGGTAATTTCTTGCCTTGCCTTATGAGTGAGTCATTGTGACTTGAAGTGATTTTTTAGAATGAGTGTGTAAGCTCTGTCACACACCACTTGTAATAAAATACCAGTCCTATCAATGTGTCATTTGCATTGCATTTTATTTCACATTCAAAAGTTCTACAGTTAAGTGTTAGGGATTGACTTTATTGCTTTTCAGACAGTTGTGGTCCTTGGTCTAAACATGCAACTTCTGAAGTAGCACAAGAGCTGAGCCGTGTTCTGTGCTTTGATCTAAGCAATCAATAAAATAGGAAACTTTCCCTTCTCCTTTCTCCCACACAGATATCATGTAAAACATATACCAGTCTGAGTTGTTGGGGTTTTGTTTGTTTTTTTAAAATAAAAAGCACCCTTGCTTGGAGCTTATCTTTACCTTGCATGAGACAGAAATGGGGCCTTGCATTTCTCTCAAAATTGAGAAAATGTAGATGTCGCCTGTGATGTCTCCCCTTGAACAGAGAAGTGCTTATCCTCAGATTATTTGCCCTGCGTTGCTGCTTGTATTGAGTTACTGTATGTTCCAGACTTCCCTTTTTTCCCCCTCCCTTTAAGCTGTTACATGCACTAGAAGGAAAAATACCATTTCTTAGGTCCTTAATACCTGGGTAGTAAAACACTCCCTTCATATTTTTCAGGTGGATGGTGGAACAGAGTGCCTTGTAGAAATCCGTAGCATTGTCTCGGAATCTGACGTCTCCTCATTTGAAATCCAGCATAGTGGGTTTGTTAAACAACTGCTGCTTTATTTGACATCTAAAAGTGAAAAAGATGCTGTTAGCAGGGATATCAGATTGAAAAGATTTCTTCATGTATTTTTTTCCTCTCCAGTAAGTTTTCTTGTTTATTTTTTGGGCATTTCTTAGTTGTCTTTCTCTCAAATTTTCTTTCTCAAAAAACCATCTGAGAGGTTCTGTGTTGACCTTATCTTAAAGGTGGAATGCAGAAAGAATGTTTTGTCTATGTCTAAGTTGTATAACACTGCAACTTTCACGTTGTTCAATGTCTTTATAGGTCATGAACTTTTTTGAATACCCTGTACTTACAGAAAGTTCCACACAGCAGTGGAAAAAATGCCAGAATGGCCAATTGTCTGAGTCTTAAACAACTTAAAAGTTGTTTCTGTCTTTTAAGAAGTTGATATGGAAAGAGTTTGGATAGTAATATTACCACTTAGGATTAAATACTGCAAGAAACTAGTCTTCTGTTTTTAAAGAAAGAAATGTGCAGTGGAAGAGAGGAAGGCAGATAACTAAAATTTCCAGAAAGCTTCTTGCTCATGGTTTAGGGTGAATGCTTAAAATTGGGCTATTCAGCTGAAACCAGGAGAGAAAAGTACATTCTTTGAAACAAGTCTTTCATAAACTTGTCATTTAGTCATCCTGATACTGCTGCTGCTTTCAGTGAGAGTAGTGATTCTTAATTTATGGTGTAAATTATTTAGGATGGTTTAATTCAAGCAGGTAACTAAAAGACTGGACTATATTTCAGCTTCCTGGAGAAGAGCCCCTTGGAAGATTAGAGCCATTAGAAAATGCACCTTTGTTGGCATTAGTCCATAAAATGAACAACTGCCTCAGTCAGATGGAACAGTTTCCTGTTAAAGTGCATGACTTCCCTAGTGGAAATGGAACAGGGAGCAGGTAAGGATTAATGCTCAGGTAACAGTTTTGTTGGAAGCTTTTGTTTTCCAAAACTTGTTTCAAACACCACTAAAAGGACAAGTACAAGTAGAAGTACAAATACAAGAGGAGGTAATGGAAACTTCTGACCTTGTTAAAGACAAAAGCAATGACACAGTTAGTTTTTTTTATTCAGTGGAAGAAGGAATATTTTATCAAAGGTTTACTTAGCGTCCTGAAACTCGTCTCACTTAAATTGGGGATGATAGAGTAAATTTAAATGCAATCTCTAAATTTACCCTTTAAAAATCCAAATGTCTTCCTTGTCCCCATGTAACAAACATTGTAAACAAACAATCTGTTTATTGCTTGGACACTGCTGTTTTTTAGCAGAGTAATGCAGAGAGTGTATTACAGTGCTAAACTTGGTTATTCATATAGGTTCTGTTCTCTAGGATGATAGTGGATTAAGTGATAAGTCTTGGCTGTCAATAGAGTTTAAAATAGCTGTAGACCTGCCCTGAGTCTTAGGATACAGAATAAATTTGGAATCCAGCTTGTTAGTTGTGTTTTAAGTAACAAATCTGAGTGACTAAAGACCTGTTTCTACAATTTCTTTTCTATACTTGACTAAATCAACGCTAGATTTCATTTATTGTATAACAGTAAGTCTGTTTCAGTACAGGTCACGTATAAGTTTTGAAAGTATTTTTGGTGCTGGCTAAAAGCTCAGCATGAGAGGAGGAGCACTGAAAATGAATTTTCAAAAACTCTTCTTTAAAGTTAGAAATACCAAAGGTCTTCTGTGTGTCAGGTAGTAAGGTAGCGTGGAGGGTTCTTTTGTCATTAATGGTGACACAACATCCATTATATTAGATGTTTTGGAGCCTCACACTATAGCATTAATCAAACTAACATTAAAATTCAGTACTTGTTTTTTGTGAAGCTTAAAATCAATGGGAATTAATGCAGTACACTGATTGCTTATTAGAAGAAATTAGTGTCTCCGTACTGGCTTTTGGAAATAGTATGTGCTCTGTAATCTCAGAATGCTTCCTTATATACATTATTTTTGTAAAAACTGGGCTACCTACCAAAATTAAAAAGCTGCTAATCATAGAAGCAAAATGCTGCTGGTCTTTTTGATAGAAAATGAAACACAGGAAGCCTGACTGCTGTAGCATTGTTTGACTGCTGGTTTTACCGTGGATTATGTCAATGAGGATTTTGAGGCATTAAGTTTTGGTAGTCTTTTACGAGCACCTGGAAATAGAAGCAGAAGAAATAAGAGGCT
The DNA here is from genome assembly GCA_013398855.1 of Mohoua ochrocephala. Classification (NCBI taxonomy): domain Eukaryota; kingdom Metazoa; phylum Chordata; class Aves; order Passeriformes; family Acanthizidae; genus Mohoua; species Mohoua ochrocephala. The sequence continues at coordinate 147,120 of VZTA01018443.1, read as the reverse complement.
TGTTGTATAAAATCAGCTAGCTCTGAGTATTGATAGTTTGATGAGGTGGAATGTGTATATAAACTATCCTTGGCAAGAAAACAACAGAGGAGCTTTCAGGTTTTCTCTTTAGGGCCCTATTGAAAGAAGCCCATGTAAATGAGTACTTGCATTTTCCATTTTTGATCCTTGTTTCACTGCACGTAAACACAGCTCTACATCTCCTGTGCCATCAGCTGACCAACTTCAGATTTCAAAGATGGTCATCATAGGCCGTATTGTAATCAGACCTGAGGCTGGGCTTTCTCTCAATTCATGTAGCTTTCAGATTTTGTCCAAGTTGGAGTCTGGTGTTCTCGTAGAAGAAAACTTTTAATTCTATTTATCTAAACCATTGTAGCTTGGTTTTAGAGAAATAGTCTGACAAATAATACTCGGAATAAGTGAAACTGTAAATGCATGTATAAGCCTATTTTAATGCATTTTTAATGCAATTATGGTTATTAGATTCTTTGTGTAGCAACTTTTTTCACAAATTATTTTGAGTTTTTCTCTTAACAGAGGATCGCAAGCTTTAAAATTCTTCAATACACATCAATTAAAATGCCAACTGCAAAGACATCCAGACTGTGCTAATGTGAAACAGTGGAAAGGTGGACCTGTGAAGATTGATCCTCTGGCTTTGGTACAAGCCATTGAAAGATACCTTGTAGTTAGAGGTATTTATATATTATACAGTCACTCGTGTTTTCCTTTTTGGAATAGTTCCTCCTGACAGTGTAGAGTCTGTAAAAACCTGTGAGGATTATGCTGAAGACAAATGGAAGGTACCTATAAATATATCTTGCTCACAGAGGAGGAAACTAAAGCTGTAGAGAATCTTCCTTTCCTGGGAAGAACTTTTTCCTATTGTAAACAGTTCAGTCAATATACTAACAGAAGTATAATCTACTTTACTGTTCCACTGGCTGTACAAAACTGTGCTTGGCAGTATTGATGCCAGGTGTTGATACTGAAATTTGTTCTAGCAGTTCTGAATCTTACTGTTTTTAACTGGTGCATTTTGGAACTCTTTTAAAAGTTCTAGAAGTTATAGCAGTAAAGAGTACCAAAGCATTGCTACATTTCATGAAGAAAAGCAAATGAGGATGTCTTTCTTTTCTCTTGCCTCAGGCTATGGAAGAGTTAGAGAAGATGATGAAGACAGTGATGATGATGGGTCAGATGAAGAAATAGATGAATCTTTGGTAAGCTTTTGCTCTGGGAGTAAGGGGAGGGCACAGTGTGGGGCGGGGCCTAAGGAAAAGCCATGCAACAAGTTTCCTAACTCGTCTGGGTTTTGGTTTTTTTTGTTCAGGCTGCTCAATTCTTAAATTCAGGGAATGTGAGACATAGATTGCAGTTTTACATTGGAGATCACTTGCTGCCATACAATATGACTGTGTATCAAGCAGTCAGGCAGTACAGTTTGCAAGCTGAGGAAGAGAGGGAATCTACAGATGATGAAAGCAACCCATTGGGAAGAGCTGGGATTTGGACAAAAACGCACACCATTTGGTAAGTTGCCTAGAGAAATCCAGGAATAACTTCTCCAGTTTCCTAAATGTATATACATCAAGAAATTTGGAAAAATAGCTGAATATAGCTGTTTTCTTTTTTTTCCCTTTGAAAACTGGAGCTTTGAATTTCCTGATCTGCTTGAGATACTTAAAACTTAGTAAGAGCTCATTGCTAGCTCCTGATGTTCTTCCTAGCTCGTGAGTAAAGCTGGTGAACAAGAAATGGAGACTTTTAAATGACACCTGCTGGATGGGGAGAAACCGTTCTTAGTGTTAGGTAACTCACCACAAACAGTAGGGAATGTGCAGTTTACAAGTAATGGTCAACTTCATACTGATTTTCCCAGCTGATTGCTGTGAAGGTGAATGTATTCTCTGGCCATACTTTGCAGGAAGCATTGACACATGACTGTGCTGAGCATCTTAATGTTCAGCAGTCTCCTCCTTTTTAACATTTAAATGTGCTAAAGAAAAAAGCAAACAAATAAAACCCCACAAAACAACAACCAAAAAACCCCCTAACCTAACCCTAACTAACCTCAGTCACTTTGGGATTTTGTTTATACATTGGCCTTCCCTCCTTCCTGTTCACAGAAGCGAATTTTTTTTCTCCCCTGTGAAATACTTTGCTTTGGAGGCTGGATCGTATCCCAGTGCAGTGTTCCTTTAACTATCATTCAAGTAAAGTTCTGGAAATCTGAGAACTTAACACTTGTAAAAGTGCTTTTGTTTCCCTGTAAGTTAGCATTTCAAGGCATACTTTTAACTTTCGTTTACTTTTTAGGTACAAACCTGTGCGAGAGGATGAAGATGGTAATAAGGACTGTGTTGGTGGTAAAAGAGGAAGAGCACAAACTGCTCCCACAAAAACCTCCCCTAGAAATTCTAAAAAACATGATGAATTGTGGCATGGTGAGTGTGGTGCCTCGCTGTATGCTGGATTTCCTCTCAGTCCTTTCAGAACTTTCACAATGTTTACAGGCACTGTAGTGTTTCCTTTAAAGCAGGCGTAGTATAAAAATAGTAAGCATATTAATCTGCGTATTAAAACTAAAAGTAAGATATTTACTGAGTTGTTTAACTAAACTGTTGTTGTTAAGTGAATGCCATGACTAATACTACCTAGGCTCCTAATAATTAAATCTTGGGAAAACTTCTAATTGGATTGTTTTGCTAACATGTTGTTTTTTCCTGCTAGATGGTGTATGCCCTTCGGTATTAAATCCTCTGGAAATTTACCTCATATCTACTCCACCTGAAAATATAACATTTGAAGACCCCTCATTAGATGTTATTCTTCTTTTGAGAGTTTTGCACGCTATCAGTCGATATTGGTATTACTTGTATGATGTGAGTAGAGCACTTTTTAAATCACCTTGATACTTGGTTCCGGACAGAACCATCTGTAACATCTTAACCTTTTCCCCCTGTCTGCTCCCCCTCAAGAAGACCGAATAATGCAAATACTGCTATCTTCCCCTACATGTTTCTCTAATTCCTGATAAGATGAAGACTGTAAATTCTTACAGTCAGTCATATTTTTTCTGTAGTGTGTTGAACACAGTTCCCATGCTTTGTCCTTCCTTAAGCTGAAAGACCACCATTATTCCTGAAAAGAAAATTAGTAGTAAAAATCTCCTTAGTCCTTCTGTCACGTCTTAGACTCTGGATGAACAAAACGGCAATGAAAGTTTTTTGCTTTCTGTGATAAGCAAATTAGAGGCATTAAAAATCTTTAACAAAGACTTGCTATTTCTTTCAGCATTTCTCTAACTAGAAATACCTTGCTTTTATTTAACACAGAATGCAGTCTGCAAGGAGATAATTCCAACCTCGGAGTTTATCAACAGCAAACTGACAGCAAAAGCAAACAGGCAGCTTCAGGATCCTTTGGTAATTATGACAGGAAACATCCCGACTTGGCTGACAGAACTCGGAAAAACATGGTACGAGTGATTCGCTGTGTACGGTCTCTGATTGCAGCTCAGTAGGAATCTTGGCTGGGCAGCCCAGTGCATCATACCTTACAGGACTCTTGAGAGTGCAAAATGTAGTCACAGAAGTCTTGCCAAGTTACGTAGTGACACTTGGATGGATGTTTACACCTCTATTGCATAGTTTAAATCACATTCTGAGGGATAGACTAGCTGCAAGGTTTGGACCACTTCTTACAGGAGTTGCTGAGCAATCTGAAGGTTTTCCATTGAAATTTTGATTATTCAGGTGATGTTTTTTCTCCTGTTAAACTGCTTAATGACATTCTTACCATATCACTGTAATTATCTTGGCATATTCAGCATGATACAAAGGAAAATAAGTTTATCATTACTGATAAAAGAATCTAAATAATTTTTATAAAGCTGTATACAGAGTACTTTGTAGTGTCTTGATACAGAGTACAAGCTGTAAAGCTCTTTCACTTGAAAGAATGAGATATCAGAGTTGACATTCTTGGATTTTTCAAGCATGTTAATTGCAGCAGTGTTGGTGACAACTGACTGTGGAAATAGATAGTCTAGAGAAACTTTTTGGCTTCATGTTAAGAATAAGATCTCTAACTTCCTTCATAAGCATTCCAGATAACTGATGATGAGCATGAATGTATATTCTTAAACATCTGTAGCAAGATTTGTCCAGTGAAACTGCCCTTTCACTTAATGCCAATGGAGGACCACACTGTTAACCTACACATGCCTTTGAGAATGGTGAAAGTGATTAATTAAAATAGGACGTTTCTCTGGTAGTCTTTCACAGATTATTTGAAGTATTTTTTGCAAATGGTGGAAGGTAGAATAGTGGTGCTGCTCTAGGCAGGTTCACATGTCTTCCTGCTGCCCAATATGGGAGCTTGAGCTTAAATGTTTGATCTGTTAGATTTATGAATTGTAGAACAGTAGTGAACAAGGGAATTTTGGTTTCTGATGTAAATTTTGCACAGCCAAGGCATTCACGTATTTTGAGTTATTTTTCAAGAGGGGTTACAAGTTTCTGGAATTTTTTTGTCTTCTTCATATATTGCATTTCTCTAGACTCTTGCTCCTGAGCATTGTAACTAAAACTAAAGTGTGTTCTGGAGGGCTTCCTTTGGTGTCTGCTTTCACCGGTGTGTAATAAAGCACTAATTTCAGACAAACTACATTTCTATTATGTTTTAAACTAAATGATAGTCAAAGATCCTGCTTGGAACTCAGCTGACCAGTCTAATGCTCTTTACAGCCCATTTTTCTTTCCATTTGATACCCGCCAAATGCTGTTTTATGTGACGGCCTTTGACCGCGATCGAGCCATGCAAAGACTACTGGATACTAATCCAGAAATCAACCAGTCGGATTCTCAGGATAGCAGAGTGGCACCACGGCTGGACAGGAAAAAAGTACGTACATCTCGTTTAAAATGGAACGAAGGATCTATTTATTTTTATATTGTCCTTAAGGTTATCGTTGTGAGCGAGACTCGTTTGTAAAACTCGAGGGTTTAGCGGTGCAATGAAGAAGGGGAGGTGGGTTTAGTTCTTGCAGTCCCCAGCAGAAGGCGCGGTGTCTTCTCCGTGCCGGCCGCACGAGGGCGGGAGGGGCACCCTCGGCCTGCCTGCGCCTCCCCGGGCCCTGCTGTAATTCCTGAAACTGAGCTCCAGTGGTGAGCACAGAGTTTTAGGTAACAGTAGTGATATTTCCACATACTGGCTTGTAGATCTGTTGTGCTTGATTCTCAGAAGAATTTACAGGATTTAGACCCTTAATAAACAAAAATACTGTCCTTGTATTTGGGGAAGGTAAATCACCTGTCACAGCATAATAAAACTAAGCTGTGACTGTGTTAAATTTGAGGGAGTCTTGGATGTCTGCCTTGAATCTGGAGATACATTATCTTAAAATAAGATCTGCTATGTGTGCTATATGATCTTGAATACCTGTGGGGAAAAAAGACAAGGAGACATGAGAACCAAGTTCAGAAAGAATGTGGATGCCCACATGTAGGAATCCCAGTGCTGTTGGGCTTTTTGTTTGGGTTTCAGCATTTTTATTCTATTTTCTTCTGTACATATTAGTTTGAGTTATACAACATCACATGACAATACTTCTTTGCTATATCATAGCCCTACTGGCATATTCTTGGCAAAAATAGTACCTATTAGTTACACTGATATAAATGTAAGGCATTGTTTTCTCATTTTATATTGATCACGTTCATTCTGAATAGTTTTTATATAAAAGCAAGAACTATTATGTCAAAGTATAAGCTTACAAATTGTTGAACTGTGGAACTATTGGCATGGGGTGGAAAAACGTGCATAACTGGTTTTTTCCTGTTGTAACTGCCTTGGGAGCTGGGACTTAAAGCCATAATTTCACTACTTAAAACTTCTCTAATGTGTAGCGCACTGTGAACAGAGATGAGCTGTTGAAACAGGCAGAATCTGTGATGCAGGATCTCGGCAGTTCAAGAGCCATGTTGGAAATCCAGTATGAGAATGAAGTAAGTAATATCAATGTAGTCTAATTTAACTCCTTTTTACTGAAGATTAATACAAAACAGCTACAGCTTTCCTAAAATGGCTTGGTCAGACTCTTTGTCTTTCACATTGCTGGTGCTAAAGAATTTTATCCTTTAATTATCCCTAATCCACTTGGTTGTGATTTTTAGTTGCTAGGAGATGCTCTTTCTGATCTAAATTTCATAATCAATCTTAGTCAGCAGGGCACATTTTTTTCTAACTCTTAAGCAAACAGCTGTGTGTGTTTCCTCTATAATATGATCATTAGGTGGTTAATACTTTTACTCCACTGTTACTTCCTCTGATATGTGGTCTTTCCAGGCTGCCTCTGTCACGTTGTAAATGTTCCTGTAGTTAGGTTCTCTAGATGCTTTTTGCAATGCAGTCTTCTTTATAGCAAATAATGTATTATATTTCTCAGCCTAAGTAGAGATTTTTGTATTCGAACTGATCTAATGGACTCATTTATTTACTTATTTATCTCATTCTCCCTCCTCTCCCCTCACCCTCTGTCCCCTGAAGGTCGGCACAGGCCTAGGCCCTACACTAGAGTTCTATGCACTTGTATCTCAGGAACTACAGAGAGCAGACTTAGGCCTTTGGAGGGGAGAAGAAGTGACTTTAGCCAATCCAAAAGGTAATTACTGCCCAATCTATAAATACTGATTAATGTTGAATTGATTCTAAGTTGACTTTAGTTACGTAAAGAGCTCAGTTGCTCAGTTTGTGGTCAGATAATGTGCCTGATGATAGCGCGTGGTTATCTTTGTGGGTTTTGTTGGGGTTTTTGCGTGTGTTTGATTTGGTTGGGGTTTTTTTTATAAGAAATGTAGGTTAAGATTATCTGAATGCCACTTGCATCTTTAAAGAAACTGGCGGCGTAAGTACTGAACTCTTTCCTTTTTCTTTCTTTCTTCCTCAACAGGAAGCCAGGAAGGTACCAAGTACATTCATAACCTTCAAGGCCTTTTTGCACTTCCTTTTGGTAGAACGGCCAAGCCAGCTCATATTGCAAAAGTTAAAATGAAGTTCCGCTTTTTGGGAAAACTAATGGCCAAGGCAATCATGGACTTCAGACTGGTGAGAATAAAATAGAAAATCTTTTCTGAAGGGGTCAAATAAAAACATGACTTCTGACTATTGAGGGATAAAAGCATTAAGAGTTGAATGGTGTTACTTTCAGCTCTAGAAGTAAGGGCAGTCTGGGGGGAGGCAGGGAGGTGGACAGGCATGCAGCTGAACTTTTGTGGGGGGGAAGGGTAATATATGTTGAAGATCTTTACAGTGGCTTTTGAGACCTTAGTGTAGAAAGGAAAAGCCATTATCTGCTCTGTGTTGCAATCTCTCTCCAGTCTTCTTTCAAGAACGTTTTGGGCTCATTGTTGCTCCACTTGGTAGCTTGCTGATTGCTGTAATGTATATGCACTGGGCAGTCACTTGGGTTTTCTCGACTGGAAATTTCTGAGGCAGAAGCACTCAGACATGTTGTTCTGGTGTGTGCCAGGAGTATGGGATAGTATTGTAGATAGATCTGGTCACGAGATGAAATAGTAAAAGATTTACTTCTGGAAGACAGTTCAATACTAAACAGTTCAGTGCTTTGGTTTCCAGGTGGACCTTCCTCTTGGACTTCCTTTTTATAAATGGATGCTACGACAGGAAACTTCCTTGACATCGCATGACTTGTTCAGTATTGATCCAGTAGTAGCCAAATCAATATATCATCTTGAAGATATTGTAAGACAAAAGAAAAGACTTGAACAGGATAAAACTCAGGTGGGAAAGTAACCCTAAGAATGGAAGAGTGCATCTTTACACATTTGGATTTTATGAAGTATTAGTAATTCAGAATGTATCGTAGGGCTTAATACTGATTGTAATAGTGATAATTACTTTGTTCTCATACAAAGTAGTTTTAATGTCATTAGATCAGTGGCTAGTAATTATAAAACAGTCTTTTTGTAAAGTCTAGTGTGAGAAATTCTTTATGGGATTCTTCTGTGTGATTAAACACCGTCTAGAAATGTCTAAAACTGCCAGATGCTTGCCTAATTTCTGTTTTGGTTCACTTTAAAAAGACTAACCAACTTAAATATCAGAGGAAAAAAAAATCTCTCCTTGCTTCTTGAACAAAGTCAAAAGATTTGGCTTTTTTACTAGTTGGTTAGTCAAATTTTCAGATTTTCATAGAAGTGCCATTTATGTAGGGGTTTTTTTCCCTCTTCACTGAAGAGCTGTATGCAGAACTGATGTAAACTCTCACCATGCATGAGCATACATAACGTTAATTTTAACGTTTCAGACATAACGTTAATTTTTCAAGGATGTCTACTCTTAACTGAGAATACCACAGTTCATTGTGGCAGTAGCAATAAAAGTTCTTTGGCACACATGCTTTTTCTAGCAATGTTAATAGATGGTAGGAAATAATAACATAATTTATACTCTTAACATATGTGCTTTGTTACTAGTGAAATTATTGCAAGCTTGTGGGTCTGTGTTCCTCTTTACCTCACTGTCTTACTCTCTCTCCTTGGTCACTGCTTTTAATTTCCCAAGAGTTTGAAAAACCTGAAACCTGGTGGATGAAAGCTGAAAAATGTAAATATGCATGCCAAATATGAATGCCATTAACTGTCCTAAGGAAAAACCAGCCTCTGAGCCATAGCATATTTCACATTTCCTTTCCTTGCAGTAGTATTTTCTAGATACTTTGTCTTTCTGGCATATTACATCATTCCAAAACTCCTAGAAAAAAAGTGTACTCCTGTGATCTTTCCAGGTTATCCATTAAGCTGGTTTATCTGGTTTGTCTTGGTTTCCTGTTATGTATGGGAACTACAGAAGGAAAGCCAGGAGTACTGTAACAGTTTTAATGGTAATACTCTTACAGAAATGTCTGCTTAGTCAAAGCTGCTTTAGAAGTCATAACTTTCGGATAAGTTTATTTGAATTAATTGTTCTCATTGATTTTCACTTCCAATTTTTTAGACCAAAGAAAGTCTACAGTATGCATTGGAGGCTCTGACTATGAATGGCTGCTCAGTGGAAGATCTAGGGCTGGACTTCACACTTCCTGGGTTTCCCAATATAGAGCTGAAAAAAGGGGGAAAAGATACACCGGTCACTATCCACAATTTAGAGGAGTATCTCAGAGTATGTAAAAGCAAACCTATGACTCACATTCTTTGTTCTTGCTCCCAGGTAGTTTGTGTCCATATATATATTTCAGTTCATTCTCATGAACTAGGCACGACAATAATTTTCCTACTTATCACTTCTCTTCTGTACTAGGTGGTTATTACTACACTAAAACTGTTAGAATCTAATTGCACCTGACTTGAAAACTGTATAGTACAAAGAGTGTGGTTTGTGAGAAGTTTGGCTTTTTGTAGAAAAAGTGGTGTAAGTGGATTCATCTGAGCAGTGGAATTTCAGAATATTTTAACAAGTTTCCACATCTGGTTATGACGACGAATTGTTTAGTAATAGTGATTTAGCAATTTCTTTAGCAATAGTGATCTAGCATCTGCTACCCAGGGGCCTTTGAACTGTTGTAATAATAGTGTAATGTTTTTGAGCTCAGACTTAAGAAAACATCAGCAGTTGTGAGTCAAAATTAGAGCAGTAGTTTTTTGTCCAAAAAACCAAAACCAAACCAACAAAAAACCCAAGGAAAGCTGAACTAGTCAACCAAAGAACCCCAAACACATGTGAAAAAAACCCGAACCCTAAAAAGAATGGGTAAGGAAAAGGTAACAAAATTGTCGGAATAAATTGACAGTCCACCTGTGTATTGATTCATTCCTATGTCAAAAGGGACATGAGGCATAGAAAAACAGAAGGTTGATACTGCTGAACAAAGGTAGGAAGCTGTTTCTGTCTAAAAAAGGGATAAAGGGAATCGGTTAAAAACAGCCTGGAAAAGAGATGAGGAAGAATGCAGTATTATCATGTGAAGTCGTGAGTGGGATGAAGGGGAGGATTACTGTATTCCAGTTACTAAATAATGCATTTCCTGACAGGTTAGGGTACTGCCAGTTTCACTCTGAGCACTGGTAAGTTTTGAAGCACTGATAAGAAACACATCTGATGTTTTGGTAGAAACAATTCAGTGAGGGTCATTTAAGCTCCTGCCTATCAACTGAGAGCTTTGCAAAGCTGCTCTGTAATCCTTACAAGTGAATATTGAGCAGTTGCTATTCACCTTACAGTTCCAAACTCACCTATCCACTTGTCATGTATTTATTTGTTAAAAGCAAATTCTGCTAGTCAAGAATCACTTACAGAATTAAATATATTTGGATATAAAGCTCTTTGCAGACCTAACAGAGGGGCAATACAAACTTTCACGTTCTATTAGAAGCAGAATTTGCAGTCTCTGTTTACTGAGTAATGTTGCATTTAATTATTCCTGTCTGATTTCCATACAGTTTGCGGTCTTTCTTTTTTTTCCCCCCTACGTAGCTCATCTCAGATATCTGATACACTGAGAAAGGCTTACAGATGGCTCAGATGTCCTGTAGTTGTCCTGTTGCAGGCTTCTGGCATTGTAAAGGAAAAGGAGATTATGACACAAAGCTTGCTCTCCTTCTAAAAACTTTTGGGACTACTTTCTTTAAGGACCTCTGTGCAGCTTTTCCTATCCTTGTCTTTATAGCTTTACAGACTTCATGTGAAAGAAATAGAAAAGATTTCAGAGGGAAAGTTAATGTGCTCTCCATCACAAGTATGATGAATTGCATTTTAGAAACAATATATCTAATTGATCAGCTGGCCTCTACAGCTCCGTGTGGGTCAGCTGCCCTGCTCTTGAACATGTCATTTTCATTAAAATCGTATGTGAGGAATAACATGAAAAGTAGTTTATAACGCTGGAATATCCTACTGTTGCTTTTCATGCCTCTCCTGCCATCATGTCATTCTTCCCTCTACCTGCCTTTCTTCCCCCCAAGGACAGCTCCCACAGGAGCTGCCTTTATCAGAAAGTAGAACTGCTTCAATTACCAGTATAGTGAAAGACTTTATTCTGTCTTTTTTTTTGGTCTTTTTTTTTCCCTCTTCTTCCCTCTACTATAAAGGGGCCACCTTGCTTGTTCTAAATTTGTGAACAAAAAGTTTCAGTAGTAGATTTTTGTCTAGCAATTTGATCTTCTCTTTGAATCTGCAAGAATACAGTGCAGCTTAACTATGCCACATGCTCTTGATCATAAAAAGTAATCACAACTGTAGGTAAGCAATTCTGCTGTTGGAATAGCCATAGAATATTCTGTGTCATAGAAGAGCTTTGTGCTGCTGGTGCTTCCTACCTTCCTCTTCAGTATAAAAACCTGGTGTGTGAAAGTCGTGGAATGTATCTTACCTGCAATTCAATGCCTGACTCTTCTATAGGAAAACTTGTCAGCAGATCCTAATGAGCTTTTGTATCTGAGAGCTTTCTGGAACCAGTAACTCCTCAGTTATTGGGATAGGGTTAAATACTTGCTTCAGGACTCCAGCAGGACCTATGAACTTTTTTAAATCCTATTCAGATGCATCCATAGATGTCTTTAATCAGCACCACAGGCCAGAGCTTTTAACACATTTTAAAACCAGTAGTTCTGCATTGACAACACATCTTTTACAACCAGCTCTCATTTCCTGCTGGAGTTGAGGATATCCAAGGCAAGTGTAATCATCAATAGCACTGACTGACAAAAGAATCTGAACTTGACCTGCAATCTGCCATGTAAAATATCTTAATTTAGTGGAGAAATACTGGCTGCAGGAGATTTATTTAAAAGGTCTCATTTGTGTCATATGCTCTTCCTCGCCCCCCCACTGATTGTTGTTTCAGTGTGTGCTGTCCACTTTGGAAGTTAATTTGATATTGAGGAGGTAACTACAGATACAAAACCAAAACAAACTAGAAAAATTACACTCAAAAAGCCTAGATGAGTGTCTTGCTGTCTTTTGCATTACAATTCTTAACCGTATTCCAGTAACTTGAAATGAAGTTACTTCTTTTGTTCCTATGTATTCTTACAATATTAAACTACTTAGTATATCAAACAGGCTAAAGTTACTGTTTTTAAACTTAATATTAGAATAGGGAGCCATATATTTCCATGGGGGAGATAAAGATAATACTGCCAATGATGCCCTATGGATTTCTGCTTCAGTCGCTGCATTTTAAATGGTGTAGAGAGAGAACACCTAGGTTAGGCTTCTAAAAACAACAAATGTTCAGATTAAATTATTTTAATATTTAAATAGGTTCAGTTTAACCAGCTATTCTGAGTTCTGTTTGTTTTGTTAAAGGCAAATAACTTTTTTAAATTCTGCATAATGTTCATGTTAAGGGTAGTCTAAATTATTAATTAAGGCAGAATGAGGCAGTGCTGCAGAGCAGCTCCATGAATCAATGTGCACGCTGTGGTAGCTCCAGTGAGCATATGGCTGGACTGCTGGAGTTTGGCTTCTGTGCTTGTACTCTTTTGTACAGGAGTGATCGCTGCATGCTTCCTTTGTTCAAATTGCTTTTTTTAATTTTTTTTTTCTTTTCCCTGCAGTTGGTTATATTCTGGGCACTAAATGAGGGTGTTGCCAGACAGTTTGACTCCTTCAGAGATGGATTTGAGTCGGTCTTCCCCCTTAGTCATCTTCAGTACTTCTATCCTGAGGAGGTTGGTGAAAGTGTTTTTGCTGCTGCTTTTATAACCTTTATGTGCATGTACGGGCAGTCTTAACCTGGGTGCAGGGCATTTCTGGCAGTCTGATGACGTTGCATTTCTGAGGCACGTTAGTAAAACTTGAGTGTCCCTGAAAATGCACACTTAACCGTTAAAGGTTTCTCTGTTCAGTAGTCATTTGTTTAATGCTTTTATTATGAACAGCTCAATTTTCTTTAAAATTGTTTGTATCCAGCTTTTCTGAGAAGTGCTTTTATTTATGTATCGTACTTCATTTCTCTGTGTTGGTATGGCTGCTCTAATTCCTTGTGTTGCAGTACCTCTGAATAGCCATAGATAGATGTGGATGCTACCTGGATCTTCTGTTAACAAAACAAGTAGTCAGCTGTTTAGCAAAGCTTCAGGGAGTAAGAAGAGATTCAGATGAAGGGGAAAAGAATAAGGATAGATGGTCTTGCTTTATTGTCACCACCACCATCATACCAATTTCCTTGTAAAATGCTCACGCTCTTAAGTGGGCTGAATTGAGTCACAATTGGACTAGGAGAGAGAATGTTTTATTCTTCTTTGAGGAAGTCTGTTTGAAGACTGTACTTTGAGGGGTTTGTTTACCTTTATAAACTCGGACCTTTGACTTTAGGAACAAACATTACAGCACACTCTGGAACAGTGTGTTAGCCAAGCCTTTGTGGCACTCCTGTGTTCCCAGTGCTTTGCAATGCAAAGGGGAACGCTTACTCCTTGCTTACTCCTTGTTTAATTTTACAGTTGGAGCAGCTCTTGTGTGGCAGCAAGACAGACACTTGGGATGCAAAGACTTTAATGGAATGTTGCAGGCCTGATCACGGTTATACACATGACAGGTAATATGTTACCTTTTTAAATAAACAAAAAACCGAAACAGTGGAAAATACTTTTTGAAAATAATTGTCATACATTGCTATTCAAGCTAAAGGAATTATAGGATATTTATTTGAAAATATACTGCACTGAATATGAATCTGATGCAATTATTTTGACTATAAACAAAATAATATTCTCTTGGTTCTTTTCCCTCCTCAGTCGAGCAGTGAAGTATCTCTTTGAAATTCTCAGTAGTTTTGATAGTGAGCAGCAAAGACTGTTTCTTCAGTTTGTGACAGGCAGCCCCAGACTGCCTGTAGGAGGTAGGTTTTCCTTATTACATATTGCTGTGCATGAAATCACTGTTACTGATGTATTTCAGAATAAGATGATTACTTCAGTATGGGAGAGAATTCCTTAACTTATGTATTTGAGAGGTTCATACTAGTCTCACATTCCTAATTTCAGAAGTGGCTGGGCAGACTTCAGGTATAATTCTCATAACCTTTGCATTGATCTCGTGACGCTTCCTTCAGTTGACTCTCCAGATTTAAATTGTTGCCAGAAAATCTGTCAGGGGGCAAGAGAGAGTTCAAAATTTAAGTAAAACTGAAAGCTCCTAATACTGTGTTTCTTGGCTAGAGGTGCATTAAGTTATGACAAAAAAATTATGCGTTGTAACCTGAAAACAAGAGTCTCCTTTCCAGAAAGGAGACAATACTTAGCATAGTATTAATCTTATTTAATTTCTCCCCCTTTTGAATTTCAGCATTTAGGTAAGAGGCAGTGCAGTAAACAGAGAAATTCGCTGTCTTTGCTAGGGACCATTGTAGAATACACATTTCACTGTATTCACATTTCACTGATATTCACTGTCAGCTGAGTGCTTTGCAAGTCAAAACAGAATTCGTGCATCTGTTGCGCTATTTACATTTTTTGGGATCTGGGGGAAAGACTTGATTATTCTTTTTTTTCTAAGTATTTTTTGGGAGCTCTTTTATGGAGAGATGGTGCGGACACAGTTGAGTGTTAGGAGTATAAAACTCTGAGCTGGAGTAAGAAAAATAAGATACTACGGTCATAGATAATTCCTGAGAATCTTCAAAAATATGTGTGAAGCCAAAGAACTCTTAAAAATACTTTGATTGGAATAGAATTTTTACACAGGCAGAACACAATCAAAAGTAGATTCATCCAGCTTATTCCTTTATTTTAAATTCATCTTGGCAAACTAATCTGCAGGCAGGATTTTAGGTATTTTTTAGCTCACTTGTGCAGCTTTATAAAGCCGTATTCTGAACTTCTAAAGGCGGAGAGGAAGTCAGTAGTGCCATGTGTGCTTCTGTCCCTGGGGGATGTCTGCAGTCAGCTGGGGGTGTTCAGGAGGAGCAACCTAAGGAGCAACCATTCTGAATGCCTTTTCTCATTAATAGGTTTCCGAAGTTTGAATCCTCCCTTGACGATTGTACGGAAGACATTTGAGTCCACGGAGAATCCCGATGATTTCTTACCCTCAGTAATGACTTGTGTGAACTATCTCAAATTGCCGGACTATTCAACTATTGAGATAATGCGTGAAAAACTCTTGATAGCTGCAAGAGAAGGGCAGCAGTCATTCCATCTTTCCTGATCACAATGAAAAATGCAATGTCTGCCTGTTACAGCAAAAGAGAAACTCATGATTCTTTTCTAAATATATCACCTGAGTCAAGGAAACGTGTTACGCCTTCTTGTTGTAGAAAAACGGCTTGCAGATTATAAACAAAGACACTTGGTTGATATTCATTAAAAGCCCCTATGGACTTAAAGTGATCAGGCCCTAAAAGTTGTTGTGACAAGGTTTCTTTAGCAAGTTCTTGTTTAAATTATCATTTATTTGATGAGTGAAGTTTTTAACTTGCTTTGCTGTGTGAAATTTAAAAAGGGATGTTTTTCCAGGCTGGAACAATAAATGTCGCTGTGCAGTTTAATACTGGGCTGTGTGTATCCATCTAGCTAAGTCTGAAGTTTTTCCTCCAAAGACAACTTTTGTACATAAGTACAGAAATTAAAATACACCATGTATTTGACGAATCTAGTTTAGTAGACTAGTTCTGTGTACCCTCACCTGCCTCTAATTTTACCCATCCTCATGTATTGTCTGATGTGCAATTCACTTGGTTCTTTTTGTGTGCAACATTCAACAATTGTTATGTTTTGGTTAGCGTGGGCATTTAACTGCTCCATGCCTCTTTCTCTGATTAAGATAATTTAAATTTTACTGAAATCAAATATATATTGTCAATATAATTCAGCCTTTGTAACTAGGTAGAACCTTTCTTATAGCATAGTTTTACTGTAGTGGTAGGATATAATGGCGACAGTCGTTACCAGAGCGCTCCAGAGCTGTTTACACAGTGATTCAGGCAGCAAAAGCCTCGTACTGGAGGCGAGGAAGAATTATTTCTTTCATGTAGTTGAAGTCCAACAGCTTGGGCTGGCCAGTGTGTATTGTGGTAAGGCCCAGAGCATTTCGAATTGATGTAAAGTTTTTTAAAAGACAAATTAGTTGTTTCATTCCCTGTTTGAGTAAACAGTTTTCTTGTTCTTGATCTAAGTTCCTGGCTAATTTTGTAGTTTTTTCTCCTTTTTTTTTTTTTTCCTTTTTTTCTTTCCCCCCAGTGCTAGCTTGGAACAAGCAGTTCAGCCTTTGTCTTTTGACACAGATAAAGCACCTGTAAGCAATGCTCTGTCCAACTGTTTTATGTGCTGATTTCTCAAATCTGCAATAATTTACTTCATCAGGTTAATGTTTTTACCTGAATATAAATAAAAAAGTTTGCTTCACCTTTTTGTTCATAGTTTTGTACTGTATGCCTAAAGCTCAATTGTGTAAATTACTGTAATGCAAGTGTAAATCATCCTAAATCTACTTGGCTAACAACCTGCAACTTGTGGATGATTTACTACTAAAACAAGACCTTTTAAGACCTCCAACTTTGAGGGAATTTTTTTCCTTTCTATGGGTTCAAAAAACGGGCAATTTACAAATATTCCTGAGATGTACCTGCTACATAGCTAATCTTTATGAAAATGTGATAGTTAATTGCTTTTATTCAACTTTGAGAAATCAAAATTCCTTTCAGTGCTTAGAAATTGTTAAATTCTGGCTAATCAGGCTAGTTATTTCCCCTAAACTAACAAGTTTTCTTTTATCCAGCCGAAGAACTCGCACTTCCAGAACATGTAACGGACATTCTTCCGGTGAACATTCACAGAATTACCTGTGCTTGCTCAGACCAGTGCCACTGAAATGTAATACAGACCTGTCATGAGCATGAGTAGAATGTGAAATCCTTGCACAAAGAACCTGATAACTGAACAGTTTTTTATTACCGTATTAAACCCGACCGAAGGCGCTTCACCCTGTACATACAATAATGGTAGCGCACAGTGCGGCATAGTTTTCATCCAACTTCAAGGCAGTGTTTAAACTATGGACTGGTGTTTAAATTGTTCTGATAACTTGATCAAACTGAGCACAAACAAGTGTTTATAGTGTGTGGATAGCAATTTGTTCATTTTTTAAGGTTCTATATTTTAAAAAAACTGACTTGTGTAAAAAAAAAAAAAAGAAAAAAGCTAATATTTTGTATTAAAATATCATGTGTATTGATACTTTTTTTACCCATGTTGTCTCCCTCTAGAATCTGGCTTTCATTGACTTGGAAATTTTGAGGAGCTTTCAGATTTGATATCTAGCCTTTGTGTAACTGTTCCAGTGGGAAAATAAGTTGTTGGTTGCCTGTTTCAAAAGGAAGGAAAAAACAAGTACCTGTGGTGATGTGATTTTGGTTGTTCTGGCTGTCATTTTCAGCACAGACGAAGGTTTTAGTTTGCCTGAAAAGTGAGTGAAACCCTTTTGGGTGACACTTCCGTTTCCCTACCAGGGGCAGCTTTCAGTGTATTAGGAGAGCAGTCTGGTTTAAGAGGTAAAGAGAGTAAATTATAAGAGTAAACTGAAAAGTCACATTTTGCATGACTGCAGTACTGTCCTGCAAACAAATGTATCGAGTGGAGGGGTGGGGACTTGAAGGATTCCTCCTTTTCAGGAATTTTGGATTAAGGGAAAGGCTCACTAAAATCAATCCGTGGGTGTGTGTAGTCATCTGAGTACTGCACTGCTTTGTATACCGTTAACAGGTATAATAAAAGGTACAATCAGAAGTCTTATCTTTTAAAATAGATGCTTTTTTTAGCCTGGTAAGTTCAACTGGTTTTAGATACCGCCACCAGTTAATGTTTTGGATGAGTTTCATGTCCTTCTGTACTATAACAAGAGTAGCAAAAAATCATTTGTGGATGCAAGGGCCATCCAAGCACCGATAGCTGCTACTGAACTTGTGCAGTATTTTTTTGCTGTTGTTGTTAGACGTTGGCTTTTTACCAAAATCTCTTGTGTAGGGAACACTTTAGTGTCCTATCTGACATGAATTAGTTTTACAGTGCTTCTTCATGTTCTCTAGGAAGATGCACAAGAATTAATTCCAGTCATATGTGAAGTCTCCATGCCCACTGCCAAACTTGATCAGATACTCAAATTTCCATATGCAGGCTGCTTGCATAATTGAATTGTTGAGATTCTTCCTTCTTTCCCCTCAGTCGTGTGTTTTATTTTCTTCTATCTCCTTTCCCTTACTGAGCTCTCCTCTGATGAGAAGGTGGGTGCCTAAGGGCAGGGACTGGTGAAGTTCCAGGTGCCTGTGACACTTGTGCCCTCTCTTGTGGCCCCTGCTGGAGGTAGGTCTGTCATCTGTAGAGCCCCTGGGCCCTGGCCCACCTGCCTTCACAGGAGTAGTGCCAGCTCCCATCCTCTGAGCAGCCTGCACTCTGCAGAGGCGGGAAATAAGGGCCTACCTGCCATGAGAGCCAATGCCGTGGTTTCAGTATGAACAGAGCTAAAGCTGTTGGCAGAATGGAGAAAAATGAAAAGCCTTGCTGAAATGGATTATGGAAATGCTGGAATTGGAAGGGGAGGTAAAATCTGCTGATGGTTGAGCCTTTTTAGGGCTTGCCCTGTCTTTCTCCTGCTTTCCTTTCCTGGTCTCTTGATTGCTTGAACTGGAAGTTATCTGTGCTATGTGACCTCTTCCTGTGATCCTGCAGGAACTTCCTACTGTGTGTTCCCAGCTTACAGTATCTCTCCCACTGCACTGTGTTTTTAGGAGCTGTTCTCAGGTGGGTGTAGGTGGTTGCCCAAGAGTAGGAGTGGTTGCCCCAACCCAGTGCAGCAGCACCAGCTGCACAGGCAGTGTTTGATCGGAACGTTGGTGCCTGTTTGTGCAGCAGATGGGAAACAAATTCCATCCTCTGCTGCCTGTGACTGACAGCGAACGGCTCCAGGAATGACTGATGCCTCTAGAGGAATACCACGTCCTTGGCTCCTGGTGCTGAAATGTGCCTGTATTGATCAGGTACAAAGCTGCTTTGGGGGCAGAGGGAGGAGCAGATCCTGGGTCCCTTCCTTTCCTGTGTGCACCTGGGGACAAATGACATCTCGGGCCGTAAGCAGAACTAAATGGAGGGGAAATAGTTAAAACACATCCAGTATTTTCAAGGCACTAGATCAGAGTTCCTGATAACTCTGCATCTAGTTTGGCAGCAGCTTCCAGAAAACTGCTTCAAAGAGGAAAAAAGAGAAGAACAAAATGCTACAACAAGATACAAAACAAAAACCCAAACCACCCTAAAAGGCGTAACAGGAAGCATGAAAGCCCCTCTCCCACTCACCCTCCACAAAGGTGGGAGGAATTCCAAAGTCCTGTGCTATTTTCCCATAGTTAGGGAGAACACTGAGCAGTTCAAGCTGGAAGCAGTGTGTTGGGGTAAAGCAGCACATGGACTGTGGGTTTGGTCTTGTCTGCCTCTGTCCTGATTCCCCTCCCGCCCCTCCCTTTAGGATTAGGACTGCTCAAACCCCATAAAAGACAGAAGTAGATAAGCCTGGGGGGAAATGTGGGACAGCAACCACACCCTGCCCTCTTGCCTGAGAACAGGGAGAGGTGGAAGGAGAAGGTTTCCCTTTGTTAGAGGTAATCTTACACACTGAAAGCCATGGCACATTCATGCTCTGGAGATACTCAGACATACTGCAGTTTTCCCATCTCAACAGCTATTTCCCAGATTATTTTACTCTTCCTTTAGCTGCTATCCAAGGTGTTCTAGGCTAAATATAGGCCTGGTCTGACTGCAGCTCGGCTGTTCTTGGGACTTCTTGCATGCAGAAGCCTCTTTGGCAGGCAGGACGATGCAAGCAGTGATCCAGAAATAGTTAGCCATTCTAAGAGGTGGCATTTTACTTCCCAGCCTTTTCTTCCAGCCCTTTTTACAGATTATTGCTTCGATGTATCAAAAGTGTCAAGACATTGGCTAAACTGAAAATTTCCAAGATGATTACTTTATGCCCCCACAATGTTTCCCATAGTCTGTGCTGTGCTTCTCAGAAAAAAAAATATTATTTTTTATGCCTTTGCTTTGTAGCTTGGCATGCTTAATTTACTGGAAGTACTGATGTTACTAACTATTCAGAATATTTCCCACAGTTTTGATACTTCTTTGATATGCAAAGGAGCAGCTCTTGTTCTGGGGCACTAAAACTATAAATGCTATTTGAAAGGGGAGAAAACGTCATTTTAAAACTTAATCAAACAGCAAAATTATTCCACCTTTAGTGACACTGGGTTCTAAGAGTGGTAATTTCCAATTTTTGGCCAGCAGTACTGGCTACTTCTGCTGGACCAGAAGTGGGAGGGAAAGGGAGAAACTGGCTGGAGGGCAGCTCTGCTGGAGAGACTGAGCCCTGGTCAGCGTTGTGCCCTGGCAGCCAGGGAAGGCAGCAGCATCCCACACTGCAGTGATGGGGGTACAGCTGATGAATCAAGGGATGGGATATTTCCTTTGCTTCATACCCCCAGAGGAGAGATTGTGCAGTCCCTGTGGGTTTTTTAAGACCCAACTGGATATATCTGTTTGTTTTACTCAAACATATCACAATTCTAAAATGAGCTCTCTTTAGAATTTAAAGTCAGAACTGTATGCAGGCGTTTACTGATGACAGCATCAAGCTAAATTGATATGCATCTTACCCTTGCACTGTTTTGTGCTACATCAGTCCCATCAATTGGAATAAATTCAATGGGAGAAGTTTATATGCAGAGAGAAAGGTTTTCTGAATTTTCTGATAAAATAAATGAAAAATACAAGGGTGTTAGTTTTGGCTGCAGATTATGGGTAATCTTCAGAGCACTCCGTTTCAACTGGATCAAAATTAAAAGCCTTAATTACTTCTACTTTTCAACATGGTTTCAATTCTCAAAAGTTTTTCTAGCATCCTCTTCTGTTTTTAATACTGAATGAATTGGCACTTATCTGTGATGAGAAACTCTTATGACTCTATGTTCATCTCTGCCCCAGCAAGCAGCTGGTCATTTCCAATTTCTTCTGGAGTAAGTAGTTAACATGATTTGACAGCAATTATGGAGAGATGCCATAATTGCATATAGAGGATTTTCTAGAAAGAGAAGTTTTCACAGGTATTAGCAAAAAATAGCATCCCGAAAATGGAAAGGTAGGCAGAATGAGGAATGCAAAGTGGACAAGATAGAAAAAAGTTCTACTTCTGTCCCATATGTGGAATTTGAAAAATGAGTACTGACAGGTGAGTGACCACAGCAGTGCTGTGTATGTCCATGGTGATGCTCAAGACGTTTATGGTCACATTATATAACTCACCTCCTGCTTTACTGTGTTAGTGCAGAGCTTTAGTGATACAAAATACATTTTCTACCAAAAGCTCACTGTGCAGGTTGCAGATTAATTAAGCCTTGAGTCTAAGAAATGGATGGGCAAAGGAACAGAGTAAGATGCTGTTGAGGATCCTATGCCCAATGTTGAGACCCTTGTACATTCCAGCTGTCAGTAACATTTGATACTGTTGTTGAAAGCTGTTGGCAGAATTCAACAGGGGGCCTGGTTTTGAGTTGGTATAGATCCTGCATGTCTGTGACAGGATAAACAGAAAAAGGTACAGCAAGAAGCTACCAATTAGTTCAAATCAGGTAGGATTTCATCTTGTGTATCAGTTATTTGGTGAGAGGCATTTATGGATCCACCAAGCAATCTTTGTTAATGAAGTTTCATAGAAAAACATTTGTCTTAAGGACGACAGTGAGAAAGCTGTGATGGGAGTTAGAGCTGTAAAGACAGCATGTCCCAGGGGGAACACGGGTGCTTCATGCCCTACCAAAGGTGGCCCTGTAACTCAGCAGCCCCTGCTCTCCCCTAGCAGCACTGATCTCTAACACACCTCTTTCAGAAGTAAGAGCATGAGTGATGTACAGGCTGTATTAGGTAGGCAGAGTGGAAGCTTCACGGCTCCTGAATGCGGAAGCACTGTTAGAACAGGGCCAGAGGCTGTACAATACCAGCTCTATATTATATAGCCATATGTCACTTTTATCTTCTCATAGCCTTGTCATTTTTGCTACATACATTCTATGTTACAATTACTGCCCCCATTCTTGGTTTCCTCTTTCTTCTCTCAGAGTTTATTTTTCAGTAGTCTTGCGCTAAAGCGCATTCAACTGCTCCCTTCATACTAATGATTTAAAGGTTTTATCCTTCTGTGCTGAAGCAGACTATTTCTGACCAAATTCCAATCCTGATGTGATAGCACCGATGTGCAGATGTTTCATATCTGTTAAGTCCAAAATAAGGCTTTAAATCATTCTTCCAAGAGATTTCCTTTTTTTTTAGATACAACCATCCTCCCTGTCACCCTGGCCTCAAAAATAGATTCTTGCATCCACAGTGGATCTGAATGTGCTGATGCTTTGTGCTTAGCAGGTCCTGTCCTATCCACATACATCATTCAGTGGTTTTATCAGATCCATTATGTAACTGGTACTTTTGTTTAAGTTTTCTCTTTTTTTTTGCTAGTAAAGACAACTTTGCTTATTCCTATTCAGGGGACAGATACACAGACTGCAGCTTTGCCTATGTTAATCATCTCTTTTCTCCATGTATATTTCTTAGCTCCCTTTCCTCTACCACATTAAATATAAAGTTCTTGTCTTCCAGGGCTTCAAGAAGGAACTGTTGTTCCCTCTCCTGTTCTTCACCTCGCACTTGAGCATATTCTCAGGTTGCCTCAGACACTTTAAAAATCTTTAAAAAGCTTCTTTGCTGCAATATTTGCCCCAGAAATGGTCACGATAAATGACAGTTGCTGTGGATGTTTATGGCTTGTTGTGATGGTTGGTGTTGTCTCATTAGGCCCTTCCTGATGGGTTGTTTTTCTGTAGTGCCTGACTTTGCCTCTCTTGTGCTTTAATGGTAAGGAAAAGTGGGGAGGTCTTCTTGTCCTTTCTATGAACAGCATCAAATAGAACGTGGTTACAAGAAGAGCATCTCAGAACTGTTACCCAGTCTGGAAACAGAAGAAAAAAATACCAGCTGCTAAAGATTTACTTTTTGCTCTTATGTGAGAAAATAAATTAAAATATTAAATTTAATAGCAATAATTTTAGCTTTAAAATAATCCTTAAATGGAATTAGGCAATTCCAGTTAGTTAGTTGTCAATAAAAGAACTTAACAAAGATGATACGGCTTTTTCTGTTATTTCTTTTAGAAGGTCTACTTATTTGATTCTTAATCATAAAAATGCATCTCTTCACGCTTGAATTAATGTGAAGATCAGAATAATATATGATATTATGCAGTAATGTCTTTTACACTTTATGTTATCAGCATAGAGTTTTAGAAGGTGTTAAGAAATCCAGACTATATTTGCTTTGTATTACACCTTATCAGCCAATCAGCTTCCCAGAGGGTGAATCCGCACCTCTCATTCCATTTCTATAGTAAAATTAATCTCAGTTCAATGTAATCTTCTTACTTGGCCAGGGCCATTTATGAAATTTACTAAAAAATTCCAGTTAAGCACTCCTCCACAGGCTTGCCTTTTTTTTCATTTGCTGGAGCTTTGTTTAAGTGCCTGCCTTTCCCCTCCAGAGGCTCAGGGATTAGGTACTCTCCATTTGCTGACAGGCTGCACGCAGCACAGGGATGTGCTCTGCTGCTGCTTTTCTGAAGTGTGCTGTTTTCCAGGGAGACTGAGCTACAGCACCTCTGCATGGAGCTGAAGCTGTCAAATGGATGACACAGATTATTTCTGCAATATGCTTTTTGTTTTTGCAGTAAGTAGTGCTTAATATCTTGCTTTTTTGACTATGGAGAGTAGAAAAAAATAATCATGTGAGAGTGGAAAGCCAGAAACCATTTGAACTATCCCTTTCCCTGCATGCAATCAAAGACAGCACTTTGGTTTTCAAGTTCGCAATTTCTGTGTCTTTATTTAAAAATCTTCAGTAAACTTGCAAATATCAGTTTTATATGTGCCCCCTTTTTTTTTTTTCCATAATTGATGATTGCTGAGGAAAAGAGCAATTTTAAAATGATCTTGACACTGTCTTCAGCAAAACCAACCAGCCATCCTCCCAAAAGCCAAAGCTTCATTTCTAGAGCTACCAACTAATGCAAAATTGCCTGACAGAGGTCACCTGTAACTCTTGCACACACCCGAAGTGTCTGTGCTAGAAGGTGACATAACCCGACGTGTATCTTTGAGATAGCATGCTGAGCTTTTATGACTTAGATTTCTCATTACTTGAGCAAAAATAGGGACTTTAATATGAGTACCTCTGCAGTGGAGAACCCTGTGAGCATCTTCCTTGAGGTTAACAGACACATGAGCACTTTAAATCAAAAAACCCAAAAAGCGGTAAAGCCGAATATGGAAGGTAGATGAAGGATTCTGCATTTCCTAGTTTGGATTATTGACTTGCTAAACTGTGTAAGAGCATCAACTTCATAGCCGCTTACAAACTAAGCAAGAAGATATTAAGAAAAAATAAACAATTTGCTGTTGCTCTGTTTTTGTACTAGACAGTGGGATGGGATTAATAGTTGTCACTGCTGTATTAATACAAAAATGTCCGGGGTGTAGCCATAGAGATGAAAGTAAGCTGTTTATTGATTTTAGTACTGTAGATTTCTATAATTTTGTAGTAATTTCAGAAACATAAAATATTCATATATCATTTATTAACCCAGAACTAAAATTAAAGGAAGTAATTCCACCCATGAGTGTGTTTTATGGTATCTGCCAGCCTGAAAAAAACCCAGGTTGCCATATTAAAGTCACTCTCTAAGGCTTTTGATTTGAGGTTTGATAAGTCCTCAATCGCTTTCTGTCTGATGATGTCAAAGACTGATTGATTTTAGTACTAAGGCACAGATTAAGAATCTTTATATTTTGTGTTCCCCAGTCCCAAGAGACATTCAGGGCTCGAGTCATTCAGCCATGTTTGCATAACACCATCGCTGTCCCAGTGAACACCTCCGAGACAGTCCCGATCCTCCTACGATTGCCAAAAGCAATTGAGAACCTTTATATTTGAATTAGTAATACACTTCATATCAGATATTTATTTGTTTGTTTATTGTAACTTATGTGCGTGTGACTTTGCACACTCTGGCATTTCTTTCTGAGGATTTTTACAGTATAAGGAAAAGCCCATGCAATTTTTGGCCTATTCCCAATAAAATCTTCACAGGCCCACATAAGCTAAACATACTACATCGTTCCTCAGAAACCAATAACTCTTAGTGGGCGATAACTGCAAGAAGAAAATGTATGTGCAGTGATTATACAAGGAGAAACGGTGAAGATTCAACTTTTACTGCCATGATATGTCCATGCGAGCTACAGCACATCAGTCTTAATAAACAGTGACCACAAAACGTTCCGCTCATCTAAAAGCATGTTAAAAATGGCTTAATCTTAGTGTAGAATCACCTACAAAGTAAAAATGCTACGTTAATTATTTTATTAGCATGTAGCTCCTTAATCTGTGAGGAAGAAAAAGTAAAATTAGATCCAGTGGGTGACTTCTAAAACTAGAATAATTCTGATGAAAATTATGATTCCTGAGAAAAATATACCTC
The DNA here is from genome assembly GCA_013398855.1 of Mohoua ochrocephala. Lineage (NCBI taxonomy): Eukaryota > Metazoa > Chordata > Aves > Passeriformes > Acanthizidae > Mohoua > Mohoua ochrocephala. The sequence goes on along the minus strand of VZTA01018443.1, from coordinate 121,527 downwards.
AAGTCTTCATCACTTGTGGTCTTCAAATAAAGACTGGATACTGTAATTTGTGCATATTTCTAGTCTGAACATAAAATAAATGAGAAGTTCTTTATGTGGGAGGCCTCATGAAAATTGGCCCAGAACTGTCTTACAATATTACCATTTTGTTTTGAAAAGGTTTTAAGAAACAGCGGATACGGTTTATAACAGGCTGTCATTAACTCTGACTGTGGACTGTGTGGAATGCCAGCACACATCCACTGCCTCTGCAAACACCACTGATACCTTGAATCTGTCGAGTCTACTTTTCCCTAAATTTGGGTTGATGACCATGTAGTGCACAGTGGCCCTCTTTTTCATGACAATGAAGTCATCCTGGCTTCATTGTTTTCCCATAAACATATCATATTTATTCTTAATTTTTGGAGAAATTAGAGCCTGGTTGTTTTCTCTAGCAAGGTTCAGCATTATATAAATCAGTGGTTCAGAGCTTTAGGATGAGTTTTGTACTTACCACAGCCTCTCTGTAGCTGTTGGGCAAGAATCCAATTCTTCTTCAATTAATTGTTGGGTTAGGTCTTAAATTGTTTGGGATCTGGGCTGGAGCTTGAGCTGTAAAATTGGGATAAATCACTTTCCCACCTCAGGAGAGGGGTGAGGAGGTGATGAGTCACGATCAGCGCTCAATTAACGGGGACCCTGAAGATCCAACCTTCAAAGGAGTCAAGACATTTTTTGGATCCACATTTACTAAAACAGGTGCATACACCACTCAGTAAGAGCAAGTGCCAGGTGCTGCACCTGGGTCGGGGCAAACCCCACTATCGGTCCAGGCTGGGGGATGAAGGGATTCAGAGCAGCCCTGCTGAGAAGGACTTGGGGGTGCTGGTGGGTGAGAGGCTGGACATGACCCAGCAACGTGCACTGGCAGCTCAGAAAGCCAAAGGTGTCCTGGGCTGCATCCAAAGCACTGTAGGCAGCAGGGGAGGGAGCGGATTCTGCCCCTCTGCTCTGGTGAGACCCCACCTGCAGAGCTGCCTCCAGCTCTGGGGTCCCAGCACAGGAAGGACATGGACCTGATGGAGCAAGTCCACAAGCAGCCACCAACTTCTGTTACAAGGAAAGGCTGAGAGAATTTGGTTTGCTCAGCCTGGGAAAGAGAAAGCTTTGGTGTGACCTAATTGTGGCCTTCCAGTACCTGAAGGGAGCTGGAAAGAAAGGAGGAGAGGGATTTTTGACAGGGGCATGTATTGACAGGACAAGGGGTAATGGATTCAAACTAAAAGAGAGCAGGTTTAGGTTAGATATTAGGCAGAAATTCTTCTCTGTGAGGGTGGTGAGGCACAGGTTGCCCAGAGAAGCTGTGGCTCCCCCATCCCTGGAAGTATTCAAGGCCAGGCTGGATGGGGCTCTGAGCAACCTGGGCTAGTGAAAGGTGTCCCTGACCATGGCAGAGGTTGGGACTCAATGATCTTTAAGGTCCCTTCCTACCCAGGCCACTTTGTGATTCTATGATCTCTTTTTGAAATAAATGCTACAGGAAAGAATGAAATTGAAATGACAAGCCTGGACAGAGCTGTAGTCTACTAATTATAAAGACATGTAAAAGAACAGATAGAAAAAAAGCGGCATTTAATTGTGAGTTTCAGCTCCAGTGAGGTTGATATTACGGAACAATAACAAATTGAAAAACTTGAAATGAATACCTGAAAAAGGTTTGAGAGAATAATTGCATGAAAGAAAAAAATGCAACATATAAATTCAGTTTTGTATTTGCTGTGAAACTTTGTGCTGAAATTAAAGCAATAAAAGCAGTTCTTTATTTGGGGTATTTTTTACTGCTGGCTGCCCCTTGAGAATCTCAGGTACTTTTGTGTCTACAAACCAAACTAAAGCATAACCTTTTTGTTTACTGCTCAGGAAGAACAACAAAAGAAGCATTAAGTGTTAAAACCTGTAAGTAAATTATCTTTTTTTTTCTTTTTTTGAGGGGGGAACAAGGAGGTAGGGTTAGGTGTCTGTTGGCATCTTATTTTTCTTTCTCCTACGTACAGCTTCTAATGTATAAGGTTTCCAGTCAACCAGAACATAGACATCATGCCCTCTGCCATACACACCTTGAAATTCATAGAAATAAAAAGTCATTTAATTACTGGATATAAAAATAGCTCTTCTTCAGATATATTGCTTCCTTGAAGTTCTTACGGTCAAATACTTGTTCTGATTGCTGCCATATTAAGTATAACACTTGAATTACTGAAACATCTCTGTAAATTCTAGGATGAAGATTTAAGGTAATTCTGACATCAATTAATTCTGATCCTGTGCTTTGCACTTGCTCTGTTGCTTTAACTAAAAATTACTGTCTGTATGAATGATACCTTATGAATTATTTTCTTTATCTCTACTGAAATTGTAGTTACATCAGGTCATTATTTGAAAGTCTCAGTCACAGCTTAAGAATAGAGCAGAAGACTGTAAATGGCAAACCCTATACATTAATTACTTTGTTGTATCTACATCACAGGATTTAAAGACCTTAAGCTGCACCTGTGGTAGTTGTAACATCTGTTTTGTGAGAGACTTTTTGAACAAATTCATTCAAACTTGGTATAAATATGCAGACTTTTACCCCATGTAGTTTGCTTAGAGGTAGGTCCAGATTGGTTTTTTCCTATGATAAATTTCTCATTTTATGAAGTACAGTAATATTTGCTGTGGTGTCACACAACATGGTGATAAAAAACCACTGTAAGAGTATAAAAAGCACATCTGTGCTGAAAAGTGCCAATGTTCAAATGATGTGGACAGCTTTTTGGTGAAAGGTGCGACAGCTATTGAGAAAATCTTTGTTAACCTTTAGAAAAAGACCTTAGATATCTGAGAGTCATTTTGTTCGTGAAATATCTATACTGTGTATATTTTACCTCATTGTTCTAAAAATATATAAAACCCACACAGGCTGATAAAAGTTGATGTGAACCAAACAAACAGGTGAAGATGTGGGAAATGCTGCCACTCCTCAACTGCCTGTCACTGATAAAACAGGCGTCATGAATTTTCACAGCACAGTGGCTTTGTGCTCCCTGATAGAAGAGTTTAACTTCTGCTCTATGGATTTTGTCTTAAAGCATGATTTATGACTCCCAAGAATTTATGATTCCCACGATGAAGAATGTTTCTCTACCTGGCCTGGCAGCTCTCTCTTGGTATTACTTGTATCAACACCTCCCTACTCCTGCCGGAGCTCCCTTGCCCAGCAGACATTAAATAACAGCACACACTGTTGCTGCCAGGAGTGGCACACATATCAACATCATTATCACCACTTCTTATTGCAAAGTTAGCAAACAAAAAGAAGAAAACATGCAACCTTCAAACAGCTTAATAAAGGAGAGCAAGTTAAAGATAAATGCAAGAGCTGGGTAGAAAAGCAGACAAATCCCCACACATTGTCAAGGTATCCCAGTCTGTGCCAAGAGAAGAGAAAAATAGGAATTATTCAGGTACACACAAAAATAAAGCAGTATTTCCCCCTCTCCCACCTACAGCACTAACTAATGTACTTTTAAAAATTCTGTCTCTGTTCAGAGCCTTAAACTACCTTTCTCCTATGGTTAAAAACTGCCCTCACAAACCCATGAAGGTGAGACAAAATAAGTTCCAATGTGAAACACCTGAGCATGTTCCTTCCCAGGTGAGTATTCTTACTGAATTCTGTGGTCTACTTATGTGTTTAAATGTGTACTCCAATATTTCGATAAATTGAAGTGTGGGTCATTCAAAGTTACATTAATAGTTTCTATTCCAGTAAACGCCATGTGCTTGGAAAAAGAAAGTTAAAAACATGCAGCAAACATTTTAAATAAATGCATTTAAAGCCGTATTAAACACAACGTTAAACAGTAATAATTTCTGTGATTCCAGCAATGATTTTCAAGGGGATGTAACTTTAATTTTGCCTGCTATTCAGTATGGGATTGGGAGGACAATGGACATTTTTTTGAAATTTGACTTCAGTTGCATGAGTGGGGCCCTTCTGAAATTTCCCAAGTGACATTAAGATCCCAGTCCTTGTGTCATTTGGAACTGGAACTCCTGAGATGCTGTAAAGCATGCACAAGCTGAGGGAGGCATGAGGAAAATGTCACTTCATCACTGCGATTTCAGCCTGACCCAAAACAAGCAACAAAAGAATCACAGTCCAGACACTGTTCAGAAAAGGCTCAACACAGTAACTTTCTCATCTAAATTAACTCCTATGCTAGTAAAGAAAAATGCAAGTAATATTTAGTGGTTTTAAAGGAATTCATCAATATTTAGAAAAAAGATCATTGTTGTCATAGGAGACATTTAAAGCATGTTCTTTCAGCAAATAAGAGAGGTTTTTGTTCCTTACTAAATATTTAATCAGAACAGATAAAAAAATCTCTGCAAAATCTCCTTCAAGCCACTAGAGGATGAGCACTTCTCCATCAAAATAAATAGTTAAGCTGTAATGTAGCTTATCTAAGCCACACTAATAAGCTATTAGACTGGTAATACAATTCAAATCCTAGCTAGTGTAAATGAGGGAGACAGTTTGAATCCTTATTGAATACTAAGATTAGGAATTTGTTTATCGAAAGCTGACCATAAAATTATTTAAACGATGCATATTGGCACATTAATATGCATAAAAAGAAACAGCATTTCAAAAAATCACTAGGTAATTAGGTAGCGTAATATTTTCTGTTGTAAGGTTAAATATTTCCACATGAAAATAATGCAAACATTGCTTATATATTCTGTAAAAAGCTAAGAAAACTGTGATGTAGGTATGTACAATGTCCTGCTTGGTTGGCTGCATTAGTTGACCAGCTTATTTTTAAAGCCGTTCTTTCCTGCAAATGCCAGGCTACTCTGCCAGTAGAATTCATTGTCTAGTGTAGCTGTCAGTCCTGAAACCATATTTTCCAATGCTTATCTAAAATGTCTTACTCCTAAAAAACCTCAGATATAGACCAGAATTATCAAACCCTTTGAGGGTACTGGAACAACTGGAAAATAGGGTCACTACATAACTGACTGTTCAGCCATCCTCTTTGTTAGGAAGATCAGTCAGCGGCTCAACACAATTAGCATGAGCCAGGAGCAGAGCTTGAGCAGAAAGAAAGATGGGTCAGGTTAGAGAGAGGAACATTTTTTCAGATTGTCTGGTTTTGATGATTTGTTCTATAAAATTTTTAGAGAACTGGCCAAAGCTTGTTATTAACAAGTGTCTTCGACAGCCTGTGTGGAAGGGTGAAGTCCTACGAGACTGGAAAAGGACAAACCTTATTGAGAAGAAGGACAGAGAGAATTACAGCCCTGCTGCTTTAACAGCAAATCCCAGAGCAACCTGGGATATAGACAAGTTATTTCAGAGCACTTGGAAGATAACAGGGAGACAAGCAGCAGCCTCTGTGGACTTACCAAGAACAAATCCTGTCAAATGTAAATGCAGCCGGTTCGAGCGGAGCGGTCACTGCAGCGCCCGGGCCGCAGCCGGCGCGGAGGCAGCAGAGGGAGCCGGAGCGGCACCGAACGCGCTGCGAGGAGGGGAACGGGGCTGGGGGGGGATGGAGGAGCACAGACAGCTCCCGAGGAACCGGGCTGGTGGGATATGGAGGAGCAGAGACAGCTCGCGGGGAACGGGGCTGGTGAGAGGTAGAGGAGCTCCTGGGGAACGGGGCTGGGCGGGATAGAGGAGCAGAGACACCTCCTGAGGAATTGGGCTGGTGGGATATGGAGGAGCAGAGACACCTCCTGAGGAATTGGGCTGGTGGGATATGGAGGAGCAGAGACACCTCCTGAGGAATTGGGCTGGTGGGATATGGAGGAGCAGAGACAGGATGTGGGGAAGTGGGCTGGTGGGATATGGAGGAGCAGAGACAGGATGCGGGGACGGAATATCATGGTCAAGCTGCTAGAGACCCTGCTGAATTTTCAGGTCAATTAGCATCACCAGTTATTTCTGCTCGTGACAGAGCTTTCGGCCATAAGTGAAGTGTGAAAGTTTATGAAAATTGTAGCCAGGAATCCTCCTGTAGCCTGCGATAGGGATGTGAGAAGTCGTTAGTTACGAGAAATTCAAATACTTCACTTTTGCAGAAGCACGTGAAGAGAAGGCCAAAGAACAGGGGTTATTTTCCTGCTCTCTCATAGTTGATTTACAGATCTCGTATCTTAGTTCTAGTGAGAGGTAGTAAAAAAATCCCCAGAAGACTGGCAAAATATAAATCGATTTTTAAAAATCTGCCGTAGACAACCACAATTGAGAAAACACACAGGTTCTTTGCAGTATGAAAAATGGTAAGATTAATGTTTATGCTTTTCATCTGACCCTGCTTCGGTCTCAATTGAACTTTAAAGTAATTATCAGCGAATTAAACTTGTGCAACAGTAAACAAGCAGCAAACGGCGAGTTGATGTTACGAAGGGGTCCGTTCCCGGCTGTCTGCCCAAGCCCGGGCAGCGCTCGGTCCCGCCGGGCGCCTCTGCATCGTCACTCGCGCCCACCGCGCGGGCGGGAGGCCTGGGCAGGCCCGGAATGCCCGTCCAGCAGTGCAGTAATGCGCTGCTCCCGTTTTAAACCAGCGGGCCGG